>JAJTUQ010000009.1:617500-1209669 GCA_021399445.1 Xylogone sp. PMI_703 | reverse complement strand
ATTATTTCAGATCATAAATATAATCAAAAATAAAAAAAAACAATTAATGAAGAAATTATATTATTATAACAAAATAATATATAAAAAGAAGAAATACTCCTAGAAAGAACAAACTTAGTCTTCACCAAATAAATATTCATTATCAAGATAAATCTCGATAAAATATTAAACAGATTTAAGGCAAGATTGGTTATTTAAGACTTTTCTTAGAAATATGAACAGGATTTTATTAAGATATTTGTACTTATAATTAAAATGAATATTCTTTAAATATTCATAATTATTATTATAACAAAAAATCTTGAATATTATTCATATAACATAAAAAATATTTTTACCGAATTATACTTATAAGAACAAATTTTCCTGTTTTAATTAAATAAAATACTTAAGTTAAAGAATAAATACATATTATATGTCTTATAAAGTTTATATAAACTAAAACAATTTATATAGAACTAAAACTTACTTTACAAGAGTTATTTCATTAAGATTAAATTTGTCCAAAGTTTAGTTAACCTTTGTTTTTATATTTATAAAGAACATAAAATCATATTACTTATTTATGTAAATAACATTATTATTGTTATACCAAGAGTATAAGAATTAAAATAATTTAAAAAAACATTAATAAATCAATTTTATACTAAGAACTTAAGAAAAATTCAAGTAATCCTTAATATTTATATTACTAAAAGTCAAAAAAAGAAAACATTATTCTTAAATCAAGAATAATACCTAAATAATATTTTGAATTAATATAAAATAACTCAAGAGAAATACAAGCTAAAGTTAATATTAATCTTTAATTATAACAAGTTATACTTAACTTCAAACTTTAACAAAAAGACAAACTTAACTAAGTATCAAAAATACATAAAAAGCTTAATATATACAATGATAAACATTAAACTAAATATCACATTTACTTTAAGTAAATTTAGCCAATATATAAGTAATTCTAGAGAACATTATATTAATACTATAAAAAAACTCTTGAGATATATTAAATCAATAATCAAACAACATATCCATTATAAACTAACTCTAATTCAAGTTAACTAATCATCACATCAAAGTAATAATAACAACAGATAAACCAGTAATTTTACGCTAATCATATATTCAGATATAGACTAAGTAAAAGACAAGACTGACCAGAAGAACACTTTAAGAAATATAACCATATTTTATAAAAAACTTATTTCTTAGAGGAATAAGAAGTAATATTCAATGATAACTTCAAACACTGAATCAGAATATATTATAATATCAATATATATCAAACAAAGTCAATAGATTACTCAAATACTCCATAATATAAGATTCCCTTAATATATTAAGTCAGACTTAATAATTATATAAATATTAAAAGATAATCAAAACATACTTATATTAGTAAAAAATCTATACTTTCACGAATAATCAAAATATATTAATATTTATTATCACTATATCCATGACTTAGAAGAGTATAAACATATTATCATCAGTTACATTCTTACAACAGATATGATAATCGATAATATGACAAAACTGTTACAGAAGACAATGTTCATGTAATTCAAGGAATTACTTGATCTAACAACAGTAAGAACAATTAAGAGACAGTAAGAATAATCAGAGATAATACTAACAAGATAAGACTGACATAAATTATATTATAGTACTTATATAATTTGAGTAAAAGTATTAAGAATTATAAGAATAAAGTATACTAATATTCAATAGTTATATAATTAGAGTAAAACGACTAATAATCCAGTAAAAAAGTATTTAAAAGTATAACCTTTTAAATATTAGATAAAAGAATAAATATATAATATATAAGCTAATATAAGCCTATTCAACCTTATAATACAGTAATACCTAGTGAACTAACACTTCTATAATATAAGCCTAATGATCATAATCTTTATAGATAACAAGTTAATAAGAAATAAGAAATAATACTTAATCAAATAAAAAGAATAAAAAGAATATAAATAGTTAAATATTTAAGAACCAGAAGAATATCTTACTAATTTTAGTAAATTCTTAAAAGAATACAAACAGGTAAAACAAGTTAGGATAGATTAAACAGAATATTGATATAAGCAAAGAAATCAATGTCAGAAGAAAAAGTTTCAGAGAGGTTAACCTTGGCCTGATGAGTAATTTCTACTTACTGTGATACTTTGTCTTCTTTTTGCTTTTGTTTACTTTTTCCTTTTTTTCTTTAATATTTAACTTATTTAGAGAATGAAGATTATAGTAAACCATTTTAGCTTTATACTCATCAAACAGACATTATTGTTTTCACAAGCAAAGAATTTTTATTATAGTTTTTTTTTTTCTTTTTTTCAATTTCTTATATTATTTATCAATAATTTCTTAATTTTTAGTTAAAGTAATCTTTATATTATAATTAATATACTTTTTTCGAATATACTTTGTATAACGAGATAATTTATTAAAGTTAATCAAATATTTATGATTTTTAGTTTTATAAAAAGAACAAAAAATTATTTTGTTGTTAATATTATCAAGATAATAAGTTAAATAAATGTGTTTATAATCTTTTCTTGACTTTTTGGTGTCTGTAGATTTAAAGTAATACTTTAGGGATATAATAAGAAGAAGAAAAAGTTTAAATAGTTATAAGGTCTTTTATATCTTAGTTATAAGCTTTAGGACAAAGTTAAATTAAGAAAAAGATAATATTATAACTTTATAAAGTTATGATAAATAACTTGAATAAAAAGTTTTTATAATTATTACTTTAGTTAAATAAGTATAAATTAAAACAATTATTAAAAACTTAGTTATTATATTATTAATATTAACAAAAAGATAATATAAATTTAATATTAATATTATAAAAAGGGTTATATAAACTAAAAAATAATATTATTATAATTATAATATTAATCTTTTGGTTATATTTAATTAAATAATAATATTATAAAGAAAATAATATTACCTTTTTATTTATATTAATTATTTATTTATATGTACAAAAAGTTAATATTAATAAATAAATAAATATATAATAAATAAAACCAGATGAAATCCCTTAGATCCAAGACTAGATAAGATTTCTTAGATCCAGGACCATAAAGATCCAGGAGGATTTAGTCATTAATATATACTATATAAATAAATAATTTTATAATAAATAAAAGTCTTATGTTTAACTTAATTGATTTATAGTATATCTGCATTTTATAGTAAAATTCTATAATCTAAGTGTTGGTACACTCCTATAACACGTGGCACGACGTAATACTGTAATTACAGTATGCTAATTGTGTTATATTGAGAAAGGTTGTCGTTTCTACTACGTATGGCCAGAGGGGTTATATAGCTTACGGCTACAGCTCTCCTCCGGAATAGGTTTAGCTTACATACACGTGATAGGCATGTGCTGGTATAAACCAACACTAGAGCTATTCTAGAAATTGACATGTGACTGGTTTTATACCCTGTATTCCTGCAATTGTCATATTTTTCCTGAAAAAGCTCAAAACCGAAGAGTTTTCTGAATCACATACTAATTTCCTAATTAAGAATAATGCAATCCCGTGATCTCTGGTTTCTATGCTTCTGAACCACTGATTCCATTCCGTTCTACCCATTCCACCACTTCCAACCGTACAGTATTCATATCGATCAATTGCTTTAGAGCGTTACAGCACTTGCCCTTCGTCATCACGTCGGCCAGGTTTGTACTCCCCTCGATCCACTTGACTTCAGCGATATCTTTATGTTCGTAAGCCTGGTGGAGGCATATTATATTAATCATTAATCGTTTTTTTTGTGTAATTCTTAATTTGACGAGATAGTCATAGAATAACTTGGAATTGGTACAGATAACTAGTGGGAAATTAATCTTTAATATATAGTCAATGATAAACTTGATTATAGTTTTTATATTAAATCCATAAGCCATTCTGTATAACTCAGATACTAATATACTCTAAGTAATCTGTTTATACTTAATTGAAGATTAGTAAAGAATGTTTGTATTACTTTTTTTGTCAGTTAATATTATAATATAGTTAATTTGTGAAAATAAATCTTTGTTGTTTGCGAAAGTGATATTTGTAAACATTAATAATTATAATGATTCTTTATTCAACTTGACGAATTATATTCTTCTGGCAATATTCTGTATTTGTCATTTTAAATGTTTATTAAGTACTTTTATGTTGTTTTTGTCTGAGTTTATAACTTGGACAATTACTGACAAGTCATATGTGACTTCCGGTTAACATACTGAAGTTATATATATTTTTTTGGTACACTGAGCTATATATTAGTTTTTGGTTAAAAGGTTTTCGCATATAATACCTCGAGAGCTTGTTGTATTACTTATTTTAGTCGTTATAAGCTATAAATTAGTATATTAATATTCTTGGGATAGGGTGATCATGTCTTTCTTCAGTTGAATAATGTCTCTGTTGAACTTGATGGCTTTGGTGGGTGTTAGTACTTTTTGTTCTTTGGCTAAGAATTTTGCTTTTTGGAGTTGAAGTTATTTAAGTTCAGTAAATTTATTGTTTGTAGCAAAAAGTATATTATCAGTTTAAAGGCTTATAACATCGAAAAGTGAATTATTATATAAGAGGCATAAGTTATAAGTTGATTATTTTATCTTAAGATTTTTGGTGTAGTATATATAGTATGTTTTAAATTAGTGGTTTTTGGTCTCCGGGACTTTGTACAATGGTTTTATGACTTTTAATATACTTTTTTTCAGTAAGTTTAATTATTATAATAATTTGATTAGAAGGTATATATAAAAGAATTGATTTAGCTTGTTTAATGATTAAGTGTAAGTTTATGATATATTTCGTAAATATAACTTGGTTTTATTGTTTATAGATATAATATATAGGATAATATATTGGTTAACTTTTTAGATTATTAATGACTAAGTTAATATAGTTTTCTTTTCATGGTTATTATAAGTCTGTATTATAAGTTTTGATTTCTTATAAGCTTTGTCTGTCTTTAGGTTTTTTTCTTCGTTTACAAATCTTACATTAAATATATAAACTGTTAGGAATTATGGGAGCAGAGCATACTGGCGCTCGGTAGTTATGCGATCGGAGTGGAACGACTAATAATCCGGTAAGAGAGTATTTAAGGGTGCAACCCCTTAAATACTAGATATAAGAATAAGCATACAATGCATTAGCCAATATAAGCCTATTCAACCCTACATTACGGTAGTGCCTAGTGAACCAACACTTCCATAATATGAGCATAACGATCATAATCTTCACAGGTTATGAGCCCGGACGCATGTTGAGGCGTCACTAGGAAGAATAGCAGTTGGGACGTGTTCACCGTAAGTCTATCACCAAGGATAGCCAAAACACACGTTGCTGCACAAGTCTTTGTAGAAGAAAGAAGTCTGCAGAGCATCGGTTGAAACGCAGACCGATCGGTTCCAAGTCTTGAAACGGGTAGACGTGCGACGAATTGTCGGTCTACAGCAAGTACTTGAAGATCACGGCCCCTTAATCGGTATCGGGCACCTTGGCGTGATACTTACCTATTTATCTAAACCCAACAGTCAATTATAGGTCTCTCTAACCTTGAGTTACGATACGACAGCTCAAAAGACGACAAAATCTTCATCATCCTTATCTCACCGACATTTGAGAAGATGGACACCGATCACCTTGCACGCAAACGCCCTGCTGGCATCCTTAGCAGAGCGAATTGGCAAGAATGGTTTAAACTGATGAGACTCTATTTCAAGGGAGAATCGCTAGAATTTGTGCTAAACAAGACAATCACAGAATACGCCTGGATTCAGAGAACCCCATCATCGATCAATACCCCTGTTACACCAGCAAGCACGAAAACACCCGAGATCACTATTGAAGGTGTAGCAAAACAACTGGAGAGCTTGAAGGTGGAGGATGGACTACAAAGTGGATCAAAGGATGGCATATGGAATATTGAAAAGCAAGAGAAATATGAAGCCGCGTCTGCGAAGGTTTTATATATGATTTCAATCTGTATCGATGCCATGGACAATGAACTGATCCGCGACGAGTCTGAAGCTCAACTGGCATGGACAAAGCTATACTCCAAGTATAGCAAGTTACTACCTCATGCTGCTCGAAGTGAAATGGCTCAACTCACCTCATTCAAGTTAGAGCAGGGCATGACAATCGAAGAGGGATGGATCCGAGTACAAGAGTTGAGGAGGAGAGTTGTGAAGGCAACCCCTGAACTCAAGGATGGCTTTAGCACAAAGCAAATATTCGAATTCTTTCTTGCAGGACTCCCAGAGGAATACTCGACAGTTACAACTGTGATCGACGCACAACCGACACTTGAAATCGTGGACAAGATCGATATCCTCCAAAGACACGAAGAAAAGGTCACCAACTCAACAGCCCTCGCTGCTAGAGACAAGAGAGCACGAAGATCACAAGATAAAGGGAGCAGAAGCTCAAGTCGACGGAGCGGACATGAAAGCAGCTCGCCCGACCGAAAGGACGTTAAATGCTATTTGTGTGACGGAAACCACTCCATCAAATATTGTAAACTCAGGCGTGATGCGAGAAAATATGTTCTTGGTCTCAAATCCAAGGATAACAAATCACGACACTCTCCAAAGGCAATAAGAGATGACGAGCGCAAGAGTCACCGCAAAAGCAACAAGTCCAAACGTCATGCCCATGGTCACATGGCCGGTCACTCCTCCGAGTCTAATTCGACGTCGGAGACGGAGTCAAGTTTTGATGACTCATCCGAGGAGGAGGACGAAGTTGCAGGAGTTTCAAAGGAAGCAATGCGTATGGTTAAACCTTCCGTCTGGATTGCAGACACAGGCGCTTCTTCTCACATGACTGACAACCCCCAGCTCTTTAAACAACCGATGGTCGATATTAGACGTCGTGGAATAAAGGTTGGAGGAGGAAGGTTATATGCATGGAAGAAGGGGACCGCTGAAATGAAATTGAAGGATGGAAGTACTGCATTGTTGTCTGATACTTTACTTGTTCCGAACCTTGGGGCTAATCTCCTCTCTGCTCGACGCGTTTGCGAAAAAGGTTTTGATGGCTCTTTTGATCCACATGCAATGTATTTTACTCGAAAGAATCAAAAGAACCAGTACATTAAAGCCAAGCAACGCGGAGGAGTGTACATTGTGAGTTCTATCGTGAATGGGCCAAAGGAAACAGCTTTGGTTGGTGATGTTAAAACGGAGGAGGGACAATCGCGATTTAACCCGCCCGGCGGGGAAAATCAAAATTCTGACAGTGACACTGAAACCTCACCCACACTGGCACCAAAGTCAGTGGAGAAAGTCACACAACGCTATAATTTATGGCATAGACGATTCGCTCATCTTGGAGTAAAGAAAATCTGTAACTTACACAAGGTTACCACCTTAAGCAGGCCAATACGAAAACCCATAACTAAGGAACCTTGTGAAGTCTGCGACTTCACCAAGATGAAAGATCGTGTTAATAAAGCGTTGAGTGAGTGGGAGAGTAAGAGGCTTGCACTGATCTACGTGGATGCATGTGGACCGTTCCCACCATCAATAAAGGAAGACCGATACTTTGCTCAAATTGTTGATAGCGCCACTCGTTACATTTGGAACATTCCTGCAAAGACAAGAGCACATTTGGTCGAGAAGCTCAGGACATGGAAGATCCAAGTAGAGTACGAGACGGAGGAGAAAGTCAAGGCCATTAGAACTGACAATGCCTCGGAACTACTATCACTACTAGACGAATGGAGCACTTCGATCGGGATTCGGGCAGAAACAACAGCAGGGTACAAGTCAAACCAGAACGGTCCAGCTGAGCGAGCAATCCAGACAACTACAGCAGATGCTCGGGCATTGCTGAAGGAAGCTAGCTTACCGCTTGAATTCTGGAACTACGCTGTTGAAACGGATGCATACCTGAGAAACCGAACAGCATCTGGCCCGACAATTGATGGGAAAGTTGTTAGCCCGTACCAGGCATTCACCGGAGAGATCCCAAGCATTGATCACATCAGAGTTTTTGGATGTAAATGCGTGTCATACGTCAACCGAAAGGAGCACCCGAAGGAATCAAGAAAAGACAAGCTTATGGACCATGGACGGGTTGCAGTGTTTGTAGGATACAATCCAAACACGACCAAACAATATAAGGTCTATGCGCCAGACAGAGGCTGTGTCATCAAATCAAGCCGCGTCAGCTTTTATGAAGACATCCAAGGCGGAACAGTTGATTTGAAACTTCGGACAGGTGATCCTCAAGGAACAAGGAACGAGCTGGCAATTCGTAAACCAAGAGGTCGACCACAAAATGAAGTCATCGAGTCTATGCCATTCCCAGATCCGAAAGACTTGAATAACTTCGAAATTGTGATCCCGTCCATTGCGAATCCAGTGGTAACACGTAACGATCCAACCAGCCCAGCCGGCCGTCAACATGATCAGGAAAATGCAAGCGATCCAAGCGTGAATGTGTCCCATCCAGGAGGAGATGAGGGAGATGAGGAAAATAAAATTAGGGATCAATCTCAGGCCCAAGCCGAGAACCATGATTCACCACCTGGTGCTAATATAGCATCACCTATCGAATTTCACCCGTCCGGCGGGGAAAATCAAGCACCACCAGAACCCGTGGAAGCGAGGTACGATCTTCGAAAGCGACAGAGACTCGATGACTCTGATGATGAAGACCGTCCTACCAAGATAGTTAAAGCCATGCTTGCAATGCTGGAAGATCAAGATTACCAAGACCCAGACGAGATAGCTCTGGCCAGTTTAGTAACAGATCTAGATATTGTCATCCCAATGACGTACAAAGAGGCCATTTCAGATCATAGATATGGTCAGAAATGGAAGGAGGCAATTGACGAAGAGATCGCATCATTACAGCAAAACGGCACATGGGAAGAAGAAATACCCCCGGAAGGAGCGAACTTGGTCTCCACCAAATGGGTATTCACTATCAAGACGAACCCCGACGGGACATTAAACAGGTTCAAGGCAAGACTGGTTGCTCGAGGCTTCTCTCAGAAATATGGGCAGGATTTCACTGAGACGTTTGCACCTACGGTTAGAATGGATACTCTTCGGATATTCATGGCCATTGTTGCAGCGGAAAACCTTGAATGCCACTCGTATGACGTGAAGAATGCTTTCACCGAATCACACCTACGAGAACGAATCTTCCTGTCTCAACCAGACGGAGTACCCAAGTTAAAGAACGGGTACGCATTACGTGTCCTACGGAGTTTGTATGGGCTAAAGCAGTCCGCGCGGGACTGGAACCTACTCTGCAAGAGTTATCTCGTTAAGATTGGATTTGTCCAAAGCTTAGCTGACCCTTGCCTTTATATCCACAAAGAACGCAAGATCATATTACTCGTTCACGTGGATGACATCGCTGCTGCTGCACCAAGAGTGCAAGAATTGGAATGGTTTGGAAAGACATTGGCAGATCGATTCCATACCAAGAACCTGGGGGAGATTCAAGTGATCCTTGGTATCCGTGTTACTAGGAATCGAAAAGAGAAAACACTATTCTTAGATCAAGAACAATACCTGGATAACATTTTGAACCGATATGGAATAACTCAAGAGAAGCACAGGCCAAAGTCAGTGCCAATCTCTAGTTATGACAAGCTACGCCCGACTTCAGACTTTGACAAGAAGGCAAACCTGACCGAGTATCAAGAGCGCATAGGAAGCCTGATGTACGCGATGATAAACACCAGACCAGACATCGCGTTCGCTCTAGGCAAGCTTAGCCAGTACATGAGTAATCCTGGAGAGCACCATGCCAGTGCCGTAAAGGAACTCTTGAGATATGCCAGATCAACGATCAAACAGCGAGTCCGTTATGGGCCAACTCCAATTCAAGCCAACCAATCGTCACGCCAAAGTAATGACGACAACAGACAAGCCGGTAGCTCTACACTAGTCATGTATTCAGATGCAGACTGGGCAGGAGACAAGACCGACCGGAAGAGCACTTCAGGAAACGTAGCCATGCTTTACGGAGGGCCTGTTTCCTGGGGGAGTAAGAAGCAACGTTCAGTGGCAACTTCAAGCACTGAATCAGAATACATTGCAATGTCAATGTGTGTCAAGCAGAGCCAATGGATCGCTCAAATACTCCGTGATATGGGATTCCCTCAATATATTGGGTCAGACCCGATGACTGTACAAATATTGGGAGATAATCAAGGCGCACTCGCGTTGGTAAAGAACCCACACCTTCACGAGCGATCAAAGCATATTGATATCTGTTACCACTACATCCGCGACCTAGAAGAGCGTAAACGCATTATCGTCAGCTACGTTCCCACAGCAGATATGGTAGCCGATGGCATGACAAAGCCGTTGCAGAAGACAATGTTCATGCGGTTCAAGGAACTACTTGGTCTGGCAACAGTAGGAGCAATTAAGAGACAGTAGGAGCGGTCAGAGGTGATACTGACAAGATGAGACTGACACAGGCTACATCATAGCACCTGTATGATCTGAGTAGGAGTGTTAGGAATTATGGGAGCAGAGCATACTGGCGCTCGGTAGTTATGCGATCGGAGTGGAACGACTAATAATCCGGTAAGAGAGTATTTAAGGGTGCAACCCCTTAAATACTAGATATAAGAATAAGCATACAATGCATTAGCCAATATAAGCCTATTCAACCCTACATTACGGTAGTGCCTAGTGAACCAACACTTCCATAATATGAGCATAACGATCATAATCTTCACATAAACATCTTTTAGTATTTCTTTAAGTAATATTACTTTAAATATATTACTGTTTATTAGACCTGTCATTTCTGTTTGTTGAAATATATAATATAAGTTCACTTTATCTGGTTTAAGTCTTAGAGAAATATCTCAATATTAGTTATATTCAGTTTAATTAAGTATTTTCGAGATTTTCCAGGTTTATACTTGACAGGTTATATGGGTATTTTTACTGTAATAATGTTTTTAGTTAAATATATGGTATTGATATGTTGAGGTATCTTATGTTTTTTAGTGTCTGATTTACCTTATTAAGTAAGTGAAATCGTTTCAGATAATGTATTTGTCTCAATATTAGTTACAGATCTGAAATATAGTTTTATAGAAGTTGATCAGAATATTATATTACTATAAAAAAGTATTAATATATAGTTTTTTCTGTTTATATTTATAAATTTGTATGGCTCTTCTTAAGTTCTGGCTTGGCTTATATTCTTTTTATGTTATATGAGAATATCTGAATTAATCAGTAAATCATATATATAAGTTATATTTAGGCTATTTTTAGTATTCAGAGTATTTTCTACTTATTACTTAGTTCATAATCTGTAAATTTCTTTTATAACCTTTCTAATTACTTTAGCTCTGAGACTTACGGACAGGACTAAAGTCTTATTTTTAGTTATTTGTAAGTATACTCTATAAACTAAAAATGTAGGCATTAGGCTATCAGGTCTTACTAAATCGTTAATTATCTTGAAGACTATCTGTAAAGCCATATCCTTGTCAAGATCAATGATCTTGATAGTGATAATCATATAAGTACGTCAAACTAGATTATAATAACGTTTAACTATTTTAATTGAGTTATAAACTTCTATTAATATAACTTTTAGTATGATTCTTATAGTATGAATATGTTGATTGAATTTCTTGTTGACAAAGTTCTTTCTAGTGTTTATGATAATCTGGTCAAGAGGCTTAAAGTAAGTATTGATTTAATATATCTGTAAAATGTTCTAGATATACCTTATACTTATATTCTGGAGTTATTTATTGGTTTGGTAGTATATAGCTTTGTTAATAATATATAAAACAAGTTTTCTGGTTATATAAAAGATATTAATAACTATAGTATGGTTGAACTTTAAGTCATTTTTGAAAGTGAACCTGAACTGGTATAAGGATTTTCTATAACGTTAGTACTAATCATAATACTTAGAAAAGTGTTTTAGTGTTTCTTTTTCAATATTATAGCCTGTATGATTTAGTATTTTCTGGAGTCTTCTTACAGAAAAGTATCTAAACTGTCGGTAGAGTCACTATAATTCTATAATTGTCAAAAAGTATAAGTTTTAGTTAAAAGATTTGATAATATAAGTTTATAAATAGTTATTCTATACTATGAATAGATGGCCAAATCTATAGATTATTAGTACCTTGCTATAAAGTGTTATAACTGTATTTGTAATATTATTGAAATATATTCCAAGGCAGTTTATGTTAGCTAAGGAAAATAAGAAAAATATATTGACTTTTATAATATAGAATTCTAATTAGCCGATTGAGGTATTTATTATTGTTAAACCTATAATAATAATGATCCTTATACCGAATTGAATGGTTTTTGTACTTTTTATGTTGTTGAACATTATAATCTTGTCAATATGTTATAATGCCTGGAATTGGCTATAACTAACTGTAGATTGCTTGGCTATGTCTGTATCGATCATGATTTCATAGAACTGATTTATATTATACTTAGTGGTTATGTTATACATACTTGATATTAATTCGTTAATTGTCTTTATGGATGTTTCTATAGTCAGGTAATATGAAAAAGCCTTATTCAAGAGTTCTATAGCTGTATTTGCTACTAATTCCATGGGAAAATCATTACATAAAGTAATATAAGTTCTTAATATGTCAGTATTCGGTTTCTCTGGTTCTGAGTTGTAATCGTCAGCCAGGAGTAGTTCAATGGTTATATCTGACTTCTCTTCGGGTAGTTCACTTTCATACTTGGTAATATATTGTCTGAACTGAGTATTTATGAACTTATCAAAGTTATAATTCCTGAGGTTATATATATAGCCTAGTTTAGCCTTGAATCTTGCTTTTTTGGCTTCTTACTCTTCTCAGGAGTAGTTCTAAGAGTGGCAGTCTTCCTTGTGGCATATATAGTACTTATTTCTTTGCTGATAATGTAAGTTGTTGTAGGAATACTGGTAGTTCTCACTTTTGTAGTTATTTTTGTTATAATAATATTAGTCTGTAAAGTAAGTTATTAAGTGAGGTTCTTGCTTATTCTCGGCTTTATATGTTAATATTAATGAGTTAAGATCTTGTAACAAGATTCTTAAGTGTTGGGATGACTTGGAAATCGCATATTTACATACTGGAACTCCTCGGCAAATATTGATTATCTTGTTAATCAAGAAAGATTAGGTCTGTAGTTCTGGGGCAAAGCCATGTTGAACCTTCTGGAGTATAATAAATAGCTCTTGTATATACTAGAACATATTCTTGTTAGTATTCTTATTTATGATAAAGATTAAATTGATGTTATTTTACGAGGTCAAGGTATTGATTTGATGCTTTAGTCCTTCGTAGAAACCTTGAATATGATTATATACTCTCTCATATATAAGATAGTCAACATTGTTTGTATAATATATATCTTTAACAAGTCTAGTCAATATTGTCGGGAAAGTTTTTGTGTATAATCTTACAAGTATGTCAAGTCTTTTATAATTACTTTTAAATATATAATACTTTTGGTCAAAGTTACCATTAATTTTATTATATTTTATATTTTCAGTATAATATTTAGTGAACTCCGAAAATAATTTAAAATCCATAAATATGATTGATTCAGGTTGAGGTATAGATTTTAAGATTTTCGGTTTAATAGTTTGATTAATATTAATAGTATTAACTTTATCAAAAGTGTATTCTACAGTTCTACGTTCTATGGCCTGTACTAATAAAAGAAATAACTTTTCTATTTTAGTAGTCAATATGAACTTTGACCTTACTGTAATTAATAAGTCTTTGATTTCTACGATATAAGATATAGTGATTTTCCTTTTTCGGAGGTCAGTAACAACTTGATTAATATTATTTTAAGTTTATAGTATTAACTTAGTTTCTTGGAGTATATTAAACAATGTTTAATATATAGTCAAGTTATAGTTATGTAGTTATATATATATATTATTATAGTATAAATATGTCCGCAAATTTATATAAACTTTTGATAATACTTTTTTAAAAGTATTAACTTTGAAATTTTTAAAATCTTTCCGAAATAAAGTCTATAAGTTATCGTCAAAGTCACCTCCGATCTTATAGTCATAAATCTTAATGATTATGAAGTTTTTTATGTCTTTATTAATAATGATATTGATTAAGTTAAAACTGTATTATTATTTCCTGCTTTTCTCTTCTTATGACTGGATATCAAGCGTATTTGTTAATGTGCCTGATGTATTCATAGATTAAGATATTCTAGTTATTCTCTGGTTCTGGATTTCTGATATTAATAACTGTTGTATGAAAAATTTGCTCAAATGAAAGTTCTGATTAATTCCCTTTTCGGTCGAGTAAAGATTTCCAAAGTGGGGTGAATTGAATCGAAAGTTGAAGGTTTGAGGAGAAAAAGAGTATAAAATTCAGTGAATTCAGTGAAAGATATTAGGAATATGGCTAAAGGCAAGCCGTCTGTAACTTGACAAGAAGTTTTAACAATTGAAGAGAAACCAGCTGTTTTCGTACAATCAATTGATACGAGATCTCCCCCCTTTGACTAGAATATTAACAATATCACAGCAGTACTGTAATATATCGCCCTGTATAGAAATCGCAATTCCCGAAGTTCACACTCTTGAATAAGAAGGTCGGTTAAGTATTGACAGTATTCATGGCAGCACTGTAATATGTCGCCCTGCATAGAATATCTCAATTCTGAACTGGTTATTCCTGTATTTGATTACATGGCTTCCTGATCTGTATATACAAACTGATCAGTGTCGGTACACTCCTATAACGCATGGCATGATGTAATACT
This sequence comes from Xylogone sp. PMI_703, assembly GCA_021399445.1. NCBI lineage: Eukaryota > Fungi > Ascomycota > Leotiomycetes > Xylogone > Xylogone sp. PMI_703. The sequence goes on along the minus strand of JAJTUQ010000009.1, from coordinate 1,194,878 downwards.
GTAATTACGGTATGCTAATTGTGTTATATTGAGAGAGGTTGTCGTTTCTACTACATATGGCCGGAGGGGTTATATAGCTTACAGCTACGGCTCTCCTCCGGAATAGGTTTAGCTTACATGCACGTGATAGGCATGTGCTGGTATGAACCAACACTAAGTTTCACTTATTTCCTTGACCTCTTAAGTTTATTATTTGAGTAATAACCAAACTTTAACATAAGAACGTTACAGATATCAATAATCATTATATATTATATATATACATAAGACTGATTATAGCTAAATATATATACAGGATAGTCTGTAATCAATAAATATATATAAATAATAATAAAAGATATTAATTAATTAGTATTTAGTTAAGAATAGATCAAGATATATTTATTTTGTATAATTTGATAATTGTTTGAAAATGTAATAAAACTATTGTCGTTTTCACTCTTAGTGAAAATTGTCATAAAATTATCCAAAAAAGTTTTAAACTTTTGCCAGAAAATAATATATAGATAATATTATTCTAGAATTTTTATAACAGAATAACAAAAACAATTATATAATTTAAACTAAAGAATAAATATCGGGGATCGATTAGTATAAATAAATAGTTAATCAAAGACAAGACTTACAATATATCGTTAATCATAAAAAGAAGTTATATAAGATAAAAAATTATAAATTTATATAATAAATAATATAATGAAAAAAAGAAAAGTATATCTTGTATATGTTTAAGTTGTTATGTTTAAATCAAAGTATACTTTAATAAGTTCACTAATGCCCAAATGTCTGTTGATTGAACGTTCAGAGACAGTTTCTTGTCTGAGGATATCACTTTCATCTGCCTGGCCATGATCTTGATATAGGCGGGATAATACTGGTCTTATTATGTATTTATCAGTGGTAAAAGTATCCGTAATCCGGTTTATATCCTCAGTCCATTCACCAGTCATCCCCAACGCTCGGCGTTGCTTGATCTGGGAATAAATATATAGACCCACGCGAACATAGATGGCAAATGTGACGACGATAGTGAGCCAGACTAGACAGGGGAGGGGACCGTACTAGGCGGCTTCAGGTAAAACAGCGTAGGGCTGTATGTTTCGGTGATGCAGGTCTCGGGGCTTGGATGAGTGACTCAACGGTTTAGGCAAAAATAACAACCTTACGGATTCTGGTGTAACGAAATTCTAATGTGAAATGCTGATGACGCCTTAAGTGCGTCTACTCTTCGCTAGAGAAGATTCGTAACACTCGGTCGTTCTATATTTATCGACACGAGTTACACTTAGTATAACGTATGAGCCACGCGTCGTCATTACGGCCGAAAACACGGATACTAAGAGTACATTACCTTATAAATTGTGCATCTTTTTCCCTATAAAACTTTGTTAGGTTAATCAACATAATTTCTACTATTACCATTTCACAATTACAAGTTAACACCCGCCCCTTTAACTATGAAAAGCTTATTTTTGCCTCTTCTTGCCTTGGCCTGGTCTATAGGTGCTCTCGCCTGGGAATGGGGAAATTTCCCTTCATGTACTGTATGTCTCTTTATTCTCGTCTATAAAACTACAATCACTAGAATGTGCTTATGATACCAATACCAAGTTTGCATGTATCAACGGCTTCATAAGCAGCAGCTACACCGGAGGTTATACATCTTTTTGCCAAAATGCAAGTTTGGTTGCAAACGTCAATTCCTGTATTGCTACGTCAAACTGCGCTACATCTGATAAAGAAGGTATGTAGTTTGATAAGTATTCTGGAAGATATCTGATTTCGCTAGCGGCCTATCGGAATGTCACCCAGGTCTGTACGGATGTGAGTGCATACGTGACCACTACCCCTAAATCCACGGTCTCTGCTAGAAGCGATTCAGCATGGCCTACCAGTAGTAATAGTCCGTGGTCAGGCAAATGGGGAACGGGATATCCAGGCTATGGTCCGTTTGGTGGGTCTTGGGGGCCATGGGGCTCCTCCGGCCCGTGGATGACGGGACCTTGGACTAGTTGGTGGGGCGGAAGCCAATGCCCAGATGGGAAATGGCCGGGCTGGACGAGCGGTACTTGGAGCACCGATCCGCCGTGGACTACCTGGGCAGCTTGTACGGCCACTACCACAGCGATAAGCACTTACACTACTATTTCGGCTGGTAGTGTCGTTACAGGTTTAAGTTACGGTGTTAAGGTTGCTCAGCAAACAGGAGCGACGGGAACGACAGCAACAACGATAGAGTCTAATGCAGTAACGTCAGACTCGCCTTCAAAAGCTGTAACAAATAAAGCCTACGTTGGAATGGCTTTCATATCGCTGATTGTTTCATTTCTTGTTGTCATACAGTGATAAATAGATTATTAGGGACTTAGATTATAAAAGAAATCCCTGCCAGAGCAAGTTGGGGATATTAAGAGTAACGTGGGAATTAATTAGTCGTTCCTTCTGTTTGCGCAACGTTTTCTTCGGATGCAGGATTTGTCTTTTGAGATTGCAATGGTTCTGTTCTAATTTGATTAAATATGGTTTGCAGATAATTCCTAGACTCCTGGAAGGCACAAAGCGCCTTAACTAGTAATATTTGCCTTAGCTCAAGTTGTTAATTAAGGACCGAAATATCACTTTACATAAATAACCTAACGTTAATATTTGCTTACTAAAAATGACGGTTACAACTCCTGTTTTCCGCTAATTCTCTGTTCTAAGGAGCTCATGATGGGTTGATGCTAGTTGAAGATTCTATGCTTGGCCTTAAGCACGGTGATCCTAAGAACGCTAGGTAAGAACGATTTTTCCCCTTCCGAGCTACTTTGGTTATATTATGAGAATACGTTAATAAATTTGGAAAACTAGGGTTTTCCCTAACTTGTTCCACATGGGTTATCCTGTCTCAAATGCGAGCATATATCTAATTTAAATTGAAAAGTTCAATATATTAAACTTTAAAATGCGGGGATCTTTTTTTGTTTTATAGATTTTAACGTTATATCACGAGTAAAGGATGTACCTAAGACTTCATTAGTCTGTATGCTGCTAATTCTGCCACTGTTGTAGCTTCTTGTGATCCGGAGAACTAGGGTTTTCTTAGTCTTTAGCGTGTTATACTGTATACCTAATTGAAAGCTATTTGCTTACTATAGTAGAAGGGTCTTTTAACTTCACTATATGCATTTCCAAAGGCCAGGAGAGTATTCTGTATAGTATTAAGACATATTTAGAATTCTCGTCTAGCTGGACCTCTTGCAAAAACTATCACATTATCACTATGGATCCAGTTGTTAGCTCTATTAATCTCTTTATATAACTTGAAGTCTTTTCTTAAATAGTTCTTGCCAGAGAGGCCAGAGCGTATAACGGCTTTGGCTACTGGAAGACTAGTAAAGGTGTTAAGAATATTAACAGTTTGAGTAGCTCTAGACCGGTCTTTAGCATATATAGTCACAATTTGTTTGACATGGTAAAGGAACTTAGGCAGATCATTAACTTCACACATTTTTCCGGGTAGTGCTGGTAAATTCTGTTTGAAATCTTCAAGAAACCCGTTAGGCTACTACGAAAACAATTAGAAGTCTTTGATGAGATGATATTTGGTGATTAGCCTGACTTTAAAGTCATGTTAGTTAGTTAATTGACCAGTTTTTGGAATCGTCATTCTTATATTACTTCTTAGGTTTATGAGTTTACTAAGTATGTGACCCTAAATTGTGAGGTGAAAGAATAAACATATGACTCTAACTCTCACAAATAATTGATTGGTTATAGATGAGTTTCTAAAACATCCGTTAGAGGGAAAATGAACAGGGGGATTCTGGTTTCTATTGTGAAGTCTTCTGAATAGTCTCTTCATCCACTTTCATAGAGAGCTATCTTTTATTGGACTCTTGGCATTCACATCGGTACATTGACCAAATGCTCCAGAATTCGGTTAGTCTGGAGATACCAGAACTGATTGGTTAATGCTTGCCCGAAAGCACGTTTGCTGGCTACTTGTTTCTTATGCTGGCTTGTGAGGTAGGTGGTTGCTAATGGGAAAAATAGATCGAGGGCGAAGATTGTGCTTCTTGCTGTTGTTGAACAGTTTGTATTTGCTACTGAGAATGACCTAGCTGACCCGGTGCTATTTGTATGCTAGACCCTGGGCGGGGTTGACTACGGATCTCTCCTGTGTTCATCCTCGGCAGTTGAGCTGTCTGAAGCAGCCTGGGACTTAAGCGCTGAGATAATGCTGTTTGCCTCAATCTTGCTCCCGGTGGCATTGGATAGCCCAAAACACAACCTGGTCCCCGACTAGATTCAACTGGTGTCGAAGGCAGGATTATTGGTGGTGGGTGTTGTTGTTGTTGTCCATGATATGGATGGGAAATGATTCGTAAATCTCTCTGCTGCCCTTGTTCTGGTGATGAATAGCTCTGAGTAGGCGCTAGTTGTTTGCGTTGGCATTTATGATCACTATTGCCTAGATGCTTCTAATTTGCGAGAGTTGCCCTAGTGAGCCAATAATGTCCTGCTTTGAACTCCTTGATGCTCAACACCTGATGAGATATCTGGCGGTCATCCTTTGTCTCAAAATCACCCATGGATGCTGGGTGCTACATTTACTAAAAGGGTTAATGGTGAAACAGGTCCTAGATCGCATCGCATAATTGGATCAATCAGCGGCGCTATAGAAATACCTTGGTCCAGCGATAACCTTCAGGGAAGAGCTTTACAGGGTATCTAGCGACTGTTGACTAACAGCGCTCATATTGTGATTGGGACCATCTGAAAGACAGCGGGGTTCTCCTAAGATCATCCAAAGATGCGAGCAATCATCTATGATCATCACACAGGCTAAATTCATGTAAGATTCAGCACGGATATGTAATGTTCGTACTCGATGAAATAAAACGACAGCGAAACAGAAAATATTCTAGAGTTCTCTCAGTTAATAGTCTTCTGTTTATGACTAAGTCGATAATGATGAAGCAGTACCCCCACACTCAGGCCCCTGGATAGTCTCCTTACTCATTGGATAACCTTGGATATTCTTTTGAGTGCTCTCTTTGCTGATTAGCTTAGGCGATCTGTCGTTTCTTCTTGAGACGGTCCTACTCTCTAAATATGTGCCTACTACCGGGTCTTGTTCTGCTTAGTTACCTCAAGGACTAAAATTAAAAGAGATGAAGCTCCTCAAGATTTTCTCCCAATTGAATAGCAGGCCAAGAGGTCACCTTAAAGCCTCCTGAAGTTGAGGGCCTCTTGAAGTTATAGGCGTTCCTAGTCGATGGCCTTCTTGGTTGAGTCACTCTTAATTCGAGCATCTCCTAGATTTGAGAGCCGCCAGATTTTGAGGGCCGCTTGGATCTGGGGGTCATCTGGATTTGAAGGTAGCCCCACTTCGACTCATTCTTCCATACAGTCTACATAAACGGTGGCAGAACCGGGAAATGAATCCCAGGTCCGAGGCTCATAATTCTGTTCATATATTACCTAGGAGCGACAGCATCAATGACTTTAAAAGAAATTCCGCAAGACATTCTATTCCATGGTGACGCTTCTGGGGATACTGCTAACGACCTTTCTCGTTGGCTAGAACGAGAAGTCTTACGAATAGAAGCATTATCGGAAGTGGAGGCGCTTTCAGAGCTGCATGGGATCATGGAAGGAGACAGATACTCGTGGTACAGCGTAAATGAGGCATTGCAAAACCAGCTCGACAAAGAAGCCCTTGAATTCACATTTATAGGCCGAGACGTTATCTTTGAGTGGAATAACCTTTGTGATGAGAAGCAGAAATGGGAAAGAAAGGGATACCTCTCAACCAACAATGCGGATTTCAACAGAGACTGTCTAATCAATCTCAAGATACTGCCATTTAAAGCAGGGCTCCCCGAAAGTAAGTTGACCCATGAGTTTGGTTAATTCACTCTAACCATCTTAGGCTTGTAACTCGTAGCTACTAATATGGGTAAGCCGAACCTCTCGACGATGGACCTGTGGGTAGGTCCGGAAAAGCGGGAACTCAGCAGTTCTACAGATAGTGAGAGTGAAGAAATTCCAGATTATGATGACTGTCTATCGTGGGTTGTGGAGGATAATGAAGAGTCTGAAGATGGGGGCGCTGAAATTCAGTGGACTAGACTTCCTGATAATGACGAGGATTTCGAAGCTGAGGAAGATGAGACATCTTAACAATGTTATATAACGGAACTAGAAACAGAAGCTTGGAGAGGGATTCGCTATAGCTGAATAGGAAAAATAACTTTTGACCCTTTGTGTTGCAGTTCGGCCATTCAGACTGCGTGTAAAACGGTGTACGTAAGTACAGGATGGGATGGAAAGAATGATTCGTCACCATTACTAAGCAGTGAATAAGAGAAACACGCTGTTTTACCGGAAGCCGCCTGTGGTCCCATACTCAATTGTGCTTCGTCCACTGCCACTGCATCTGCATATTAAAATAACTCCTCTACTCAGCTGATAAAAGTAAGGAGTGAACGCGTTAAATTTCTCACCCCCTCCCATAGTAATTCAAATAACAAAAGATGACCAATAATCATTATCCTTAATCCCTTGTCCCAAAAGTCTGATGCCGTTTAGAATGCATATCATATGAGACAATAAAATGATGAAAATGGAAAAAGTAATGAAACAAAGGGTAGTCGGATGACTCACACTGCTGCTAAAAATGGATGTAGGAGAGGAGGAGGGAAGCGTTATTTTGAGCGTGAAACCAATCGAATGTAGAAATATCAGGAAATGAACTGAGATTCTAAACAGATCCAAATTAGTAGACCTCAAATTCATTCTTGAGCATTTGAAGAGAACACTTTGTTTAGACCAAAACGTCAGGCTCAAAGCCTGAAGCTTCTGCAGTTTTGAACTGATTGTTGTTGAGTGCATATCATGTTTGGGTGGTTACTTGCGGAAGAACTTTGCCTTAAGCTAGCACTCCTATGCCGTGCTGACTACAGGAGGCAATAGGACGGATTATACTCCGCAGGACTTTATAACAGCATTTTGATGATGAATCGTCGCGTAGTGGGTACCTTCACACCACTTATAGCCATACTGAGTGACGTTCCGACACTTACGTGGTACTCTCGATGTCCCAATTACAGCTTGCTTTCTAGCTCTCTTTATCTTGGGAGCTGCTGTACACATTACTCTGCGCCACTTTAATACAAAAAGGGGGCATAAATTCCACTTTCAGGCGTGGTATTCGACTTCCGCATAGTTAGAATACTTGTATGATGCGAGTTGTGTGGGCGGTTTCGTCCCAACAACAGTAGTATCATACTCGCGGCCTTACACGGAAGCAGGTACAGGAGGCAATTCACGAACTAGGATTTCAGCCCAAGATTGTTGGCCAGCCAATTGATACTGGAATTCAGAAATATTAATATGCTTTTAGAGTGAGAAGGATTAGAATTAGATGTCCTGAAATGCTATGTTGCCGCAGAGATGACAATCGTGGAGATCTTCATTCCCCCTGAATACCTTTGATAATCTCGTGTACTGCTTTAAAGTTTAAAAACATCCTACTCTTATCCTACATAACGGTTACGGAAACTAAAATACTTTTAATAAATTTATTGAATTAATTCTATTAAAAAAATTCCTCTATAGATCAATAGAGAGGCTCAAACTTATATGATTGTGTAGAACCTTTAGAGTGCCGAGCGTCGCGTAGTAGTAACCAGTGGCCCCGAACTATAGGTAAAACAGATTGAATAGAGTATTCGCCACTTAGAGTCAGCGGACTTTCTCTCAAGTTAGTTAAATACATATGACGATTTCTCCCCCCCCCCCTCTCCTCCCCCCCCCGACGTTCTACCAGACATATATCAGACGTGTTATCGCAGAGCAGGTACGATTAGAAACGTAAGTGATCTAGGACAACGAGATCTAGCTTGAGAATAAAATACCTATGGCGTCCACTGCAGTTGACTCTGCAATATTCCGCGATATCTTCAGCTCGGAGGCGATGCGCCGTGTCTTCTCAGACGAGCATCGTGTGCAATGTTACCTTGATATTGAGGCCGCGCTGGCACAAGTGCAGGCCAAGTTGGGCCTTATCCCACAATATGCCGCCGACGAGATCATGGTCAAATGCACCATCGACGGTATTGACATGGCTAGACTCAAAACCCAGACGGAGTTGATTGGCTATCCCGTCCTGCCAGTAGTGCAGCAATTGGTAGCTGCCTGTCCAAATGATCTAGGGGAATATTGTCACTGGGGTGTGACTACTCAGGATATCACTGATACAGCAACCATTATGCAAATAAAAGAGGCTCTCGCTCTAGTTGAGCAGGATCTAGTGGCCCTCGTTGATTCTCTGGCAGATATCGCCTCTCATCATCGCGATACACCAATGGTAGGGCGTAGTAACCTACAGCAGGCCGTCCCGATCACTTTTGGTTACAAAGTGGCTACCTGGCTCTCCGCCATCAAGCGGCACAAGCAACGACTGACAGAACTGCGTCCGAGGGTGTTGGTGGGCGAGTTGGGCGGTGCTGCTGGTACGCTTGCTTCGCTGGGCGACGCTGGATTCAAGATCCAAGAAAGGCTGATGTTAGAACTCGGGTTGGGTCAGCCTGAAATTGCCTGGCATACCGCACGCGACCGGATCGCAGAGGTTGGCTGTTTCTTGGGACTTGTGACCGGGACGTTGGGCAAGATCGCGACTGATGTGAAGCTGCTGATGCAAACTGAGGTCAGCGAGGCTTTTGAACCCTGGGTCAAAGATCGTGGTTCCAGCAGCACCATGCCGCAGAAGCGCAACCCGATCGCTTGTAGTTATATTCATGCCTGCATGGCCATGGTACGTCAATTGGTACCAGCCCTTCTGGATGCGATGGTCGAGGATCATGAGCGGTCAGCTGGCCCCTGGGAAATCGAGTGGATCGCTATTCCTGAGATCTTCCTATTGAGCTCTGGTGCTCTCCAACAGGCACGATCGCTACTAACGGGCTTGGAAGTTGACGTCTCACGCATGCTTGCCAATCTAGCCCTCACCAAAGGTCTTATCTGTACCGAAGCCGTAATGATGGCTCTTGCACCGCATCTGGGACGGCAGCGGGCCCATGACCTGGTGTATGATATCAGTCAGCAGGTCATCGTCAGTGGTCAGCCGTTACTCGATCTGCTCGTAAAGAATGAGGAGGTCTCCTCCTTCCTCAGCCGAGAAGCTCTAGCCAATCTGCTTGATCCAGCCAAGTATATTGGTCTCTCTGGTGAAATGGTCGATCATGTCGTAGGGCACGAGGCTGTTTGATGTCTCTGACAGGAAGATCCCTGCTACTTCCAGATGGTAAGCAACGCTACCAAGTTCGAATTTCGCGAGTGCTGAGAAATCCCATCGCCGTTGGGGCCTACCCACCAATGGAATAAGGTTTTTACGAATCATATTACAAAATTTTATCAAGATATAAATTGTTCAATTTTGACAGCTCTAGGCTTGCAATATAAGGGCGTACAGTGAGAAAGTACGACCAAATCTCACAACCGCATCTTTCCCCTTCCTCAGGAAAAAGCAATCAACATCTGAAGGGCAGACAGACCATGTATTTATGTGGGCTGCAAAATCATGCAAGGACATTGAACATGAAAAGTTCTTAGTTGCTCTTACAAATCTGAACTTCAGTATTTATTTTCTTAATCTAACATATTTTTTTGCTCCAAGTGATGTGTGAACTAGAGCTTGTTATAATAAATACTTATAAATATACAGTATGTGGACACAAGTCTACGCGAAAACCCACTTTTTGCAAATTTTTCCCACCTTCCGCACCTACCCCTCTTTTTCAACTTAATGACACGCCCACCAGGAACCCCTAGACCACCTTTAGCAGAGCTCTCCCCAAGCTCCAGAAACAAAATAGTGAGGACAAGGCAATCTGGAGTTAAAGTATCAAAGATTTCATATAGCCAAGGCTATAGTCACTCAACAATGCGTTCTGTGCTTGCCAACGTTGAAAACTAAGTCTTCTGTATCTCTAAGTCATGCAGTAGTACACTCTCCTTATTAAATATCTATGACTAAAGGTTAATCTTCAGAACTATACGAGCAGAGCCAAAGATAACTGTAGCTCAATTGACATATGTATTAGGAGATAAGGTCAATAAGAAGATTGTATACTGATTTTTGAAGAAATCTGGTATACAGAAATGGAGATACATAAAATGTATATTCTTGAACTATACTTTAGCTGCTAAAAGGCTAGAATAGGGCACTAATAACGATAATATGAGATTGGCCTATTGGAGACGTTGGATCTGATCTGACAAGTGTTCAATTGAGCGTAGAAAAGGAAGTAAGTAAGACTTTGTTTTTAAGAAGCGAGGTTAGTATAATATATTACTTTCAAACAACAATTGTTCAACCAATCGAACAGGCCAAGCTTTATAACCATGGGCTGTTTAAGGCAGGCCTATAAGAGGTCTGACGGTTATGTTCTGGGCTGCGTTTGGCTTCAATTGCCGTACTGATCTGGTAGTTATGAAGGGAGACTCTGAATTGAAGCGTGGAGGGGTGACCTCTCGACGGTATCTTGAAGTGCTTGAAGAGCACTTACCTACAATACTTGACGGCAATTCTATATTCATGCACGATAACTCACCTGTCCATATAGCCCATATAATTAGAGATTGGCTTGCTGAGATGGCTATAAACGTGGCCGATTGGCCACCCTACTCTCCTAACCTGAACCCTATCGAGAACCTCTGGAAAGTGCTCAAGGCAAAAATTATTGAGATGTACCCTGAGCTTGAAACACTCAAGGATAACGAGAATACCAAAGAACTGTTGATTCAAGCCGCAATTGAGGCATGAGAAGCTCTGGATGTTAATATGCTGAATTATTTAATAGATACTATGCAACACAGAGTAGATGCGGTCATTGAGGCTAATGGGTAGTATACCAAGTATTAGATCAAGAGATTTTTAGCTCAAATAATTATCATATAGACTTTAGTGTATGTAGAATCTATTGCAATTATCCATTTTTCAATTAAATTGTAATTTGGTGAGATATGGCGGTCTGAAAGGGAGGTGTTGAGTTGGGGAAAATGCTATTTTTAGAAATCGCGTAGACTTATGTCCACCCACTGTATGTTCCGGCCGGAACATACACCTTGGATCAAATATAATCGTCGGCCTGAGGCAGTTTGATTGGACGATGATTAATGATTAAATTTTAACCCAGTTTTCTTTGATTCTACTCGTAGCAAGGCCGAGAAAGTTATATATATCCGTCGAGCAGATACACACAAGAATTTAAATGCATTTGTAAAATCAAGATATTAAAGCATTTTCATCACCATCAGTTCAAATGAGCTTGTGGAAAAATAAAGCAATAACAATCGCAGGTTAAATCAAATTAGCAAATTGTACAAAGAGTATAACAAAAAAACTTTAATCGAGTCTAGCCTGCTTTGAGGTTCGCAGTGATTGGCCTCTTCGCAAGATACGAATGGCACGCAGTCCACAAGGCCCTAGTCTTCGCAAGCGTAGCAATCAGCTACCGTTTCCGGCTTTCAGAGTGCGAATATAATAAACCACTTACTGTGGTACAGGCCATAAGTAATGTAAAAACCGCTAGTAGGGGCAAGGGGTGCAAAACACGACCTATTACTAACTGAATATGACAACTCATTGCTCTTCTATACTCATGTCAGAATTTGCATAAAATTGACAGCAAACACCCCGGTCAACAGAAAATACCTCAAAAGCAGCGTAACGGTATTGCTCAGTTGGGGATCTATGCTGGCTTTCCCTGCTAGAAGTTTTTATATTACTTATGGCCTGTACCGCAGTACTGTAGCTTGTAAACGAGTTTTTGTTCAATATCGGGCCGACTGGCGAGGTTGAGAGCATTATGCCTAGAGCATTTAAGGATACTTTGAATAAGATACGAGAGTAGAAATTTGTCGAGGCCGGTGGTGATGTGTCTGAAACTGTGGAGTAGGGCTGTGCATATTTTATCGACCACCAGAAATCAATACTGTAAATCATTCTCAGCGAACCAACGTACTTCACCCTAGAAAGCACTTCTTCGCCGTCAGAGAGGGGTAGCCTTACATACCGGTATGTTGGAACCCCGCTTCCGTTCATTACAGTATGTGGACTTAAGTCTGTGCGCACACCAAAAAGTACTCTCTTAGTTCAACATAAATTCATTATTTAACAAACCACTTAGTATATAATATAATATATATAAAATAGTAGTATTTTGAATAAGTTTTAAAATGAATAAATAATCTTTTAATAATTTGATATATTGATTACATAATATTCGTTTAAAAATAATTCAAATATTTATAGATTTTAATAACTTATATTTATTGAAAATCTATATTAAACCTTATAAATTTAAAATATATTAAATTAGAAGATCGAAATAATATAAATATTCTGTTGTATTATTAGTTAAAGTGAATGAATTTTGTTGAAATTTACGCGAAATTTTTATTTTTTAACGAAAGTTATTCACTTTAACTAATAATACAACAGAATATTTATATTATATATATATAATTAAATTATATTTTTATATTATTTCGATCTTCTAGTTTAATATATATAAATTAGAAATCAATTTATAATTATATATATAGTTAAATATTAATATAAAATAAGTTAAAAACTAATATAACTGTGGCTACACCCCACCACCGATAATATATCACGTATTACACGTATGTATTGATATGGTGGTTGGTAGCTGAATAGTGCATTGAAGTGGTGGTGGAGGAGAGAGTGTATATGCTCCCCCACCTTCACTACGACTACCTATTTGGGACTAGTGTACATATTGCCGGGAGAGTGGCCTTTGCGTGCAGTCACATGACTGCCAACAATAACTTTAAGTATAAAATTCTTTAAATATATTAATTATTTTTTTTAAAAATTTTATTATAAAATAATTCTACTTTGAAATATCTATTAATTAATATATTATACTTTATTTTATAATGGTTTGTTGAGTAATAAATCAACATTGAAGTAAAAGTGTGTTATTTTGGGTGCGCACAGACTTAGGTCCACCCACTGTACAATCGCACTAACCCTGCATTATCCTTGCCGGCGTACCAGCCAAGTACGTCTGTCCTATGCTATCCGATATCATAGACGTGGTCAAATGCAACGACTGTATAGGACTGGAAACATTCGTTTGGAGTAATACCCACCGTAAATAAAAACGGTCGAATGAATATAATCTGCCTTTTGTCTCAACGGTTCGGAAGCCGCATGTAATGGAATGGAAGGTAAATATAGGCACGCCAACACCTACTGTTGCCACTAAAATACTTTATCGGCCATATACGTCTTCTTCCCACCATCTTCAAAATCTCGGGTATATCGTCTTCACTTCCTTAACCGTTTTCCAGTCCGATGTCTGGTTATTATACGCATATCAGAGTATTGACTGTCGTCTTGTTTGGTTTGATATCAGCTTTGACAGAGCGCGGGATAGACTCGACTTGTTTTGTTGACTTTGACCATCAGCTCCACGACCACTCAGGACTATCAGCTTCTGTATCTCTGAACGCCTCATATACTAACCCTGACGCGACAAAAAAATGCTATGGAAGGAAGTTGAATCAGTCGCTGCACGGTCTAGCCAAGGTCATGAGTCAAGCAGCGGTGGCCATCGGCCTTGAGAAAGGGTAAGCAGGACGGATTCTAATGGTAGCAAGATTAACCTCTCGGTATCAGCTCCTCAAAGTCTGTTTGATTTCTCGGAGTCACAGGCCACTCCCGAAAGTGCTGTGGCTAATACTACGCGGACGATATTATCTTATAGTTCCAAATTCACTAAGCTCGTTCTTCACGCTCGAGGAATCTTCATCGACGATACCAACTCGATCGTGCCCAGCGCATTCTCCCATTTCGGAACAAGTGAGCCACTGGAGGGCAAAACGATCGATTACAAGGGGATTGCGGGTTTGAGCCGGGTCAACATCTGGGCCATGTTTGATGGTGATCCCGTGAAGGATATCGCCACAGAGTATAGAGAGATGAGGTGACTGGGTTTGTGTGTGAGGAGGAATTCGCAACGTTCGGCAAAGAGAAATTCCTCCGTGGCGAGCTGAGATCACGAACAGTGTCCGAAGACCGACAATGGTGTGCGGATCGCTTGCTGCGTCTCGCATGTCCTCCAAATAAAAGTGCTCACTGGCGCGTCCCTCCTCTGCTTGACGGGACCACTGCGGGTAAGATGGACTGGGTATGGATATCAGGCCTGATTGCGCTTATTCGTTGTCCCTCAGGGGTTCAACCCCAGATACCGCTCCCAAATCCAGAACTGTGTGTTCGTCCGCGATTGGATCACCTGTCCGTATTTCACGGTCGAGTTTAAACGAGATGGCGAGTCTGAGGATGTCGCTGTGCAGCGGGTTTGTGCTGCAGGCGCCCTAGTCCTCTTCAACGATACCATCTGTATGCCGAGGCACGGAAAGCAAAGTCCAGCTTGACTAGCGACATAATGAGTATGCGACATTACACCCTAACCTTTGTCAGGCACAAGTTCGTCTTTTGGGTCCTTCAACCTACTTGTGGTGAGACTGGCCAGTGGACTCGGTGTGTGATGAAAAGGCTATTCGGAGCAGACTGTACCGACGAGTATACACTCCGAGAGCTGGCTGATTGGATCAACGAGATTCATAGATGGGGTTTATCGCAGTATGGCCCCAGTTGCGAAAGAGATATTAGGGAGATTCTGAACTTCGGTAGTGTGCGAACCTCTGATGTTCATGAGCAGCTGCCAGATAAATCACATAGTCAGCATTAGTAAAATGGGTAATAAGTTCTACATTAGTATATTGTACAGATCTGGTATGCCTTTTTGTACAATAGGGCATAATTTATGTCAGCTAGGTCAGCAGAAGTTGATTGGGTGATTGAGGTAAAATGAGTCTTAGAAGATCTATTGATAGAAGTGAAGATCGATTATGGTATATGTTCCCGCCTATACGCCAATACCGCTTATATTGAGTTGAGCACGAAGCTCCTATCTACTGAAGAAACTATCTACTTATATAGTGAATGTGTTTTCCGTTGGATCATGGATCGCGACGCTCCACGCTCCATCACGTGACTTAACCGCTAGTAGCCTCGTTGTCAGTGGTTATGGCGCAGTGGTTGGGCTACGCCACATATAAATTGTATGGTACAGAGACTCTATTCGCTGCTAGTCTTGATGATGTACTGTACATAGGGGTAAACCGGTAAAACTCTTCTCTTTTACCGACCGTTAGCTTCTGCAGCTATGATTGGCCGACGCCAATTACGTAAGCAATATCTCTGACACTCGTGCTGGTGGATTCGTATAGCTAGGTTTCCGCTAACCGTTTTCTACTATCAGGTTTCTACTGGTAGAGATTCTTCCGTAGAAATCTTCTAGTTCTTTTGTACTGGTTGACCGCCGATATTTGATGCTTAGTCGCCGTCTCATCTTTTACTATTTTAACTGTTGAGACGACCGGTCGCCAGTAGGGTTCTACTGGTAGGATCTTGGTGGTTTGTAACATATTCCTACTCTAGAAGTAACCTGTCCAAATCGCGTAACATATGTCTCTCTTTCAGAGTCTTAAGACGAAACTATGCTTGAAGTTGAGGCTTGCATAGTTGGTGGGGCCGAATTAGTAGGTAGCTCAAAGGCAGAGGGTAATCGTTTAGTACTAGAAATTGTACTAGAAGTTGACTTCTGGCCTTGGTTAAAAGCTCCTTTGGGTTTTTCTTTTCCTTTCACAACCTCTGGATCGAGAATAGGCTCCTGAATGTTGACAGGTAGTGGAATACTTTCTTCTGGCCGGTTATAATACCAACGAATATGTATATCCTCAGGGTGAATTACTCCACCGTCTTTTGCCTTCTTCGTATTGTGTGATAACAAGGAAGACCCATAGAACGCTTTATTACACAATTACACTCAGGCAAAGCAATAGTCTTATCTTTGGGAAGTTTTGCCACTTCAGCAACTATTTTCTTGAGCGCGTAATCATAAATGTTACCTCCAACAGCAGCAAAAAGTGTGATATTTAAGCTGTGTTTTAGACGAAGTTGCTCTTGGGCTTTAGTTATTTTGATGTTTTCATGCTGAGATTTCCAGAAATTGGTCAAACGATCAAATACATCCTTTAGATTACTGTTGCCCCGCTCTAAATACGCTTTCAAAGTGCTATGGCAACTTTCAATAGGTGATGTAACAAGCACTCCAAAGTGTAGTTGTTGGTCAGCCCAACAACGAACTAATTTTCGTTCCATGGGGTTAACCATGTGTTCTCCGCATATTGAATTGCTTTATCAGGAAAAGTACGAAAATAGGTGAGATTTGATGTATAGGCTTCCAGAGTAGAAGAATCTAGTAAAGTCCCCCATGTCTGAAGGAAGTCTCGGAATTGAGGATGTCTTTGCATAATACTACTTTCTTTAACTGGCCCTGGAAAGAACTTCTTGGTTTTGGTTAAAACGTTCATATTATCATATCACTGACAAAGGAAGTGATTAGACTGAGAGAAGTATATATTAATACTTTTTATTAGAGCCAATTCTCTATCAGTTACTATAAAAACTGGCTCTGAGATATTGTACCTTTGTATCAATCCCTGAAGCTGTTCTAAAGCCCAATTGTAAGCTTCTTCTTTCTCATTAAAAGTAATGCTAACCCAGTTTGTATAACTTTATTCCTACCAGTTTTAGCGTACATATTGAGCAATAGCATGCGAAATTGATTGGTTTTATAAGTATAATCTATCAATAAAACGTTTAGATGTTGTTGATATAAGGAAATCGCATTTGAATGAGCATAGAAAAGATGAACCAAATGATTTGTGGAATCAAGCAAATACGATGAATTAAAGTCCTTTTCCTTTAGATCATGCCTAATTTGTTAGTAAATAGTAAAGATAGAACATAATCGAACATATAATAACTTTTGAATTAGTGTGCAACCATTTAAACTTTTACTTCTTTCGTTTTGAATAATATTTGCGATATCTTTAGGGGTAATCAAAACCTCAGGATATTTCAAATGAAGAAAGTTAAGAATATGAGCAATTCATATTCCGGCTTTAGCTTTGGATAAAATCAGAGTTCGTATTTCAGTATCCAGTAACCGAAGTCTGTCTGCTGTATGGGCTATAGCTGAGTGGAGGCATTGTGATTACGAATAGCTTCTATAACCAGGACTCTCCAGCCATCTCCATCACTTTTTACGGCCATTTTCATCTTGCAACCGCACTTTTTGGTAGAGCTATTACGTTGTTTTGATGGATGGACCCCCTGTTTTTTGCCTTTAGATTGATATAACCCTCCCCGATCGCAAATATAGACTACTCTATTGACTTGTTTATCCCGAACAGCAAATGCATGGCCATTTTCACGCGCAAAGGCCTGAATTGCCGTATATAACAGTGATAAATCAGAGTAGTATGCTTCTGGTAGAGCATGACCACAGGGAGAAGTAATAGTTACCATTTGGTGAGGATGGAACCTTAGTAAAGGTAGTGAAATACCGTTAGTTCCGGTGGTAAAAAGTAGTATGAATAGGGGAAAATACACAAGGAGTTTGGAATCATTGAATTGTTTGTATATTCTATAGTTACTACAAGGCTTATATACACTTTTAGGACAGTTGTATAACCACATCAACAATCATATAGTTCCGCGTAAATATAATAATAGCTACACTGTATGCAAGTACGTAAATCTTCAGTATAAGCCTTAAAGTGGTAATCCCCACTGTATATTGCGCTGTAGAGGTCGGTGATATAGCATAACTACAATTACAGTATACGTTTATAAACCTTAATTTATTTGTAGATATTGATTACTAGCAAAATGTGTGGAGAAACGATCCGTGCTGTAACCCCGGTATCGGTTGTGGGAAGTGGATTTAGACAAGTGCAAAATTTATCGCAAAATTGATCAAAACCACGCCCTTGCGGTACTGTATCAACGAAAACTTGGGATATATACTTGTTACTCTTTTAATATCGATTTTTTAAGGTTAATTCTAACGAATAATTACTACTTGTTTACCTTTAACGATTGTTGTATTATGTGTGAATATATTTCAAATAATGGAACTGGTTGAGATGGTAATGCTTCGTTTTGAACAACCTTCTCCCGTTCTTCCCTCGACGCCAACCCAGGAACTAGTCAAGGAAATATTTGGCTGCGATGAGTGAAGGTTTGCATGACTTTTTATCAAGTGGTTACTAATAAACTGGAAGAGGGGATTCTGATACAATTGGGGCCATGATTGGTACGGTAAAATCACCTAAACACAATCGACCCTTATACCTTATATAATGGTTGTGTTGCCACGTTGCTTATTCTGCTAGATTTTCGTGGCGATACAACATTTAAAGCACTCTCAATTACGGGTTTAGGAGCGCTAGCCTGCTGTTTTTGCTTGCCTTCTTGACTCGCTGTGATCAAAATATCTACCGATCAATTTACATCGAAACCAAATTAAAGATATTTGACTCACAACGATCGGATCGAAGTTAGTAAGTGAAGCATGGCCAACGAATTGGGTTTAGGCAGAGGGAAGCTGCAGTGGAGGGGAGGCAACCACAATATAAAATAAACTCCCAACCAATCACGCGATGAAGCTTCTGTCTTTCTGTGGAGATCGGACTGTCTAGCTTTGATCTGATGGTGTCATCTCCGATGGAGCTTTTGTCATTTGTAAGATCTCTTTGATTTAGGCTTGATCGGTTGGTTCCTATTTACCTCGGCTGAAACAACCCGACTATGGTGAGCAGAGCAGATGTTTCTTTCACGAGGACTGTGTGGATAATACTGTACAATCCCTGTGATAGAGAATATTTCAACAAGTCGAGATTACTTTTAGGTTATTGGTTAGAGATAGACCAACTAAGGCGATGAGAAGCGGCGTGTATTGTTTCTCGGCCAACATCACACCGGAGCCTTCGTACGCAAGATACATTCTACCATCCACACAATTTTCTCATTCCAGGCTCTAGCACACCATGTGTCCTATCGGAATCGTAGCACCGCTGCGCACAGGCCGATGGCGGCTACATACCTACACACAAAAAATGTAATTGGGCATCACGCCCTCAGAAAACTTTCCCATCCATCCTATTTGGGCGAGTCATGCAACATGAATGACGCACTCTAACAGACAGGTGAACGTAAGACTTACTTGTAATTGGGTACCGTATTCTGCATCTGGGCTTCTCCAGCTACTGTATGATCATACTAGTAACAATTTAAAGATGATTAATACCAACTCCCTCCATATCTGGCTATGCGCACTCAAGATAACGAGCTCCAAGAACTTGCGAAGACGACATATTTTGGCGTGAGACGGGCGGACGAGTTTAAAAATTGGACGCTTGATCGGAACTTCCCAGTTCTTGATCCGGTAGGCGATCGTCGTCGCATCTATTTTGTGCAGACATCGCCACTCACAGCTAATCTCGGTGAGCTTGATCGGCTGCCACCCGAGATCCTTAATGCCATCATCTTGTTGCTCGACATTGCGGCTGTCGACCGGCTCAAGTTAGTGAATAGGCGAGCTTATGAGGCCGTGAATTCTCAGCCAGAATTCAACTTTCTGAACTGGCAAGCGCACGGCACCCTACGTGGCATTCGTGCCATCAAGGTAAGCCATGCCATGCCATCACAGTCCAAGCCCTCTTCGAGAAGCCCTGCGTAAGTCAGTGTGTTGAATGCGGCAGGTACGGTGGATACATGTACGATCACAAATAGTACGATCAGAATGGCGTCAGTGAACCCGATCACGGTTCCTTTTGAGATATTAGGCTGCACAACCTCGACCCCTTGGGACGGCCCCCAAGACTGATTGAGCAGGCGTGAGCAGCCCGTCCGAGATGACCATTGTTACTGCCAACACTTCCATAATTTTGAGAAAAACCTCTCGCGAATCTACTAGATTCCAAGCCATGACGCGCGAGAAAATATTAGTACACTATAACGCCACAATAATAAACATACGACTTTGCGGTATTTATTGGATTAGATAGCATCTTCTTTCCTTTCTGCTTCTCTACTCCTATGTATGAGCAAATACATCTATGCTACGATACAATGATCACTCCAGATCCCGATGCAATTGGGATTGGCGCTCCCAGTGACATGCTGCAAAACCGGGATGTTGTAAACGAAGAGAATAGCGCACTGGTTGCAATAATTTTCATGTCCTGTTCTCTTTTCGTGATGCTAGCTCTCTTACTTTAGTCAGTCATGGGATTCGATTGTTACCGCCCTGAATTGACCCCTTACTAGTGCATTTCTGAGAGCCACCTTTGAAAGGACGCGGCCAAAACATCCTCGCGATCTAGCCGAACGATTTGCACGCTTAGACGAATTAGCAAGAGCTGAGAAATTTCTATCCTGGCACCTGAGAGAACGGAGAGGCGAAGGGTCTGGAACGCACATGTCATCTGAATATGTATGGTCAGTACTATTATGCCCGTATATACCACTAGAGATATTACATATCTACTGTAGCTCTAAGCTTATTATAGTATATTTTGTCTTTTAGCCTTACTTGATGAGGATATCGTCCGGGGCCTTTCCTGTGGTCACTGCTTCCATAGAGCGTGCATAGACCGCTGGTTTCAAGGCTTTCATCATACCTGTCCTCTGTGTCACCGGATATACTACACTGCGGAGTAATAGGGTGAAGAGGATTAGAGTCGATAAGCTTGTCAGGCGCATGGCCCCCGTAACTGGCATATTAACGTTGCGCACTTTCGTGTTTTCGATATGCAGTATGAATGGTAATGCGAATGTGAGTTTGTATGTCAACGATACATTATTGCCGTATGCAATTATTGCAGGAAGTTGTGGAACGATGGTGATATTCTTGTTGATGTTGACTAGGTGTTTTCAGACCAAGATCTATTATAAGATAATGTTCCCAGGAGAAAAACGATCTTAAAAAATTATAGGTATTCATTTAGTTTAGCATGACATCTTTGTAATCGCTGAAATGGTATAAGATTTTAAATATCTCCAAATTTACTTTATTAGAGGTATAAATCTTGTTAACATCCTTAACTAAACATTCCCTGGAAGGAATTAAAACAAGGCATTTACTTTTTTATTTAAAAAAAAAAAAAAAAAAAATATACAGCAAACCAATACTAATTAGCACTGAAAATTAACCCCATTCTCCCCATCATTTGCCACGATTCTCATTTTGCCCGGTAATCTGTTCTCGCCCGCCACATATGGGAAACCTGCCTCCTGTCGTGCCAAATCATTTACCCAAGCCTCGTTCGGGGCCACCACCTCCTTCCCGCTGGTAACACTATCTGCTAAATATAGCCAGCTTAGCATGTTGCCCACCGTCGACACCTCGTCGCTGACGCTCTTCCTCGCATACGCGCTCATAAGGCTGTACAGCTCGCTGTTGGTCCACAGGTCGATGAGATGCTGTGCGACGGTAGTTCTGTCACCGGGGTCAACAAGATACCCGTTCTTGCCATGCTGGACTTGCAGCGGGATACCCCCCGCGTTGGTGGCAATGATGGGCTTGCCTTTGTGCAAAGCCTCCGAGACTTTGACTTCGAAGCCTTCTCGGGTGGAGAGCTGCAGAACAATGTGGGAGCTTGACAGGAGTGTGTTAAGGAGCTGATCATTGGCTCTGAGGCGCATTACTGAGATGTCCGGAAGGAGCGAGGGATGGTTAGTTTCGATATGCTCTATAGTTTGATCATATATCATGTTTCCGTCTGGATCGTCTACCGAAGCGTTCCCACAGCTACGAAATGTCAATAAACGATAACTAAAAAAAGAAAAAGCAAAAAGCAACAAAATATTTCCTTACATAACAAGCTGAGGTGGTTCCTCCTCTGAATGTTGCTTTTCTAGAAGACGACGGAAACTAGCATACGACTCGATAACATCGGGGATTCCCTTGGACGGGTCAAATCTGGCGACCTGAATAATGTATTTCCGGATTGGCCAATGGATTTCCGCTTGTCCCAAAGCATGACATTCTTCGTTGTATATGTGTCCGTAATAGCCCCTATCCCAAACAGAAATACTCTTATTGAGCCCGTCAAGCCTGCATGGATGCTTAGTAAAATTTTTGAATCCTTAAAAACTTGTAACTTTCCGTGTACACTTACCAATCCGTCGTTGCAGGCATGTATGCAACTTTGGACTTGGGCACGGTTTGTGGAACAAATTCGGGGATCGGGTGGCTAATAAACACGTCTGCCTGTTTAATACTATCCCAGAGGAAGTCCCACACGTTTGATTGAAGCGTGCCGGGTGTGTCGCATAGGTCACTCCGGATTTGGATGTGACTACGGTAAAGTACCGGACGATCTGGGGTAATGCTTTTAATAAGAGGGATAAGACCTGGCATTTGGGGATCATCGACCTGCGGCAGTTAGAGATATTGAATACCGAGCAAGGGAGCTTTCTGGAGAAACCAACAATGATGGCATCTGCTCCTCCTTCCTCAGGTTTTCGCAGTGGTCCACCTGAAGAGAACCAGTAACGGTTTGCGTTGTCTTTGATCCACTCCACCAAGAACTCTTTATCCTCTTGTCCCATTATATCATCCGGCTTTTGGACCCCTTGTAAGATGTTATGGATCATCTTGGTAATCAAGAACACTCCTGGTTTCGGCTTTGGCACATACCTGCAGCACGCATTATTTGCACTGGAATCTAAAGAGACATTGTATCGTTAACCAACATACCAGTTCAATTGCACTCCAAGCAATCTCGCAAACCGAACCAGAGCATGTCTCATAAGCGCAACTCCCCCTCCTTGCGGGGTGCTACTGAAAAACGCAATCTTGGTCTTCTTTGACTTGAGCGACTTGACATAGTACATCAAAGCTTTCCAGGTTCGGTAACCGCACGTGTCTCTATAGCAATCGAGGGAGAGCATCCTTATGCATGCCTGAAAATCAACCCCTACGAGCCCTCGATATCCGACCTGAAGCAGGGGTGTCCATCCAGGGCCGAAGTGCCTGAGAAATCCTCTTAGCCTTTATCTTTTCGTTAAAAATCGCCGAATTAAAGATGAACTCAATGACTTTCAAAATTAACATCTCAACTCTTCATGTAATTCATCGCTGGATCTAAAAATTGGAAACCAGTAAGGGAGTTATAAAAAAACCTACATAATGCATTTTCTCACCATAGAATCCGCCTGTTCGTCTATATCTTTCACACTCCAAAACTCACTTTTAATCCCATCGTGGGCCTCGGCCTCGGGCGTCAGGGATAGTGGCACAATATCCAAATCTAACCAGAGCCTTGTGCACAGCTTGGGGCACTTGGCAAGCAGGTCAGATGGGAACCCCGCGCCAATGAACTTGCTCATATTAGACTTTGCATATGCGGTGAGGACCGCGGCGATATGTTCCGCAATGGCATCCTTACCAGTCTCGTGGTTCGCAAGGTCAATTTCGTTAATGGAGAAGTCGAGGAGGTAAACCGAATCATGGATGGCGGTTGCGATGTAAGCCTTGTTGTCCTCTCGGAAGTCGGCCGAGATACCAACGAAGACGGGCTATGTACAAGTTCAGCCAAAACTGCATTTATAGAAGTCGTTGAACATCGTAAGTGGTTTCAATTTACCGTTAGTGGTGCCGTAAATCGACCCTCACTCTCGATAGCTAGGGAGAGTCTCCGCATGTGATGGCTGGAAGCTCCTGTCTGGAAGCCGGAGCTCTTCCTGCTAGAAGCCATCAACGAATGGATATATGGTGTCTGACTTTTGTGGTGCAGGTACCCTGGCGTGCCATTCTTGGATTGAGTCGGAGTCTGGACTTCCGGCCTGTGAGGAGCTGTGCCGGGGGATGGGGACGGAGCGGAATCATGATCTTTCTTGTCCCTGCTGCTACGCTGGGCTAGACCATATGTCTTTTTCAACATGTTGAACCTCCTAAGCAATAGAAGCCTGGGGATGTTGATGGTGAGGTCGATGTGGTTATGTCTTCCTTGGTGGAGGGAGCTTGGATCGCTAATTCTGAAACATTAAAACAAATGACGTCGAGTGAGTTGCCTCTCACACCCGTGATCCTGTATGTGTATCCTGCATGTGAGAACAAGAACAAGGAACAGAAAACCAAGGCACAAGTAGAGAGGCACACGGAAAAGATACGAGATAATGTATAGATATATATACATATTTAAGTTCACTGAGGTTTCGTAATAATTACCTGCCGCAAGCAGCTAACTCTCAGATCTTCAATCGCCTTTTAGGAACGGTACTCAGGTTGGACCTGGAGATACTTGTTCTGGCCATCCAAGTTGATAGCCAAGGCTTCGTGGCGTAGTAACAAGAAAGTGGCATGATGTTTAACCAGTCTTCTGCCATTCAAGTTCCAAGGCTATTAGAAAGCAAGAATACGCAATTCTGACACCAGATCTTTGACCATTAGATCTTAGTCAAATATATTTCTAGGAGTTTCTTATCAATAGATTTGGCGGTATATTTTATTCCATAAATAAACAATAAACGATCGCTTATAATAAGTGGTTCATCTCTCCCAATTCCTTATCAGCTCTCTAAGTGTATATACCCAGGAACAAATCAGAAACATGAAGCAAGGCGGGGCTCATCAAACAAAACTTAAATGAAAAGGTGATGATTTCATAATCTTTGTTGATGGTACTGAAACGACAAGGAAGTGAAAGGATAAGAGCATTCTACTAGCGCTGTGGTTAGCTCGTTTAACATCTACCACGTAGATAGACATGGAACACAAGGGCTGTATGAGGACTGGTATCGAGGGTACTAATATCGAAGACTGGTATTAAAAAGGACTAGTATTAAAAGCAGCTGTAGGGCTTCTATGATGAATTGATTAATTTAAATTTCATCAACCAATTCATAGATTAAATGAGCTATTACAGCATCAGCTAGACAAGGATATTCTTCAATTTACACAGACTGATGGGGAGATTCTGTTTGAGTGGAATAACCTTTGTTATGAGAAGCTGAAGTGTGGAAAAAGAGAGGCTATCCCAAACAATTGCGTACAATTCAACAGAGACTATCTGATCAACTTAAAGATATTGCCATTTAAAGCTCGGTTACATCCTGGAAGTAAGTAATTTCATATAACACCTCAGGGATAGTCTAACTTGAATAGGCTTTCAATTAGTGAGCACTAATATAGACAAACAGGATCCTTCGATAAAAGTCCTGGGAATAAGATTAACAATCCCGATCTTGATGACTCAACGGTGGCTCAACATGTAGTGAAAAGTGAACATTCAGCATATAGAAAAAGCAATTGTTCAACGAATTTTGAGGCTGGCGATTTGGAGGATATTGACAGTCTTGAGGTTAGTGAAGCTATAGAATCTGAAGATCTATACAGGAGATTGCCAGAGTAAATTGACTTACTGGGAGATGTGGAGGACTTTGCAGGTGATGAGTTTGAATATATGAGAGTGAAGAAGATGAATAAATGTGAGGAATAATAAAAGCGCAGTTGATTGAACCTAGCGGTCAAGGGTTGGAGGCATAGTGAAGGTTCATTGTCCATAACCATTAGTAAAACTAACAAGAGGGATCAGATTCTCCTATATGAACGAGATCTCATACTTTCATTAAAGCCAAATCTTACCTCATTACATTACTACTAGAGGTTATTTTTTTCTTTTTAAACATGGGATGTTTCTAATCAAATCCTTTTTGATTTTAAATGCTGAATCGGATGTCTTACGGAGGTTATAGTCACTGATCGTAATAGACTCACACAATAAAATAGAATTGAATTGACAGAGTAACTACTGTACCGGGGGCAAGTAGACCCATCATATCTAGGGCTACAGAACCCTGTAATTTGATTCCAAATTGCCGGCTCCCAGCCACATATGGATTCCGTATATTGGTTCCCAATTCAACAGGACGCCTGAGGACAATAATGGACGCTTATTCAGGATATCAGGGGCACCGGAAGGGGGCCTGGTCGTGTTCCGGAGTTAACTCTTCTAGAAGCCTCAAAAGCATTTGGAGATCTCAAGGGTTTCGACTAGATCACCATGCATATCACGTTAGTCCCGCAGAAGAGGGTCAAGGAATTATTTCAGTTGTCCGGCCTCAACGCCATCAAAAGGCAGCATGACGGACTTGAAATCGGCTTGGCACAGGCCTATGCTAACCCTAAGTTAAGGAGACTGCAACAATATCTTTAGAATCCTTTTTCATTGGGTTTTGATTTCTTATTTGCAAATGAGAAGTATCGTCGCTATCATGTCGATAAGGTTCACGTGAGAATGAGTAATATTAGCAAGATTTCGCGACATCGAAGCATTGGGAATTCCGGTATGTCCAAGAAAGATATTAGTTCTTCTACTCCTTTCGACCGTTCTCAATCCCAATCCATTTCGATTCTTCCTTTGTGAGCTTTGACTGGTCAATATTACTCAAACTGCCCTTTAGCCCTTAATCTTAAATCCAGTCCGGAGCTAGCGGTGTCATCTCTCTTTCTTATATTTTCTCTTCCTTCTTGCAGTGCTCCTTTTCTATAGCTAGATAGATGTTGGCTAAGCTGTAACTGGTTATTAATGAACTGTTCGCTAAGCTCCCACTTCATACATAGTGTAAAGGTCTGATGCTCTGACGATCTGACCTGCACTAAGAGCAGCTGTGACAACTGTCCTTGGTGTGGCCACCGTCGCTTGCTACTACATCAAACTAATTCGTACTCTCTATCCATGGCTAATCAAATTGTTCCAAATACCCCCTGCCTCCACCCAACTGCCTACTAATCTCCCTCTTGGGGAATGGTCCACGTATCTGGCATACGTATTTGGGAAATAACAGGCACGCTAAGAAAGGTTGCAATATAACACAATTATATAAAATCCATAACTAACCCGATTATTTCAATAGAATATAAGAAGCATAATCCAAAATATTTGTGTACTGATTCGTCGCCCCTATTTCTTCCCAGTTAAGCTTTTGGTTACCATGCCAAGCCCCAAGCTTTCCAGGATGCCCTTGATCCCTAAACCACTAAGCAGGTGATCCAATAGCCCCCCCAGTCCTAAGCCACCTAGTAGTCGCCCCACAAGGCCCAAAACACCACTCAGCAACAACCCCACGGCGGCAATAATCTGTCCCAACGGATCTGCTAGAAGAGCCCAAAGTGGGTTAAGCTCCTTCTTCGCATGGGGCATACCAGCAATCTTCTTCTTTGCTTGATCCAATGTAGTAGCGATATTGGTTGTAAGCTCCTTGAGTTGCTCGGCGACGCGGTATTCTTCTGGTGATGCTTCACGTGAGGAGGTACTGTGCTTTGCATTGGCTTGGATTCGGCCATCCGGGTCCAGGGCCCGAATCGCTCCGTTGCATTCCTGGAGGATTGCATTGCCTTGTTCAAGGAGTGGTCTAACTGTATCAACGAGTTTCTGCTCATCTCGCTCATCTTCAGGTTGGGCCAATGCAGAATCGATTGACTTATTAGGAAAGTTAGCTTAACCGTTAAGCAGGGACTCGTAGAGTAAGCAAACACTTACATCAGTAATTAACCCCAAAATAGGCTTAATCTTGTCAACACTGTTCTCGATAATGTTTGCTAATTGTGCAGCAAGCTTTCGATCTTGTGCCTTTTGTTTCTCTTCCTCTTCTTCCTTCTTTCTCTCCTCAAGCTGCTCTGGTGTTTCCTTGGGCTTTTCTGGAGTAATATCCTTTAGGAGAGTAACGTGTCCAATGGTGATACCCTTCGAGTTGATCACATCTCCATCGTTATCAATCTCGCAACCTGCACATCTAGATATATCACCTTCAGTGAGTTTAGCAAGGATATCACCGCTGTCATCAATAACATTTCCTTCCTTATTAACCTTATATCCTGCAGCAGGATGCTTAACCACTGGCTTCTCTTCTTCCTCCCAGCGTTCTGCCTTTCCAATAACGTTCCCATTTTTATCCAAAACATCACCATCAGCATCGACATCCTTACCAGACAACTGCCTAACATCACCATGAACAAGTCGGCCGATAACAACCCCTCGGACGTCCGTAACCTTTCCATCTTTTGTCACAAAAGGATTATCAAAACCAGCGAAAGGACCAGTCGTCTCCCCTTCACGTTCGGATTCGGGTACTAGCTCGGCCTTGCCAATTACGTCACCTATTTCGCTCATAACATTGCCATTCTTGTCACACATCCTGCCGGCCAGTTTCTTAGGGTCACCTTCGACTAGACGGCCAAAAATTTGGCCAGAGGCATCAACAACATTGCCAAGTTTATTGACCTAGCACACATGTTAGCCCCTGCTTTGTCGCGAAAAGGATGGAATAGAATATAATAATATTCCGCATACCCTCTTCCCAGCTAGAGAAGATCTATCGATCTCTACTGGAGCTGACTCATCAGGCTCAGTCCAACGTTCTGCCTTGCCCAAAACATTACCGATCCTGTCTAACACTTCGCCATCCTTGTCAATTTTCTTCCCGAAAAGCCTCTTCGGATCTCCCTCAATCAGTCTCCCAACAACTTGGTTTTCAAAAATGATATTCCCTTTCGAATCAACAGTAGCATCAGGAAAGTCTTCGAACGGCGATTCTAAGGCTACATCTCTTTCATCCACGGAGAGTAGCTCAACTAAGCCGATTACTTTCCCTAACTCTGACCAGATTTTCCCTTCGGCGTCACACTTCTTGCCAACAAGTTTCGATAAATCACCTTCTTTAACCCGACCGAAAAGCTTGCCGTCGTCGTCAACTACGTTACCGACCTTATTTACCTTCTTACCATCCAGAAGTGAAAGATCCTTAATCTCGGGCTCGGACTTTGGTTCTAGTGCAGGTTCCTCGGTATATCGCTCGGCTTTTCCAATGACGTTTCCATACTTGTCAAGGATATCGCCGTCAACATCGACCTATGCACTATCAGCATATTATGTTCCTGTTTCATGTAGGATGATAAAATTGAACTTGCCTTCTTTCCTTCTAGAGTATTTTTATCCCCTTCAACTAGTTTTCCAACAATTTGTCCTTCAAAGATGACATTGCCAGACTTATCAACTGTTGCATCTGGGAAGTCTTCAAAAGGTGAGGGAATATCTTCCTCTCCCTCTCGCTGGTCCTTTGGTAACGGTTCAGCGCGTCCAATAACCTCGCCGGAGTCATTCCAGATTTTGCCATCCTGGCTAATCTTCTTTCCTACAAGCTTTTTGACATCTCCTTCAACCAATTGGCCTACTGGAATTCCCTAATAATGTGTCAGTAGACATGGTGATAGAAAGATGAACTATGGAGCACAGATGTCATACCTTTTCATTTACTGCCTTACCCAATTTATTTATTTTTTTCCCCTCCAAAATGGAAAAATCAACCTCAGGCAACTTGTCTCCGAGATCCCCTTCAACCTTCTTTGTTAGGCCTTCATTCTCACTCTGCTTCAAAGCTTCTTCATTCAAGTCTACCTTCCCGACCACACTGCCGTTCTCTGTCTTGAGATTCCCTTGAGAATCAACATCATTAATATCCTTGTCCTCAAGGTCCTCTGGTTTAGCATTGACTAGATTTCCGATAGTAACGCCAGCAGTATTAGTCACTTCACCACTATGTTTAAGATGGAATGGGCCCTTAAGCACAGGTGGCTGGGCTACTTCTTCTCCCGCTTTAGAAGCGCTATCCTTTAGATCTGCCTTCCCGATAATATTACCTTCCTGATCGCGCTCATTTCCTTCCGTGTTGACTACACTCTCTTGGGGGACATCTTCGGTTACTTTGCCAAGATCGATTCCCTCATCTCGCACTACGGAACCATCATCCTTAACGCTACCTAAGATTTCGCTTCCTCCAATTGGCTCTTCACCTGGATGCTCCTCGGTTGTAGCCTCTAGATCGCCCCCTAGCGATAGAGCGTTCTCTGCTGAGCCAATATCTGATATTCCGCCTTCACTCCTAGGAAGGTTTGTTGTTGGGCGTTCTGGGGCGCCTGTATCTGCCATGACTATGCTTCTAGTGTAGAAAATCCTGAATATCTGGAGTGATGGCACCGAATATAAGTTCCAGTCAGAACTAGCAATGTGACGGTGGTGTATTTTAGTTCTGTCTGAGTAATAAGTGCTTATATATTTTTCGTAGAGATGGATTGGTATCAATGACTTTGGGAAAAGTATTTCTGGCATTATCTCTTTTTAAATCTCTTTTCATATTCCCCCTCCCTCCTGTTCTCTTAACAGACATCCTAACAATGATAATTTTATTTCTTGCACATACGTCATAGTAGAACCACTAAATACATATCTTCAACTTGAAAGCACATGACATGAGGTAGGGGGCAGGAACCTTCCAACCACCCAAACGAGTCATAACTAGAACATTGGCTCGACATTGGATAGCTATTACTCTACCTACTCACCACACAAGCCACTACTAGTACCTCAGGAGAACTTAGGTTGGCATAACAACACGATCGATCTCACACATTAAAGATTGGAAATGATGGGTAGACAGTTTGTACAAAATACTCGTCACAAATTTCCCGAAGCTCAAGGAACATATTAGGGTTTAAAACTCCTATAAGCAAGGATCTAGTATCGTACTTGGCACCAACTGAATTCCAAAAGATTCTATTACTATGAAGTAGATCAAACTTCCTCAATAACGGTATCACTATCTTCCCAACAATCTGCATAACTCCATATTAAACATTTCCTCTCAAAACATTCTTGTCAACAGCATCTCCAGCCACATTATTAACATGTCCCGGCGCCAGTGTATCTGCGACCGAATTATCAACAGCTCGCCGAATCAACATCTTTAGAGCCAGTGACTTCGGTTCTGTGAAGCGCATCTGCAGTACTGTGAGGTACGGTCTTCATGGGAAGCACTGTGAGAGTTTTACCTTTGGTGCCGACTGAATTAGTATCTAACAGGTTATCCCGCCACACAATGTCGAATGCAGACGATCTATGCTGATGAGCAGGGTTATTGCATAGACTTTTTTTTAAGAGCCAGTGAGGTCAAGGAAGTGACAGCCTTACCAGCTTACCTACCGATATGGATGACTGGACCATCGTGGCTCCAAGCGAAAAAGTGAAAATATTTGCGGTCCGCCTCGACGGCATCCCTCGAATGAGAGAACATTAAATAGTCTTCCCCTCCCTCGTGATTTCTCTTTCCCGTGTTATTTATTTTCATGTGAACGGGATCCAGATTTTACAGTGACCTGACTTAACTGAACTTTGAAAATGAAAACGAATGACCAATGATAACAACCTTTACCACCACCCTGCGGTAGATTATTGACGTCAACAACCGTAACACACCCTGTTAGCCGCTTGGATAGCCACCTCACCTTATTGCTCGAAAGTGAGACAAACCACAGAATACGCAACCTCAAAGACTAAACAATAGCACATGATACCATACTAAATCACCCAAGTATTCTCCTTGCGGAGGGCTCCGGAAACCTAGAGGTTCTAGATTTCGGTTTTTGTCGTGTCTTCTTGTTTGCCCTCATCTCATATATGGATCTCCCTTGGCTGAAACCTAGGTGAAGAGCAATCTATCGATTTTGGTAGTAGTCGGTTAGTGATCGGTTTCCTCCATGACATAGTTATATGCTATGCTGTATTTCAGTATCTTGTGCACATAGACGAAGGCCAGGAAAGAGAAGTCCTCCTTAGATGGTCAGAGAGCCCAGCTAGCCATATATGGATATGGGATAAATCTTTTTTGGATGATTGTGCTATTGGTGTCGGTGCACGGGTAAGAGTTGGTCAAGGTAAGGTCAGACCATCGAGTGCTTCCCAAAGATGAGACGGTAACCTAGAGGGGACCGCCAATCACCAGAAAGCCTACGCCAATTTCGCCTGCCGGAGAGCCTGCTTAGTTCTTAGGTGAGTGGGCCCCCTCTTCTGTCGATGCTGTTGCTTAAGCAGCATACGAAGAGTTTTAATTTCTATTCCTCTTCTCTTTCTCTTCTTTTCTCGCTATCGTTTATTATCTCCTCCAGGATACCGTCCTCACTTTGGAGTTACTGTTTATGGCTCGGCTCTACTCCTGTCACCATATCACCCGATCTCTTGTCTAAACACCAGTAGACATGACTCAGAACCCAGTTGGGGGGCTCTTGGAAAGCAAGACCTCGCTTCTTCCTACACCAACACCAGCGCCGCCTCCCGCTCCCTTGGTTAGTGCCTCCTATCATTAGGTTAATGTCAAGCAAGAACGATCGCTAACTGATTCAGCCAACTCCCCATGCCTTTGAGAAGATCCATCAAGATGGAATCATAACGCTATGGGTATATGACGGATACTCATCCTCTGCTTTGTTGACGTATGTCCACTCACTAATCTTAACAAGGTGACTTTCGCTATCATGGTTGTCTTCACCCTCATCTTTGTAATCCTGGCCTGGAGAACTCCAGTGGTATGCCATCCTATTTTCCAAAGTGCCGAGCTGTCCGTCTCTTGACAATGCGACCATAGGAAAAACGTCTATTTCACATCCTTGTAGCTTTTATGTCCGTCTTCATGACCATTTCCTACTTCGCCATGGCAACCGGCGACGGGAGCACCTACATACACTCCAGACATGCAAAGCACTGCAAATCTAGTGGCGGAGTTGTGAAAGAGCACATCTTCCGTCAAGTCTTCTGGGCGCACTACGTGCAATGGGCTCTAACGACTCCGCTTTTAATCCTTAATCTCGCCTTCCTTGCCGGCCTCAATGGAGCCAGCATGCTCGTGGCCATTCTTTCTAACATCTCCATGATCCTGCTCGGCCTCTTTAGCGCCTTTGCCCGCCGTGCTGTCCCAAAGTGGGTCTACTTTGCCATGGCAATCATTGCCTACTTCGTCATCCTCTACCAGTTGGTCTTACCCGCCCGCCGCGCTGTCCTTACACGTGATAGTACGACAATCAAGATCTACGTCTCTCTTGGCATCTTTGCCTTTATCCTTTGGACCCTGTATCCTATTCTTTGGGCTCTAGGTGATGGGACCGGTAAGTGGGGTGTTGATATTGGCGTCATTGCCTTTGCAGTACTGGACATACTAGCCGTGCCTGTATTTGGGCTTTGGTTGATCCTGAAGCATGCCTCTCGGGATGTTGCGGCTGTTGATGGATTCTGGAGTCGTGGATTGGCAAGTGAAGGAGCCATTAGGATCGAGGATACGGAGGCTTAACTGCTGTGTCTCAGGAGGGTCTATATGGACAAATTGCCCTCAGCCTCTGCTGACGAGACTTAATTTGGCGGAATTAAACTATGAGAGAGGAAACGGTAAAGATATGTTGAAGAATATGCATTCACTGACGTTTTAACATCGGTAAGGACGCTAAAATTGCTGCTCTGGTAACACACAGAAGACAAAAGTTTGCAGGTAATGGATAAAAGCATGGTTTATCTGCCCTTTCAACGTTAAAAATTTATGTAATATTTTGAGGCGAGATATATATCATAATTGAACAGTGAATACAATGTTCACGCTTCATCATCCACATTTTCAACACTCTTATGCAGGATCTGTCACTTGTGGAGCACCTAGCAACCAAGGAATATACGTCCTCTATACTCCTGTCGTCAAAACCATTAATTTCAACCAGTTTGACTTAGTCCTAGAACTTTCTCAGCAAACCGCCTACAAAGAACAAGAGCGCGTAAAAGGAAAATCGCTAACTAATTCTCTGCTCTGATCTTACGCTTCTCCGCCGAACTATCTTTAACTATCTTTTATGGTTACTTGTCTTTTAACTTATTAGTCTGTAACGTCTCCTCATACAAGCTATATAGGTTAAGAGAATACGCCCTATGGAATGAAAGTTGCTCAATAAGATAATACCGGTAAAGAACAGTAAACTGAACACTAGTGACATTAAAGATTACCTTATGGGTATTGCTTTTATTCTGGTTTGAGATATTGTTAATGTACTTCCTCAACAATGGCGAACTGATCATATAGATAATAATGAAGTGCAGTAGAAGAATTAGAGAGAGGAGCAAACGGTAATTTCAAAGACTGGGAGAAAAATACGGCGCTGCATATAGCAGCCCCATATGGGAAGGAGGCCATCACACAGCTGCTCTTGCAGAAGGGAGTTAAACTAAACGCCCAGAACAAATTTAAACAAACAGCTCTACACACAGCGGTTCGTTGGGGCTACAAGGCTACAGTACGAGTGTTGGTAAAGAATGGAGCGGATCTCAATGCTCAAGACATGTGGGGAAGGACGCCATTGTATATTGCAGCTGAACGAGATGATACGTCTATACTTTCTATGTTACTAGAGAAAAATTCTCAAATCAACAGCAGAGACGGTGCTGGGGGAACCGTACTACACCATGCAGCTTCTTATGGAAGTGAGGCTGCTGTCCAGCTGCTATTAGCGAAAAGAGCCAATATCAATACCGCAGATAAGCTTGGAAGAATACCACCGCATGCGGCGGCTTCACAAGGCAGATATTCTGTGACGACAGAGATACCAATGGGGTATCAACCGATACCGGGATGCTGTGATGATATTATACAGCTATTACTAGAGAAAGGAGCACACGTAGACGCAAGGAGTAGGGACGGAAGCACTGCGTTGCACTTGGCAGTTAAAAGCGAATATGCAGTTCCAGTGCAGCTCTTGATTGAGAATAAGGCCGATATTGGCGTGAGAGATGAGTATGGAAAAACAGCGTTAGATTACGCGAATGAGCGTGGGTATAAGGATATCATGCAACTGTTGCAGGAGGCAGCACTATCCCAAACTCTCCTCTCATAATGGCTTATATTTAGGGCGATATGCATTAGTGTAGGATATAAAGCCTAGTTGTGCTTATCAATCTACAATGAAGTAATTCAACAATTCAGGAGGGCTACGAATTCATATGTTAATAGACTGTAAAGATAGAGTATGGTGAAACACCTGCTATTCCTCAATGAAATGGCTAGTAAAACGGAGGTAAATACAGGGGGAAAAGAGATTAGTGATATCAAACTATTCTTTCGAAGTTCTATTCAATACGGGTACAAAACTTCGTAAGCTTTGAATTCAGTTCCAGTAACGCAGGAACTTGTCGCTTGCTCTATGATTTCGCGATTATTTATCTTCACGACAGCACATATTTGCGGAAACACTAGAATCGGTTAACAATATAGGACCCAGCCTTGTTTGTTAATTTTGAGGAGTGAAGCACCCCTTTTCTTTGGACTAAAATTCACATCTAAAAAGACCTGTGTTCGCTGTAACAACCATCGTCAATAGCTAATTGGTAATGACATAAAGGTTGGTTAAAACAAGGTCTGAACAGCAGCTTCGATACCCATACGAGCCCGGTCATCTAGCCGCTTTTCATCAACCGTACTCTTTAGGTAGCCATTTGGGAACACCTTCACCGAGTGCCATCATCGCGACCGCTTCGCCGCTTGACCAACAGTGTGACATACCATACCCATTGAATCCAGCTGCAAGGTATTCACCACCGCTCAATCCACGGTCTGTTACTTTATGTGTCAATTCCCCAACTAAGGGGAGATGATCAGGTGTAAAACCCATCACACCTGACCACACTTTCTGGATTTCCGCTGTCTCTGATTCCCAGCCCAATTTAAAGACTTTGGGTAAAATAGTGGCAAGGTTATCTCTTGACAATGAACTTATTGAACTGTCATCAGCACTGATAAGGTCACCGACATGTTGCATTTCTCCCCCAATGAAGATATCTCCGGTTTTTTGGTTCTGCTGCATGTAATATAACCCGCCCTCAAACACTGCAGAATCGGAATGGTATTGTGGCCCGCTGTAAAAATTCCAAGACCGCTTCCCTCCAATATTTGGAAAGAGAGGGCCCGACTTTTGGCAGGACATTGTTCCTCGGATTGGGAAAATGCTGCCCCGAAGCTTAGGCAGAAGATGCCCTGTCCACCCATTCGTACAATGAATGACTTTTGCGGCTCGAATGCTCCCACGAGGTGTATTGATAACATACGGGTATTTCATATCCTCGTTAGATGAATAGGTAACTGAAATTACAGGTGTTTGAGTCTCAATATTTAGCCGTTGTGGATACTTGCTAACAAGGTGAGCGAAGATCCTGGTAATGAGTCGATATGGCCAAAAGACACCACTGGTGGAGGTGATAGCGCCGACGCTGTTCTTAATGTTGAATTCCTGGAGTAACACAACGAGATCAGTTAACTTTCCGTATCAATTTACTGGTGAACTAAGAAAATCAATTTCATTACCTCTTCAGCGGTCTTCCCACTGATGATTTCGAAAGAGTCACGCTCCTCTGGAAGTGCTTCCATATAGAGTTCAGTTGACCGAGTGGCAGCATTGAAGGTGTCTTCACTATAGAATGCAACTATAGATTCCACTTTCCTAACCTCACTGGCAGCCTCTATTTCAGCTCCATGTGAGACAGCGAGCTCCATCATCAGCTCCAGCGTCCTTCGACAGAACCGGGCAATATCAATAGCAGCGTCGCGACCAAACCGCTGAGAGGTCGTTTCAAACTCCCCAGGAATCGGAGACGCCAGGTGACCACCATTACGGCCTGTCGCTCCACTCGTCAATGTGCGTGCTTCGAATACAGTTACTGTCTTCCGACCCGAAGAAGAGCTTTCGAGAAGCCTTTTAGCTACACTGCAACCGGTGACTCCTGATCCAATGATGGCAAAATCAGTCCTCTCACCGAGCTGTTCGGACTGAGTGGCGGAAACCGTTGAGTGTGGAGGCTCTTGCCATGTAGCTGTTGTCGGATGATCGCACGGCAGGCCAGGATCGGCCTGAATCTTTGAAACAAGCCCGAGATAGAGATCCTCTGTAGACATCTTAGTGTATCTTTGCTTGACCGAGTTACTTATGGTAAAAGATAATGGGTACTCTGTTGTTGCCCACTCGTTGAAGACTGAAAAAGTATGTGGATTAAATAACTAGAATCCACTATCCGTGTGGAAAATCTAGGTATAATCAAAGACATTATTGGGCATACTATATGGTTTATATAGCTTACTATTCTATCAGGGAATCCGAGAAAGGGACTTATTTTGGGCAGGCCACAGCGCTTTAGAGCTGGCGTTGATCCATTCGTTTCTTCTCATTTACACGTATGCCACTATACTAAATGTAGGAGGTAGCATATATCAAGAGTAGCCTGGATTCCTCATGTGTATCAGTACAATTACCGTATTAACCAATTATCTGCTCATGTGATGCTGAAGCTCGGGAGCATGCAAAGCGCATCTTGAGCCGAGCCGGCTATTTCTCACACTTATGATTGGTCTCTATTGCATCTCTCCTGAGCGACAAGGACTACTTGTCATTCGACTGACAAACAGTACGGCGTATAAGCAAAAAGTGCAAGATAATTCACTTACTGCATTAGTATACGGAGCCAAGTTGAGCCCCTCCTAATGCTTGCCATACAAGAAAGTTATGGTGGCCAGCGACTTGTTATAGCTCGCCGCTCTTGCTCCAGGCGCTAAACAACCTTAACATAGCAAATTAATTATTCACTTGAGCAGCGACAGCTGATCCCGCTATATATTACAATCCCTAGACGGACAACAACACCCCAACACCTAACAATGTAGGAATTATATCAAGCTTTGAAATTTTTCTACGTCTCTGATTTCATTATGCTGTGGCTCTAATTGGACTGCTTTGAACCACCTATTTACCACATGTTTCTGGATCCCAATCAGCTTGAGGGGCTCCTTTCCCTGGTTGTTGGCACGGTACAATAATATACGATATTTTTTAAAAAAAAAGGACAGACTCAAATCAACCGTTTAAGCTGAGCTCTCTATGATTCTGATCTATCGTTTTATTGTAAATACTAATACTTAGGCTTATTCTATGACTACGCGTTATAGCAATGTGCCACGTATCTATGATTCGAGCTCAGCCGACGAGTAAAATATGTTGTGCATCAGCCGCATCAGCCAGCCACATTACAGAGCATTTGTATGAAAGGACTGCGAAATTCCACCTAACACGCATTCGTAAGGTAGACTTCTCTCCCCACTTCCCACGAAAATATTGTATACTCGCCGCTACATCATGGCAAGGGACGATGTCGAACCAGATAACGACAATGAGAACGGCGTGGACTGGGAGACCGATGAGTCGGACTCTGAATCGCAGGGAGACGAGATGGGTTTGGATATGCCCCCTCTTCTTCCCGTTCCTGATGTCGCACTTCCCGGTGACAGACTCTGCGATACCTGCAAAGCACTCGAGCTGACTCCGAGACGGTTTGTCGTCCTCCCTGACGATCCCGACAAAGGTAAGAATATACCAGACAGCCTGGATCTTCCCCTCGGGTTGGTTAAGGATATTCGGCAAAAGATATTCTGTCCGCTTTGTCGACTGGTGATCGTAGCGCTTGGAGGAGAGAAGGTTCCTGTGGAAGAGAATGGAAAGCCCACATCCGTCGTCATGAGCTGGAACACGGATGGTCCCAAGGCCGACCCCAATCAACCATGGAACCACGATCCACAGATTCGCATTTTGAGACCGTACTGCCAGCTGGCGGATGGCGACTTTGTTGACTCAGTTAGGTTGAATTTATTCCCCGAAATTACACTTCTCGCCAACGACTCCCCAGTTCCATCGAAGACGTTCTTTGCCCGGCCCATCCCGCAAGATAAAATTGACTTTGGAATGGTGCGGAATTGGTTCTCGCTTTGCGAAATGTGGCATGGAGATAGGTGCGATGAGGTCGAGATGCTTGACAGTGTCCTGCACCCTAAGAATGAGATTGAAGCATTCCGCGTTATTGACGTTATCGACAATTGTCTCGTGCGTGGAGATAGTAACTGCACATACGCCGCTCTGAGTTATG
Source organism: Xylogone sp. PMI_703 (assembly GCA_021399445.1). Taxonomy (NCBI): domain Eukaryota; kingdom Fungi; phylum Ascomycota; class Leotiomycetes; genus Xylogone; species Xylogone sp. PMI_703. The sequence continues at coordinate 1,156,112 of JAJTUQ010000009.1, read as the reverse complement.
TCTGGGGACGTGTCGAAGTCCTTCGCACTATGGCAGGAAATATCGATAGATTAGAGCAGCCTGGATCACTGAAGCTTCCGGAGTTTTATGATAAGATTCCATGGACCGTACGAGATGCAATGGAGGCAACCAAAGAGATGGGTCTTCGATACTTGTGGGTCGATAGCTTGTGCATTGTTCAGGATGACACTACAGGAGAGAAGGCAGATTATATTTCGAAGATGGATCTCGTTTATGCTTTGGCTTATGTGACCATCGTTGCGGCTACAGGCCACGACGCCAATGCTGGGCTCCCTGGTGTACGACCTGGGACACAGAATTATCACCAGCCTATTGAAGAGCTGGCTCCAGGCTTTAGACTGGCTTTCAAGCCAAGGGCAGGGGACTACCTATTTGATGCGGTTTATGAAACAAGAGGCTGGACGTAAGTGTACCCCGAAATATGGCTTTCTCTGTCCCAAGCTTACTTTCGGCAGTTTCCAAGAAAAGTTATTTTCCAGAAGAACTCTCCGGTTTGTCGGTGGAGGCGTGGTCTATCATTGCCGCCAAGCAGATGAATGGCGCGAGGATGTGGTTTTCGAGAATGGGGAGGGTATTCTGGGAGATCTAAGCATGCCTGAACGAGATAACGATATAGGAAGATTCGAGGGTCTAATTCAATCGTACTCGGGAATGAACTTCACATTCGACTCTGATATTTACCATGCCTTTACTGGAGTTGCGAAATTTATCTCGAGGCAGCTCAAGTCGAGTCTATGTCATGGCATTCCGGAGGCATATTTTGACTGGTTTCTCCTCTGGACTAATTTAGGGGAGCAAACACGACGACAAAAGGCGCCAAGTTGGTCATGGTCGGGTTGGATTGGAGAATCATGGCCAAGGATGTGGGATTGGTACTCGCGTGACGCTAGAAGTATCCGTGAGGCACTGCGAAATCGAACTTGGATTATCTGGTACCATCGTGCGGCTCATGACTCTGAAAAGTGCAGACTCGTCTGGAGCCACAACCGCCAATCCTCCCAATCTCGCCCAAGAAACTTTTACGGTGGAGAAATGCAAAATCGCTTTAATATCGATTGCTCTCAGACAGTTCCCACGCCTAAGACATTAGTCAATGCTCCTGAATACTTTGTAGATACCCTCAACCCTCACCCTGGATCGGGCTTTTTGCAATTTTGGACTGTTTCCGTCACCCTCCGACTTAACACCCCAGTTAGTTCAGAACGCGATAGAGGTCCCACGAAAATGGACAAACGCTTTGGGATTTTCGGTAAGGATGGAAAAGAGATGGGCAATATCTACGTTAATAAGAACTGGAGCTCGGGGAATATCGCAGGGGAGCACGAATTCATACTCTTATGTGAAGGTAGAGATAAGAGGGCTGAAGGTAATAATGACCCAGATGATGAGCCTGGATGGAGGTATATGGTGATGTTACTTGAATGGCATGGCGAATGGGCTGAACGAGTGTCTGTTGGATCAATTAGAAAGAACAAAGTAGACCAAGCATTGGGTAAGGGACCGGTCTGGAAGGAAATCATTTTAGGCTAAGTAAATTACGAGTAGCTTGAGGAATAATGACGGATTGTATACTGATCTTGCCGAGGCTCATCTTTCATCCATCGCCCATATTCCCGAAGACGTTTTGTGTGACTTTCTGATAAATATATTTCCAGTGTCCACTTTGACTATGGCCTATTGACAACGGCGAACAGACTCGCTATGACTCCACCATCGTTTCTTTAAGACTTGCAGGGAAATTATACCAACAATAGGATTCTTGATAGTCTATCATTGTCCAAAATCGTTGCACAAGGTGTATAGTGATCCACTGAAGCTCGTTTGAATAATCCAGCAAGCTGTATATATTATCCAATGCTAACATCCGCTCAGTCTCATCCACCATTTCAAAGCAGGCCACGGCGATAGACATGTGTGCACATTGGACCGACTCTTGAGTTATCTGGCGAGCAAGAGACAGCTGATTGAGGATTCCGCGTGCTAAATCTAGAGCATGGCTATTATTTGTCCCAAAAGGATGTCGAAGACGGAACAAAATAAGTAAAAGTAGAGACCGGAAAACTTGCGCTTGTGTTAAGAGATGAGTGACCTCTTTGTGCGTGAAACTCCCAGGGAAGTTGTTGGGAAACGATGGACACCAGTCTTGTATAGCAGACTCTAATTGCTCCATACTTGTGTGGAGTTGTTTGACTTTGGATGTATCTGAGATGTGTGCTTTGGATAATGAAGAGTTGATGACGCAGATATCATATAACAACGGGAACAAAGAGTACGAAACTCCATGGTATCGGTCAATGAAGCTTTCTTGGTCGAAAAATTGCAATCGTAATGTCGGTTCTGCGCCTTGGAATAAGCACTCCGTCATCTCCTTACTTGCAAGGCATAATATGAATGAGATTTCGCTAGAAGAAAATGGATAATAGAGCCTTTGAAACCGTTTGACTAAAGAAAGCACGTATTGGCAAATAATTCGCGTTTCAGGTCCACCTAGTTGCTGAGAAAAGGTGGCAATAGCAACCCCAAGGTTGAGGCATATTTCCAGCGATTCACGATCCACAATTTTTAACGACCGTAGTTTGACGATTGAGGCAGCTGCTCGCTGGAAACATGTTTCCAAATCTGCCCCTGTGAGACAGACGCCACGATTGGAGGCGAAAAGGCCTGAGAACGCCAGGAATGAGTCCTTCAATTCGGACGCTGCATGGTCGAGCCGCGTGATCACTACTTGCTGGTAGCTATCATAAAAGCGGCGAAGGATCAGAAACTGACTTAGAGCTTTCTCCTCGAGGTGATACTGGAGTAAGCAGTACTCGTTCGAGTCCCAGGAGCTTCCAAGGGGGCGGGAAAGGACTTCCTTTGGTAGCTCTCTACATGCTTTATTCTCTTCACGGCGTCCATAAGTTAGTGACTCTACTGTTAAAGGTCGTCTTCCTAGCTTGCGGCGCTCTCGAGTTGTTTCGCAGGCAACCGTAACCGGCGACAGCGGTCACAGGTTCTGGCATTGGGTTGCCAACGACAGCACTCTTTGATTAAGTGACATCGGTCACAGGCTCGTCGACGCTGCTGCATGCGTAAAGTAAACAGGTTCTTGCCCAAGGCAAGGCGTAGTTCTTAATCGGTAAAACTAAAATTAAATGGTTCATACAAGTATATTCCCGCAATCACTGGTTGATACGCTATTAATAATAGAAGGATATCCCGTAGTTGCTTTCCCCGCATTACAAGGTTTACACACGCTATCATCGGACGCCATGGTAAATGAACTTACAAATTCACAATAGTCTAGTTATTACACAGTTAACAATCTCGATTTCGTTTAAATTATCAAAATGGTGATTAACCATCTTGGTTATTCTCTATACAACACATTCCATTGTTTAATGATAGTCTGTCAGAACCAGTAACTGGTTGCTCTCAATACAATTACTCTGCTACTCCTAGAGCTATTAATATATTATTCTCCATGCCAATCTATACTAAACCCAAGTAGGGAAGTCGGGGAAGCCAGTCAGTGGGGATAACGTTATGATTGACCTCGGTTTGGCCAAACCCTGCATGAGATGGACCGGCCTATTCTCGGCAATATGATTGGACGAGTGATGAGAGCTGTTACAGTAAGAGTGAGATAGCAACCAAGTTCAGATAATGATATATCTGCTCTATCAGCAAAGACATAAAAATGAAATTATTAGCACAGAACCAATTGCTCAATGTGAATTTAATCTATCCTTAATAATGGCTCCTGCCAACTCAGAAGTTATTTTCGCTCCTGGAACTGTGGGATTGACAAACAGTAAGACAACTCACAAATTACTAGTCTTCAGTTTCAGCTAACGGTATCAATGAAGATGACAGTACAGAGTCCCGGATTGAACGATATCCTATCCCAAGTAATGACCCCAACGATCCGCTAGTATGTGATATCGGCACCCTTAGCTATCCTATTTTGCTGCTGGATGAGATCCACGAGCTGATTCTGCATAGAACTGGTCATCCCTACGAAAATCCGTGAACTTCACTCTCGTCTGCTTTTATGTTTTTACTCACTTTCGTCGAGCTAGACATAGCCACGGTAGCATACGGGGAATATGTGGAAGACCTTCACCTCACATACACCATCTATACAATTAGCGGTGCACTCAACTACGTAGGCCTGGCAATCGGTTGCATCATCCTAATTCCTTTTGTGCATCGATATGGTCGCCGGCCACTATATCTCTTCAGTTCAGTCATTCAGCTTGCCTCATCAATATGGGCTGCTCGAGTGACGAGCCCGGGCGGGATCATTGTAACTAGCGTGATTTCTGGAATTGGTGGTGCGATCAGCGAAACCATTGTTCAGATTACCATCGCCGATATCTTCGTACACCAACGAGCAACTATGAACGGAATTTTTCTTGCTATGCAGAGCGCTGGGGCCTACCTTGGCCCTGTAGCAGCTGGTTTCATTGTCCAGTCCCAAGGATGGAGATGGATGTGGTGGTGGTGCGCCATCTTCTTGGGGATTAACTTGGTGTTGGTAGCTTTCTTCTTTGAAGAGTCTAAGTATATCGCCGTACTCGTGGACCAGAACGTGGCCACCGCCAATCTTGATGAAGAGCAGGAGAAAACAGACAATAAGGCAGATATTGAGAAATCGAATCCCAATCCAAGCATCAATATCAGCCCTAGGATAGACTTATCAATCAAACCGAAACCTTATCGTGAACGCCTTGCACTCTTCACCAAGACTCCCGCCACTATTTCCCATCATTTCTATCAGCCGTTTATTGCCTTGGTCACCTTCCCTGCAGTTGCATACTCCGCAATCACTTATGGATCATTGTTCGCTTGGTTCTCGGTGATCACATCCGTCGAATCGGCCTATTTGATCTATCCACCGTACAACTTTGGTCCCGCCGGTATTGGACTGCTCGGCATTGCACCATTTGTTGGCTCCCTCCTTGGATCCGTGACTGGCGCTCCTTTGAGCGACCGGTCGATCATGTGGCTTTCTCGACGCAACGGCGGTATATTTGAACCTGAGATGCGCTTATACATGGCTATTCCTGCTGCATTCATCTCATTTGCTGGTATGCTTTGTTTGGCCTCGGATTAGCGCAGGTATTGTTCCCCTTCTTCTTTCTCTGGGACTCCTGTGATGTGCGGCTTTTTGCTCGCTGACTAACTGATATGAAGGGAAAACATTGGATAGTTCTCGCGATAGGATGGGGTATATACGGCTTTGGGTTTATGGTAGCTGGTGACGTTGCTCTTTCTTATGTCACAGACTGTTATCAGAACGTGAGTTACAAAGGCATCATTCGAATAAAGAGCCTGTACTAATCGGATATTTCATTATTTAGATTGTTGCAGATGCCCTGGTTGCCATTGTATTTGTCCGTAATGCAATCTCCGTCATCATTTTGTTTACGCTGTCACCATGGATAAGCAGTCTGGGGATTCAGAATACATTAATTTGTGCGTCATTCTTGGCGCTAGGTATATTGCTGATTCCCATTCCATTATTAATATGGGGCAAGCGGGCACGTATTGCAACTGCCGAGAAGTACAGATATTACATGAGTCGGCAGCCAGTTAATCGACTCATCTGAGCCATTGGAAATGAATACCGTGATAATTTTGATTTGAAGTGCTTTAATATAAATTATCAGAAATGTATATGTATGGTGAAGTTTAGTTAATAAGTGATATCCGCTTTATAGCTATGGCCACGAAGATGGTGCAGCCAAATCAGGGGACGATCTTCCGCATTAACCGGTTCTTGTTCTTCAGCTGTCTAACCCGGGGCAGTTTTCGGAAGTCATGCTAGTAATTTTGGAATAAGGAGACGGGTCCGTCCAGATTATGTCAAAGCTTCATGTTGAGTTAGCATCTGTAGTTTTCAAAATCGCTAGCAGCGTCGTGGAACGAGATCGGAAGGGAAGAAGGCTCAGTGATGAGTATGCGTACCTATCATCTGGGTAGTCAGGCGCATCATCGTCCCCTAATTTCTTGACTATATCGTGGAGGGCATCATGCTCCCAGCAGATCAAAATGTTTCCAGGTCCATCGTAGTTATTGACTACTTTTTTCACACATTTTTCGTCGTCGCGGTCGCAAGAGGTGTCTACGGTAAGGCCAAGATCATCGGCCAAAGGCTTTACGGTGTCGTACGGCCGCTGTCGGGCACCACCTGCAGTATCATATTATTAGTCAAGTCTTCAAACAAATATTGGAGTATTGATCACTGCCGTATCCAATTCTTCTTTATGCTTTTCTTTAGTTGCGAAATTCAGAAGGGAAAGCGGTATCGTAAAGAAACGCGAGGAATACATACTAGACTTGGGTGTCTGCGCCATAATATGCCCAATATTGTACTGCGATCCAGCGCCAAAAACGGTACGAAGGCATTGGGCGCGCTGCTCTCCCTGTGCGTTTAGTCCGTCACCGGAGGCAGGTTTTTCTCCATGACGAATTAAATAGACGGTGCTTTGCGCCGAAACAGAGGTGGCGATGCCCCACGAGACCAGGAGGGGAAGGAAGCGCATCGTGAATAAGCCTTGTAGTGCCCCGGTGGTCGTTGTTTGGTTTAGCTAGCCAAGTTAAGCTTCTTAATTTCTCCGAGAATGCTTGAAACACCTGAGGTAAAGTCCTCTGTTTTTTGCGCCGTCCTATGCTCCCTTTATATCCTACTTTGAATGCCCGAAGCCCCGTCGCCTAAGAATACCAACGAGGAGCAGTGTTACGTAGCAACTGAGCCCACAGCTGAGCCTGCAGTGGCACAAATAGCGGGGGGGAATATATTGCAGTTAATATACCTGTACGCCGGTTTCACAAACACAGCAGGTCCATGATGGAAGAACTCAAAAGCGAAGGAAGTAGTTTGTACACATCACACACATCGCAGGGCGGCGGAAGCGATGTTGCACCTGCACGGAATCTTCGGCATCCCTTCTAGAAAAGGGGCGATCTACGGAAACGGCGCCGGACGGATCATGCATGCGATAAAGTTGTCTACACGCAACGGGCACGTGTCACAGGCTTACCTTCCCACTTGATCAACGAAGCGAATCTCAGCTTCTTACACAGAGCTATTAGCAAAGGTTCAAGTAACCTTCATCTTCAAAAGAGCACTCCTCCACTGACCCGTTGAATGAGGGGTTGCAGTGGCTGAAGCCCCTCCCTTCCTCTTGCTCCACACATTCCAAGACGCAGCGAGTATTCTCTCTGATGGCAACACGTGCCCTCACTAATCCACCAAAATCCTCCAATCTAAGACACTTACGGAGTACAGATATCTCGACGGTATGTTTGCCTGGTATTTGGTCATTTGTTGATGTTCTGCCTCATTTGGCCATCAGTTTTAAGGTGGGGGTTGTGGATTCTGTAATATTGTGGATAGGAACAATAATAGAATAAATGATGAAGAACAACCCACTTTTTCATATTAATTGGATCAAAGCCACAGTAAATAATAAACCAAAGCAAAAAGAAACAATGCGATGGGTAGTTACAACTGTCATTTATAGAGACTTACCAATGAGGGTGCTGAATGCATTGTCACTGGTGGCACCTATGCCATTTCTTTTTGATAATTTACCACCCACTGAGTACACGAAAGAAGTTTATTCTATTGCTCATGCTATGTAATCATCGCATCTCTTTCATAAAGCGGGTTCATGGCCACTACATGCCTCCTTGAAGTCTACAATAATGGCATACGACTCTAACAACTATCTTCAAGAATGGCATTGGTTCAAGCTTACAAGCTATGGAAGGCACAGTAGAATCAGAATCTCATACGCCTTGCATACTAATAAGTTGCTTCCTCCGTCTTGACGCCACGCTTGCACTCCGCATACTCTACTTGTATTAATTGCATTATGAATCCATAGAATCATCCGAATCACTCAAGAAGCTTAATATACGTTCAACTGAATGGAGCTCTAGGACGATTTATACATAGAATGCAATTATGCAAGTTATGCAGAATAGATAAATTCTGTCCAATCAGAGTTGTTAGACGATGTCAGCTCAATTTCGGCTAACGAATTAACTAGCGACTGTGATTGGATAGAATCTACTTATCTTGCATAACTTGCATACTTTATACAAGTAATTGCAGCTTTTGCATAACGAATCCCATGAGTAAACACAAGATATTGATTGGAACATGAGCCGGCTAGAACAACCAATCAGCTTCATCGGCTGGCGAGGCGGACTGGGACTCGCGAGAGAAACCAATTTGATGGCAAAGTCCATTTCACTTCTTGGCACTGGCGTCTTATTCAGAACTTCTTGCAAAAAAAGTCAAACCTTTTTAGATTTTGCAGAATTAAGTGTGCGTCTGGCGGAATATACGGCTTGCCTTTAGTGTTGCGTTGATACAGTAACAGTGTTTCGCGACGCTTCTGACTCACAAGCGGCTTTAGGCGCCAACCACGAAGTAAAGGAACATAATATTCAGTGCCACTAAACTGACCAACTCAAAAATAATGGAAACATTTCGTTTCAATGATTGATTCCTACATATCCTCGGATGACGCCATAAAGGCGCCCTTCGCTTCAGGGAGTGAAGAATTGATTTGGGTAAGGAGATTTCTAATCATATATTCGGCTAAGTAGAGAGAAAGAGCGTTTGAAGCCCATATTTACGTATTGCTACTTAGGCTGAAAAGAGAGATTCTTTAATAAAGATAGAGAAGAAATACCGAAAGAGATGGGAGGATGATAGAGTATTTCAATCGGATGTGCCGACAGGCCACGAAGCACCTGCAGATTCAGTTTTGCCCGACAAACAGAGGGACAAGAAGAGAAGATTCTTCTGGGCAGTGATACATTCATATATGGATACAAGTATTGGTGTCGATCATAGTTGCACGCTCTCCAAGGCCGACTTCGCCACTGGCTTCGCTCGCATGAAAGGTGAACAAACACTCTTTCCCACGGCTTTCCACTACGATCTTATGCACATCAACGCCTGCGCTGATAGACTTTCAAACGAGATCCAGTTATATGGTGAAGGGTTCGAAAGATACGAGGAAGATGTCGAAATGAATGGTTCTGAGACTACGCCACTTACAGAGTCCCGCAAAGAACTTACGAAAGTCAAGGTCCGCAAGACGAATCCTGCAATCAAACATCAATTTCAAATTATGCAAGCCCAAGGAATACCATTGCACAAGATTAGGCACTTTGCATGTGCATCATACTGGCACAAGTCCCTGCCACAGCTGTATAGAAGGGACCTTACAAACTTCGGGTGCAGAATTGACTGGAGGAGATTTTTCGTTACAACTGCTACCAATCCTTACTACGAATCATTCGTTAGATGGCAGATGAATCGCCTGAGAGAACTTGGCAAAATCTCATTCGGAAAAGCATACACTATCTACTCACCAAAAGACGGCAAGCCATGCATGGATTACGACAGGAGTGAAGGCGAAGGAGTCGGCTATCTAGAATACACTGCATTAGAGTTGAAAGTTTTGCAGTTGGCACCACAGGCTAGAAAGGCAATTTATGGCAAAATACCTGGCGGCGCTGCTCTCTGCTTTATTGCTGCAACCACAAGACCTGAGACTATGTATGGCCAGACGTGTTGTTTCGTGGGACCTCAGATTCGGTACGGTATATTTAAGGTATCGGACAAGAAGTACTATATCACCACAGACCGAGCTGCTAGAAACATGGCATATCAAGGAATCTTTTCGGATCATGGCAAGATAGATAAAGTAGCGGAAGTGTCAGGGTCTGATTGTGTCGGCACACTGGTTAAGGCACCGCTTTCATACCATGAGCAAGGCATCCGCATCCTTCCAATGGATTCTGTTCTTCCTCATAAAGGAACCGGTATTGTCACCTCTGTCCCTTCTGATTCGCCAATTGATTTCATTATGGGATTAGAGCTTGCGAAATCCCCAGACCACTTCAAGATTAAAAGAGAATGGGCAGAGCTTGAGATGATCTCTAGTATCACAACTCCTTCATACGGTGACAAGGCTGCAGAATTTTTAGTCAAGAAATTGAAGATCAGGTCATCTTCAGATGTCAAGCAGCTATCGATAGCAAAAGAGCTAGCAAATAATGAGGGCTTCAATCATGGCATCATGAATTATGGACAATTCAAGGGCGAGAAAGTGGAAGTAGCAAGACCAAAGATCAGACAGCAGCTCATTGAATCGGGAGAAGGGTTTGCTTATGCAGAGCCTGAAAATCCGGTTGTGAGCAGATCTGGTGACGAATGTTGTGTGGCATTGATAGACGAATGGTATATCGACTACGAAGAGGGTTGCTGGAAGGAAACTGTTCTCAAGTATATCGAAAAGGCTGAAGGTAAAGGTCTCAACTTTTCCTCGGAGAATGCAAAGAATGAGCTTATAGGAGCTGCTAAAAGACTCCATCGGTGGACCTGTGCCAGCATATGTGGTTCGGGACCTAAGCTGTCGTGGGATCCTGGATTTCGAGTCGACTCTTCGATCGAGAATGCCATCCATACAGCTTACTCTGCTGTTGCTCACATACTGCATGAAGATATTTATGGGCAAGCTCCTGGAAAGTTTGGTATTAAGCCGGAACAAATGACAGATGAGGTTTGGGATTACGTATTTGCCCCAAGAGAACTCGACGATCGTGCGGTATCCAGCGGAATCTCAATAAGGGGACTAGAAGTAATGCGTAAGGAATTCGAATACTGGTATCCTTTGACCTTACAGGTTTCGAGTAAAGATACTATATCGCCCCACCTTCTGCTCTCCATCTATACTCATATCGCGATATTTGAGCCTCAATATTGGCCAGAAGGTTTTCACATTCACGATAGCTTGGCTTCGGAGAAAGAGAAGGCCTCAAAATTAACTGGCAGTTCCTTTAACTTGAACAACATTTTGAACACATATGGAGCGGATGCTACTCGAATTACTTTAGCAGAAACTGAAGATACAGCCGTTGACTTTCAATTCGATGAGAATCTTGCCAAAACTAACGTTCCACGCCTCTTTGATCTTAGGGAGTGGTGCAAAAACCACGCCAGTAATAGCAGGAAACTTAGATCAGGGATGCTAAATACCTTTGATATCTTGTTCGAGAATGAGATGCACAAGATTGTCTTGGAGTGCCATCAGAACCACGAAGAATGCAGATATAAGCTTGCATTGAAATCCGCCTTTGGTGATTTTACTGCTGCAAGGGACTTTTATAAGGAGGCCTGCATTGCTACCGGCATTGAAATGCACCACGGTACTATTCTCAAATATGTGGAACTACAAGCGCTACTACTTGCAGCTATCACCCCGCACCTATCGGAATATATATGGCTTGAGGTATTACAGAAGACATCAACTATTCAAAACGCGCTATTTCCGGTTGTGCCAAACCCAGACGCAAGTCTCACAGCTCAACAAGAGTACATCCATAGAATTTGTTCCGAAGTCTCTTCTGCTGCAGCATCTCTAAAGAGAAAGAGAGCCAAGGACAAACGAGCTAGATTTCTACCAACCAAGCTAAAGGCTACTATATTCATCGCCGACGAGTTCCAAGAGTGGCAAGAGAGATATATTAGACTTGTTAAAAGTCACCTCGATGTCAGCACCATGAACATTGACTATAAAGGAATGATGGGAAAAGTGCCCAAAGGAAAAGCATTAAATAATGAGATGAGCTTTGTGAAAGGACTAAGGGAGAGATTAGTGAACGGAGAGGATCCTGACACGGTGTTTCAGGGCAAACTGTCTTTCCCCGAACTGACAACACTGGAGATGATAGTCCCAGTTATAAAAAGAATTGCAGGGCTAAGTGAGGTAGATGTCATCCACGTTACAGAGGAGCTCAGAGCTTCGTCACAAGTCGCTCTTGCCGCCACGCCGGGCACACCTACATTTGTAGTAGAGAGTATAGAGACATGAGGGCAGAAGGATAAAGGTATCGCACCAAAATAATTTTAATCATAGCTTGCTACGACGGGGATAATGCTTTTACACCTGGCGCAAGATAGAAGATAGAAAAGAGCTGACTCTTTAGTGTCATTGATTCCGATAATACGTGTTAGGTGTTAGTTTACATTAGCTGGGAAACAGATTTGATCAATAATAGATATGTTAATACCTATTATTTGGTCTCTTCAGCGGTTCCACCAGTTGGTTGTTTCATCCAAATGATTTTTACCGTATAATTCCATCTACTTAGCTGTCAGTTGATGTCTTTCTCCTGAAATGCGGGATTCTACCTCTTATTTATAGTATGCGCAATTTCGATAGTTTCTTGGGGTATATCCATGAACAGAGCTGTTATTATATTTAGATTACTATATCACAAGGCTAATTATAGGGCGTTGAGTTTTGTAGTGTGATGTGTCACTTCCGCTGTTTTGATTGTCGGATGGTAGGGTATTTGAAATGCTCTCTCACAGCTCTATTCTGTAGGATCTCTATCAAACACACTGTATATTCAAGGAGAGTATAAAGAGATTTTATCATACAATAATACGATGGAGTGATGAATTGTTCGATTGGAAGTCACTGAGACAAGCTGGATTACGTAGTGCGAGCTCTTGCCCTGCTTTCAGGATCTATGACGATAAGAAAGAGGTCGGTTCTAATCACAAAGTCTGAAATAGTCTATGGAAATTGGAACTAAATATTCTTGCCCCTTCCCAGTAAAACGTATTTCAGCGGCGTCTCTAGAGCGTAGATGTTTCGTTCATCTATGGATCTCGTGTTACGTCATAGCTCTGACATATTGCTCGTATCAACCCGGCACCGTACATTGACATTACTTTCAAATAGCATACCTAGTGTATAAACGGTTATATTTCACTTCATCCCTCCAGCTTTACTGTCTTGAAATACTGAACTCATGGCTCGGACAAGGGCACAGTCACGTGCCGAAGCGCGAAGTGATTCAGTCGCAGCTAGGGAAGAAGCTCACTCACCCGCATCAAGCAAAGGCCAGATCCAGCCGAAAAACGGGAAGCGCAAGAGGTCAGAACATGAAAAGCCTGATGAAGAGAAAGTGAAACGGAAAACCTCGGCTCAGAAAGGAGAGTCTGTCCGCACGAGCGAAGTGGCTAGGAATGGAAGGGCGAAAGGAAAGGCCGAAGGAAGAGATGAGGATGTACCTACGTACAAAAGCCAATCTAATCATTCCGAAACAACTGCAAAAATCGAGAATTTAATCGCAAAATATGGAGACCTACCTATTCCGAACACGAATTTACCTACACCAAAGAAGCCCACCTCAGAAACCATTCTTGCTCACATTCTGAATGCGCTCTTATCGTCCGCACGCATCTCACATACTATAGCGAAGCGTGCACTCCAAGTCTTGATGGAACATGGCTATCATAACTTCAAGATATTAAGTGCAAGCACCTGGAAAGAACGAGTAGCCGTGCTGGATGAAGGAGGATATGCTCGTTATGACTTCTCGACCGCTACCAAGTTAGGAAAGTTAGCGACTCTCCTGAAGAATAAATACGGTACGTACCACTATGAAGAAGATACTCTATGATATCCATATCTATATGGTGTCATCCCGATTACTACAAAATATGCGGAGCATGCATAGCTTCTGTATATTGCTTATGAAATTTACTAATACACTCCATGTTAGACTCTGACGCAACCAAGATATTACCTTCAGAATCTGATTCAGCATTGAATCGCAAGATCCTCCAAGACCGTTTGAAAGAAATTTCAGGACTAGGCCCTCTCGGCATCGAGCTATTCATCTCGACAATGCAAATGGCTTGGCCATCGCTCTGTCCTTTTATCGTCAGTCGTGATATTCAAGTAGCCGACCAGATAGGCTTAGGTAAGGATGTGGATGCAATTTATATGCAGCTTGGGAAAGATCCCGAGAGGATGGCAAGGCTGAGTGTTGCACTTGGTAAAATCAGGCTGGAAAAACGGATTGGCGAGTTCTCGTGAGATACGGATCCATAGCAATCTTTAAAGTTGTGCCAAGGCTTTCGTGTCTTTCCTACCTCTTTATGGGTTCAAAACGCTGGCTTCTTAATGTCTAACCCATCAGTAAGGGAGCCTGAATAGTAGGGTACTAATGCTTAGAATAATATGGGCGCGAATCTAGGGGGCGGAGTAATCGTCCCACAGTCTATGTGCTTACCTAATCTCTATGTTGCTGTTGCTGAGCTAATCATAGCGTCTATGCACTGGATTATATAATTTTCCCTGGGCCTTCTTTCCCACAGCCGTCGCATCATGAGTAATCTATTGGCAAAGCATTCACTATTAGCATTTTATCAGTGGGATCTGATATAATAATCTTCTACCGTGAATCTATCACGTGTTCAAATTGATTCTGGCCTTTCCAGCCACAACTGGGAGCTGGCCAGGAAGTTATGGAACAACAAACTTCCCAAGGAAACCAGCCTCAAGTGGAGATACCGTTCCACAATGGCTCGGGCTTCAATTATACACAGTCGCTACTAGAGACCCCTATCTCTGATGAACTGGGTTCGCACGATAACGACAACGATATTTCTAACTGGAGAGGAGGTGACCATCTTTTTGAAGGTATTGTGCTCCAAGTTCAACTCCGTCAGGCCGGAATAGTAATAAAACAAAAACTAGGCTCTCATGATCCATTCTGCTTTATGTGCGGTATCCGTGAAGATACCGTCACCCCATGCCAGACATGTTCTCGTAGTTACCATAGCCAGTGCATGTTTCCACCCTTGTATCCAGAACAGGTTCCGGATGTCTGGTTTTGCCCTGTGTGCGTTGCTCGAAATTGGCACATTCCACCACTTTCTGCTATCCAGACACCACCAACTACGCTCCCAAGTACGTCTGTCTCTTCCACTCCTGTCCCGTCGACGGACCCAAACGGAGACGCCACAAGACAGCAAGATGCCTTATCACCTACCGTCGGTACATCTGCAGACCATCGAACTCATGCTTCGGAATCAATAACGGTGGATGATGGTCACGACGGTATAGGAAGCCAAGATGCACGTTGGCACCGTGCCCAGCGCTGGAAGGAGAACTCGCAGTATGCGCCACGTGGTTACATGCTAGATCCCACCTGTGTCGACAGGTTCATCCCAACCTCCGGAGAAGGACCAAGTATATCTCTTAGTACCGTATTAGAAGCTCGCTCTACAGAGTCTTTGAATAACGCTGTCTCTGGTAATGAAGGGGCCAAAGGCGACTCGGGCCAGCAGACTATAGCGACCAATTCAAGTATACCTCCTACAACACAGACTAAACCATACCGCGCTGGAAAGTTAGTCACAAAGCGGAACAGGTCCCCGCCTCGAAAACGATCTAAGTACTCGAACCTGCCCAGTGAGATTGAAAAAGCCTTTGACCTCATCAAAAATCATTTGGAGAGTGTTTCAAACGACAGGAGGTCGCAGGATACCGCAGAAAATGAAGTTAAAATCCTGGAACAGAAGTTAAGAATGAAGGAAGGTGAGATGCTCATATGTAATCAAGAATTACAAGCCGTGAAAGGGAAGCTCGCGGCTGAGCAAACAAATATTGAAAATCTCAAGACAGAGAATGATATTCTGCGAACAGAAATACAAGAACTGAAAGAGGTGGCCCAGAAAAAGGATAACCAAATGAAAAACTGGCAAAACATGTTGCGTACAATGGTAGGGACGGATGGTGAAATGTCTATGGGTTAAATCACTGTTTAATTAACTAAATGGTACTTATCAGAGGACCAATAATCGCGGCGTAGCCCTTTTTATACATGGATTGTTATGACTATCTCTTTCTCACTTCTGAAACTCTGGTCTTGTCTGGATCTCTTCCATCAGTCTAACAAAAGTATCATCCCCATCATCAGCTAATTTCTTGAAATTCTCAGTGTTGTCTTTCACCCATTGTTCAAATTTCCCAGGCTGATTCGACGAAGGTTGTTAGTTAATGCTACATCGGGCTGGAGATTCTTGCGACATACCATTGGTAGGAAAACGCCCGCTTCGAGAGCAGAATCAATAGTTCCCTTGATGTAGATATTCCTAAGTTGTGCCTCTTTTGATGTACCAACAGCATCATGCCAAATGGAAACTAATTTATTCGTCATGTCCTCAAGCTGGGCTGGTGTTCGTCCTGTCCCTGAACGTAGAGATACAAACAGCCTATTAACCTTGCTCGGTCTCCCACCAATGTATGTCTCGGACAGCGGTCCTTGACTCACGTCAATGAATCGGCATCCGACTATGAATCTTGGGGCCTTGAAGGTGGTTGCATGCCAATCAGCAACAGCTTTGGCAATCGCATTCTTCTGGGAGGCTGCGAGACGAATAGTATGTTCAAATTCGTAGAGAGGCATTTTTAGTATAGCTGATATCTGTAACGAAATAGCTTGTTGTATTTTCTACTTCCATTTTAGCGACTTACCGGTCATTATATATCAGTTTGAAGTTGTCCTGATTAGCATGGCAGCATAGTATGTAGGCCGTATGAAAGTTGTACCTCCTGGATGATGTAATATGCCTCACGTAATGCCGGCCTACAATTCTGACATGAAATTATGCACAAGAGGGATCGTTCACAGTTACTGTAATCAAACTCAGCAGGGATACTGTACGAGTTCTAGATGAAATGCCTTTTTCTCCACCAATGGCTGAGCTGCTTACGATAATCGAATGATGAAATTACTCCTACCATATTCGCACTTCTTAACTCAGATACTTCATTTTTGACATCTCAGTTTATCCCGAATATGAAACAGGTACTTAGACATAGACAACTATACTAATTGGCTGATCCCCTCCTGGTCATGGCAGCTCACAGCCAATTCTGATCTCCATGGTGAGACAAAAACATTCCTGACTTCTCAATTGTCACTTCTTCAAGTGTCTTCTTCATATCCCTAATGCTTTCTTCGGTAGTCACCGGGTGCCCTGGAAAATCCGGCTTAAGCTCCTTGAAATCCTCCAAAACGAGGCCGAATTTTTGTTTCATCTCGTCCGGCACTGTTAAAGCAATATCTTTAGTCACATTCTTCTTCCATCGCTCTTTCGGGACAGAAATGGTAACTTACATTCAAAAGAAGGTTTGTCCCCCATAGTGTTCACAAACCCAGGACTCAAAGCCAGGATTATAATACTTTCCTTTCTCAATTCAACACTGTACCTCGCAACGGCCATGTTCACTGCCGCTTTGGTAGTGCTATAGCACACCGTGAACGCCACTCTACTTTTCTGAGCCCAGTCTAGATCCGCAAATCCAGAGGTCATGACTGCGATCTTCTTGATCTTGCTTTTCCTAATTAATGGGAGAAAAGCATGTACCGAGTAGAGAGGACCCAAGACATTAACCTTTACACTTTCCAACATCTCAGTGGTTAGGAGGTCTTCTTTTCCTATGAGCTGCAATGGAGTACAGAAGTATTCGGTAAGGTTCACGTGGACGCCATTCACAATCAGATAATCAACCGCACCATCAGGCGTCAATTTCGAGACCTCAGAAGCGGCACGCTCTAGTGATGAATAGTCTGCTAGGTCGGCTTGGAGAATATGAACTTTGGAGGACAGGTTATCCTTTTCAAGACGTGGCTGCACGTTAGACGGAGTGCGCACAAGACCGATCATGGTGTTTGAGGAGTCCGCAGAGAGAAAACGGAGCCAATCATACTATTTTTAAATTGGTTGGTTATGTTAGCTACTGTAAATGATGCTGATGCTATCGATGGTTGACTATTCTATGCCAAACTACATGGGGAAGCTTACGCCCAGACCTTGGGAGGCTCCAACTATCACGTAGGAAGGCATGATTGTTTATATGGTCAACGGGTTTCAGTCTTGTTTTCGTTTTTGAAGAGAGAACCTTCAAAGTTAAATTTTAAGGGTTATTTGTTTATGTAAAAGGTGAAGATTCCGGCGACAGAGGTCAGAGAGAAAGCAAGATGGCCTCCCGCTTCAATTATATCAACTCTGCACCCGGAATCAACGGAGTCCATTCCATTCTAATCAAGCCATCCTTTAGGTTTTACGTATAATTAAAATGGAAACTCTCTAGGCAAACCTATCTGATTCGAGAGGTTCCTTCTCTTGGCGATACACTACCAATACCGGTAATGTCTTGAATAAATGCCCAGCTCTGAATCCAATCTCAGACATAACATGCGACCAATATTGGCCAAAGCGTACGCCGCAGAAAATCAAGATGGGTGAGATTTACTGCCGCATTTGGCATCGGGGATTTCTGTAGCCAATGGCCTGTCTAGGCAATGTTTAACTTGGCAACTTACCCCGATTATCAATCACGTAAAATGTTTACGCGTATATATAAGATTCTTGTTGCCACAAATAACAACTTTTCAATCAAATATAACTTACCCGTAACCTTTAAGCCCCAGCTGTTCTTCTATTCAGAACAATAAATATATAAGTGTCGACACTGCTAAATCCTCCACAGTCCACAGACACTATAGGCTACTAGGCCACGCCTAACGACCTATCGAGACAGAAGAATATCAACATATAATATGAGGAAACAATAGCATCACGCAAACCTACACACTGCCCCATCGGCTGCTATCAACTACACTCACATAAACAAGAACGGCTAGACTTATTAGCTAGGGAAGGTTTGAAATCAGAAAGAAAGTTATGAATAAGAAAAGTTTGGATTTTGTGGTTCAAATACAGCGGAAAGAACTTCCGCGATGAACTCATCACGAATAAAATTGAGCTACAATTGGTGGAAATATAATAACAAGTCACGCTCAAAAGGCGCTATTTGCAGAGGAGATACGGTTGCGCTGATAAATCTATAGGTGTAGCTGCTGCTACGATGTGTTTAGCTCTAGAATTTATATATAGATTTAAGCTTCGAGTATATACTCAAGGAAGACGTGGCTGAATATTTAATATCAGGAATTTGGGACAAATTCAACCGCAAATACGTTCAGAATAATGTGTTGTTAATTATAAATTGATCGAGCAAATCTAACAGCTATGCAAATTCGAAGTTCCGCCATAGGTTTGGAATATTGAGATCCCAGCGCTTGATAGTATTGTGGACTGCCCGAAGCCAAATCGAGATTATCAACATAACAGGCTGCTGTGTGTCGTAGAACCTTGTGTTCTTTTACACGCTCCACAGAGGTAACCCACTTATGAAAAACATAACTAAATGTGTAATACTGGTTGGTAACTTACATTGGCGCTTAGATAAATTTGCTTAGCTAATGCATGGTTGGCCGATCCCCGAGTCAGGTGAAACCTTCCTCTAACTGGCGGTTGACTCTCGGCCGTAAGCCGAAAGACAACTAAAAGCCATACACATCGGAGTTTTTACCGAGGCTTGTTGATGTCTCTTGAGAAATAAGCTCTTGTGGCGTGAATCTGAGTGGGTGAAAAGGGGTAGAAATGTGGTTGAACTTAACCAAAGTTGGAAGTAGCTCTTGCTACTCCGCTGCATACATGGGGTTTTCAAACACCGAGGAATGTCAAAGGCCGCGAAAGCGCTACTGCCGTTATATCCTGGACTTCGCAAAACATTATTCTACATGACTCATGTTTCTCCGTTTTCACTTTCCTTAATGTTAGAGTCCTTCATTTACAGTTTGATCAAGCATGCTCTAGATAGCTCATCTTCTAAATCCTGCTTCAACCTTCGTTCAGTAGGACAATGATAATGGCTGGAACAATGGAAAAACAAAGTACTCCGACAATCGGTGCTTCGCAAGAAATATACACACCGCCAATAGGACCAAATTTTACCGACTGGGATGGACCTGATGACCCTGAAGACCCCCATAATGTATGAATATCTTCAAAAACAGTACTTGCCAATCCAAACGTTCTTAAGTACTCTACGTCCTAGTCATTTGGATGAATAATATTCTGACAATGAGTGTCTTCCCAGTGGCCATTTAGTAGAAAAGCGTACCAGGCCGGTAATACTGCACTTCAGGCATTTACGACGTGCGCGCGCGCTTGATTTTCTTGTTTGTGAAAATCAAGTATCCGGATTGCTGACTACTTCCGAATATAGAACCTTCATGTCTTCGATATATGCCTCAGGAACAAGTGAGATAGCGCAACATTTTGGGGTTTCTTCAACGGTGTCGCTTCTGGGTGTCTCCATGTACTGCATGGGCCTCTCATTTGGTCCGGTGCTCGCTGCACCATTAAGTGAAACGTTTGGGCGAGCGATTGTTTATCGCAGTAGTCTCCCATTGGCCGCACTTTTCACAATTGGTTGTGGAGTCGCAAAAAATATAGAAACTATAGTTATATGTCGATTCTTTGCCGGCTTCTTTGCCGCCCCAGCTCTTTCCATAGGAGGGGGATCAATTGCAGATATATTTGATCCGTCAGCCCGTGGAGTCGCAATGAGCCTTTTCCTTTTAGCCCCACTCATTGGTCCTGCTTTAGGTTAGCAAAGTTCAACGCATCATGTCGGATCCTAGTAAGGAAGCAATTGCTAATTAAGAGAATGTGTTTAGGTCCGGTCGTTGGTGGATTCGTAGTTGAGAAGAAAGGATGGAGGTGGCTGGAATGGGTAATGCTCTTTCTAATACTCATAACCTGGTTATATTCTCTGCCGCTTCAGGAATCCTATAAACATACAATCCTCGAGAAGCGTAGAAAAAGACACGGGCTTGCCGAAACTCCGTCATCCAGCAGTAGGTTAGTACGATTAAGAACATTCATGACGACCGTCTTATTCCGGCCAATTATGATGCTTCTTACCGAACCGATAGTCGCTTTCTTCAGTTTGTATGTGGCAGTCGACTTCGGCGTTCTCTATATTTTCTTGGCATCTTTCCCCTTAGTATACTCCCGAGTCTACCATTTCAACTCAGGAGAGATCGGCCTTACATTTCTGCCTATCCTAGTTGGGTGCATACTTGCAGCATGTACCAGTCTATTATGTGACAAATTTCTTTATCAAAAACAGTTGCTTGCACTTCGAGCAGCCAATGAGTCTAGTAATAGCGAGAGCGATGAACCAGTTAAAAAACATGTGGAACCAGAACATCGGCTTTATCCAGCTATGATAGGAAGTATAGGTCTCCCTGCTGGCCTGTTTTGGTTTGGCTGGACGGCTCGGCCAGGCGTCCACTGGGCAAGTCCGGTCGTTGCCACAATGTTATTCTCCTTTGGCAATCTATGCGTTTTTGTAAGCATGTCCAATAATAATTTACCACAGCTACTAACTCGATAGGTATCTTCGATGACGTACTTGATTGACAGTTATGGACCTAGATATGGTGCCTCCGCAACCTCTGCAAATGGGTTTCTCCGATATATATTTGCCGCCGCGTTTCCCTTATTTGCCATTCAGAGTAAGTCCAGCCTTCTCCATATAAAGCAATATCTTCTAACCTGGCGATAGTGTATGATAAATTAGGGATTGACTGGGCAACCAGCCTTTTGGGCTTTATATCAATTTGCTTGCTTCCGATACCATGGATCTTATTCAAGTGGGGACCAAAAATTCGTGAGAAGAGCGCGTATACCATTACCGAGAGATGAGAATCTGTTGCTTTATTCAGGAAAATGAAGGTTACATACTTACATATAGATATCCATTTTAGGAGGGACTAGACAATAAGATACATTTGTAATAATTTATTAAGAGCATCCGAAGACTTTGATGCCTTTG
Source organism: Xylogone sp. PMI_703 (assembly GCA_021399445.1). Classification (NCBI taxonomy): domain Eukaryota; kingdom Fungi; phylum Ascomycota; class Leotiomycetes; genus Xylogone; species Xylogone sp. PMI_703. The sequence goes on along the minus strand of JAJTUQ010000009.1, from coordinate 1,134,516 downwards.
CTAAGGGTAGAAGAAGATAACTTACAGTATTTATGGCATAGCCCACAATAATAGGTATGTTGCCTGAGAGGAAACCCCATCGCTAGCTCGCCCATTATTTTGCGCTGCATTAATTTGTAACTTTAAACTTGCCTTTGAGTAGCTAAATAAAGTCTTGAAGGGGAATAGTGTCTAATATGAGAAGCCAAGCAATAAGGAAGCGTGGGAAGCCTCCGACAAAATGCTATTAATAAATTATTACGTGATTTGATGTACGGTGGATAAAGATGCGAAAGGGAATGCCAAACCTAGCTGGTGATCAGCCACTGCCAAGATCTAATAGTAGAGCTATGATAAGACGGTAGATTATTGAGTTGGCTTGGTTGGTCAGATCTTCCAACTATTTCAGCCTGTCGCTAACCGACGGTAGGCTTGGCTGGGTCTACTATTACTCCGCCCATGTGCCCGTCGAATGCTATTTCTTGATCGATTGCATGTACGCGGATACTTATTAGTTTATGACATCTAGTATAGTTAATCACTCCCTAATAAGAATTAGGTAGACAGCTCATGTTGCTATCCACTATATTAGCCGTTAATTAATAAAACACTTTTGAAGCAGGATCCATCCGAAAGCCAAGGCTACGTCTGGGCTGTGTTGCCGTGCCGCCGGGTTCTAAAACAACATTGGGCCGACGCACAAGTTCAACTTTGTTAGGGGTATGAAAAAAGCCTAGCAAAGAGCTGAAGTTGAGAAAGTGTATGTTATTTGTGCTGTATACAAAAAGTATTTACACTCCAAAATTCTAAACCTACGTATTACCGCCAAAAATATGTACCTGCGTCACTGGGCACTGTCGTATAATTCACTGGTGATATTATTGGAGAATTGTATGTAGATCTTACTCTTGTGGATGACCACTAATGACTTAAATTCGTTAATTGGAGTTAATCTAAGGTTCTCATTTCCTAGGCCCGCAGGTCTTGTAGGCTGTATCTATTTACTGTGCAATAAGACTACTGTATCATCCTGATGTCGTATTTTCGAAGCTATGCTAACCGCGTATATCTCACTTAAACCACCAGATACGGCCGACGTCTCGGTCGACCAGCGAGCGTATCGGCCACCGCTAAGAATTTCACGTGTTGTAGGATCTATCAAAGTCGTATTTTTTTGCTTTGCCAGAGCCAAGACGTCGGAGCCATTATTAGTAAGATTGTTTGATGCTGGTCGCTTCTTCGGCGAGAAAATCCCGAATCCTTATAGAAGCAATATAAAGATGCGACGAGACTCAAGTGATCACTGAGCAGTCACCTTTGGTTGTATTTCATTGCATAGTATACCCGCACATTTCATAATGTCTATTATACGATTATTGGTTCTTGCAATAAGCTTGCTGAGCTTCCAGGCTTTAGCTCAGTATACTGATGGTATGGCAAAACTCCATAGCTTTGACAATATGCTCAGTGTTTTCGTTAGAAATTGACTCCCTACCACAATTCCGCAAAGATAATGTAAGTATGCTTTACTTTTACCGTCCTCCGACATTAGAAACTTGTGTTCGCTATATATATATATATATCTTTTTGTTGTTATCACAATGTTGCTTTCCAAATATGGGCAACCTCAACTCACTAACTATTTCGTCAGCCGCTACCACAGGGAAGGCCTTGGGGGACACGAACTGCCAACAGTAGTAATATGTGTAAGTATACTTAAAGTGTATCCTGTATCAAGAAGTTAACAACTTTATAGATAGTAAGTCGATAGCCTTTTGTGGAAGCTAAGTGGCCATTTTAACCTGTCCAAAACTTTAGACGGTACGTCTGCAACTATCTTTCATATGTTACAGGTAGCTAATATCGATATAGATGTACCAAATACAGGGTCAGAACCTGCGTTCCTCACTATTTTAAACTTTCTAATATTAGTTAGAGTGATCCGATATTATGACTTTACGGTTAAGAGGGAGATGAAGGCTCCAGATGGTTATAGAAGGCCCGTTATGGTTGTGAACGGACAGTTTCCTGGGCCACTTATTGAGGCAAATTGGTAATGATTGCCATAATATGATACTCAAATTCAAATACTAATTCATTAGGGGCGACACCATACAAGTTACAGTCCACAACGAAATTAGTGACCCGCCGGAAGGTCTTGCCTTGCATTGGCACGGAATCCTTCAGAAGACCTCGCAGTAGGATTGCCATGGAATACACCTAACGAAACATGCTGATAATTTATAGGTGGATGGATGGTGTTCCGGGTATCCAGCAATGTCCAATTCCGCCAGGAGGATCGTTTACCTATACATTCAATGCAGACATATATGGTACAAGTTGGTATCACTCACACTACTCAGCCCAGTCAGCAGACGGAATATTCGGTCCCATGATAATTCATGGCCCCAAGACCATCCCCTATGATATTGGTAAAGCAGAAATGCAACACTGAAAAAGCTAGGATGTGACACTGACCAAGAACTAGACAAAGGACCGATATTATTGACAGATTATTATCACCAGCCTTATCTTGACATTATCGAAGGTGTCGTAGGGACAGACAAAGCGTTTGCTGTAAGTATTCATTACTATTAGAACCATATCCTGATAACGAGAACTAATTGCGGACAGGTACCATCTTCCGATGTCAATTTGATCAATGGTAGAAATAATTTCAATTGTTCTTCCCTCCCTCCTGAGGATCACACTCCATGCAAAAGCGATGCCGGTATACCAAACTTTAGGTTTTCTCCCGGAAAGGTCCATAGGTTACGGTTGATTAATACCGGTGCGGAGGCAATCCAGAAGTTTACTATTGATGGACACAATATGACTGTAATTGCGAATGATTTCGTAGATGTTGAACCTTACGAAACGCAAGGTTAGTGCCTTAGAATGCACTTTTAGCAATATCCAAGCTAACATTGATAGTTGTCACATTGGGTGTCGGCCAACGGACCGACGTCCTAGTCACAGGACTGCCTAATGGAAAAGGCGCCTATCTTATGCGATCTTCTATTGCGGCCTGCTCTAGCAGCAAAAATCCAGATGCAACAGCCATTGTTTATTACCAGCATGAAGCTATATCTAAGCCGGTTACAACTAAGCCGTGGCCAGCGTGGGTTGACTCAGTCAAAAACACATGCGTTAATGTAAATCGGACTCCAACTCGGAAGGTTTATGCTAATTGATTATAGGATGATCTTAACAAAACTATTCCCTGGTATCCCATAGAGCCGGACCCGGTCACTGTTACGGAAACTATTGATATTACATACGGCCAAAATGAAACTGGCCATTGGTTGGTAAGTTTAGCTCCACCTAGCAGCATGAAAAGTTCAAGACTCTAATTCGAATAGTGGTTTATGAATAAGTCCTCCTTCCGGGCTAATTACAACGCACCTATTCTCCTTCTTTCCAATCTTGGAATCAATTCATATCCAGATGATCCAGAGTGGAATGTCTACAACTTCCAGTCCAACTCATCCATACGGATAATACTGAACAACCCGCTTGATGTGGCCCACCCCATGCATTTACACGGTGTAAGTACATGAACATAGCGAAAATGAAAAGCAGCAAACTGATAGTTATTAGCACAACTTCTTTGTTTTAGACGCGGGAAAAGGAACTTGGGATGGTAAAACAATCATCAATCCATCGAATCCACAGCGTCGCGATGTACAAATCCTCCCAGGTGCCGGCTACATGGTTCTACAGTTCAATGCCGACAACCCTGGCGTATGGCCTCTGCACTGCCATATCTCCTGGCATGTATCAGGTGGGCTCTATGTGTCAGTATTAGAACGTCCAGATGATATTGCTAAGCTGCAGATACCCTCTATTATGGCTCAGACCTGTAGGGATTGGGCAGCATTCACAAACGGGACTGTCATCGATCAAATAGATTCGGGACTATGAGGATATGACATGGACAGCTTATAATTAGTGAAGTAACATGATGGCGAAGGGAGAACCATCAATAGACGGGTAGACGGCTCGCGCTGCAGCATGGGACTGGAGTTCAGGGTGGCTCGGGTGGATACAACGCGCTGAGAGGGGGCCGCCTGGCTCCCCAAGCATTCTTGTACTTGGGACCGAGCGTAGCCGCTGCTCACAACGGCGTGGGCTTCGGCGAATAACTGTTTGTTTGATACTGTACCATAAGAGATGGTGGACTTGAGATAAACTTATAGAGTATTCTGCTAGAATTAGTAATAGTTGCCCCTTCGGTCAACTGTTGGACGTTAATATTGTGTCTATCACGCTAAATGAAGCAAACTTTGTCCTTGAATATCTACTGTTATCAATATGCTAGTATTAGAAAACATACTCAAATCAAAACAAAGCCTCTGCGGCTCTCTACAGCCAGTGCCGTCGCTTTAATACCAGCCCACCACCAACTCGTTGCATGCTGTACTCAATTATACCCATCGCCTCTAGATTATAGGCCGCTGCTATTATATGCGTGATAAGAATTATGTAAATAGGAGAACGAGACACTAGTGGTGCGACAAAGACATCACACTTAAATTATTTCAAACTTGCTCAACTTCCCAGACGGACGGTATGCCGGGAGACCTTCCTCGTACAGACAACGTGGTTCGGAAAACAGAAGACATGTGCTGATAAATCTGTAACGGCCCAAGCTGCCTTGTCGTCTCAAGATTAGGGGTCGGCAGCTTCCCTTAATAAGACAAACCAAGTCTCCCGAACGAGCGTGCTGGTCAAATCTATCATACTCGCCCATAATCCCGTCTCGGGTGATCACCCTGAGTCTGTCGAGCATTCCTGCGAACACATAGTCGTCAAATTCTCTCATTTCAAGGTTCCCTAAGACGAAATCAAAATACTGAGCTCGGAGTTTTTGTACACGTCGCGAGTTGACGGGTTCCTTGGTAATACCACCCCCATTGTATTGTATCCATTCCATGAGGCACTCACTCTTAGGGGCTTGTCTAATGCGGCTGACATCATCGAGAAAAGTTTCGAACTCAGTTATGACGGATTGGCTGATGGGTTGCTTAGGACCCCCTTTCTGACGAGACCACCCCAATTGACCATGATAGGTCTCTGCCACAACTCCAACTTGCCAGCCCTCCACTATCATTGTCATTCCATTATCGACAAACGATACAGTGCCATTGCTTTTTTTAGGACGGCGACTGCTAGCAAGTGACCGGAAGTCTGGCACCCAACTTGGGCTGTTCGGCAGATCAGTCCGTTCGCAGCGTAATAGAGAAAGACTACCTGTCATTTCCATGATACAAGTACTATACTATCGATACACTTGTTCAAAATTCTTCCCATAGTCCGGCTTGAGATGGTCTGGAAGCTGGCTAGTACCTGTCATTCCGAGAAGACCGTATATCTTGTCGTGGGAAATAGAACAATCCCGACTTCTGGAAATCAGAGCGGCAGTTTCTAGGAACGTGGCTATGGAGGCATAAGAGGACCGGCCCAAGCTCTGAGTCTTTAGTTCCGAGCCGACAAACTCTCCATACATCGATCTGATCTCCGCCATTTGGAACAAGTCGTCAAAGGCCGTTTCGACAAATGATTGCGATATACTCCCGGCCTTCAGAGTGTTAAGCGCGAAAGCTCCAATATGAGTTTCGAGATCACGGAGCGAGATGCAGTGCCGTCCTATGTACATCCAAACTTCTCCCTCTGCAAGCGCGACTTCCTGCCCGACCCACATTCTCTTGAACCATGCTCGTTGACATATTTCCAAAAGCCCCTTGCCAGTCAGTCTCCCCGTTCGTCGTCGTAGATGCCAAACAATTCCAACGATGGGCATCAGGGACAGCACTGCAGCAGCGCCCTCCATATTATAATTTTTCGGAAAGCATTTCTTTATCACATACATGTGGTGTTGCATAATATGGTGGCCGTGCTGTGGCGCCGGCAATCACCGAGCCCCTTATCTTACTGTATATATAGAACTCCCATTCGTACACCTCCCAATACACACAGATCACTCAATTATTACTATATACAACCGTAACTTATGCGACATGTGGCCTCTAGCAAAGCGGAGGTCATCCCCAACGTGTTTGTCCATTTCAGCACCGTCATTAGGACCGAGCCAGACGATGACTTCTCTAGCTTTGTTGTAAATGTCACCCATTCGTCGAATTTGCCTAGCCTTCTCGTCCATATCATTTTGGTTGATGCAGAGAGCATCGATCCAGAACAAAGCCATATTGAGGGAGTCCCTGGCCAGCTCGCTGGTCACCAGTGGCATGACATCCTGTCGATCTTCCAGTGGAGTCGACAAGATCTCGCGAGCCTGCCAGAGGAAGTCGCGTAGATTCTTGGTGACACTGACTTTCTTGCTGCCAACGGTGACCTCGCACGTGTTTGTTAGATCGCCCCAAGCGTATGAAAGAGCATAGTAGTTGAGAGAGCATTGGGTATGTTCACCAAAATCATGATCAGTTATCACCAAGTCTTGGGTATGGTAGATCTCGCAGGTAATTGGGTCGGAGCCTTTCCCCTGGTTGATCTGTATCAACCGAATCCCGCGGTCTCCAAGAGGGCGATATTCTAGTTGCGTATTGTTACCACTTGAGCAGGACACATGCTTGGTGAGGAAGCCCTCAGCCCTAGGACCTCTAACGATCAAGTGCGTCCGAGTCTCGGAAAGGGAAGTCTTAGCCGCGGGCCGTAGCAACAAACTCGGCTCCATCAGGAAATACAACAGCCAACTGATGAGAATGATGGAGGTATTACATACAGTGTGAGTCGATAGAGGAATTTAGAGAGGCATGTATTGGGGAAGAAGGGCGGTGTTGGTGGGAGCCTCGTTGATGGTGAGATTCAACCAGAGATGCACAGCCACATAGCTGGGAGTGCCTGCTGCTCTGATCGCCAACTCAATGTGTGGCCAGACCTAGGATTCTCCGCTCAGAGTTGGATAATGGCTCTGAAATATGTAACAATTCCACCTAGTCATGGGTTAATATAGAGTCCGTCATATCACCATAGCGAAAGAATATCGACCACTATTACTTGATTCATCTTCCTGATATAGCAATTGACAATACATAAAGCGTGACTCTATACAAAATGAAGCCCGACACAGCATCACATGAAAATTGCACTGCTGTGACACGCTTTACGATGGCAAATTAGATAGGGTCTTACTGACCTTGTCAGATCAAACTATGAACATACATCCTCTATTCTAAAACTATTGACGTTTTCTGCGCATCAGTAGCTCTAAGCAGTTCACCATCCATAACACCACTAATATAACACTCTCCAATTAACCGATACGTCTCCTTTCCTGTGGGCCGAATCACGAAGGGAACATTACCACCGAAGAGCACACAGATGAGATCTCCATGGTTAGCAAGCCTAGGGACCTGACCTAATCGGTCCCCGTCAGTCACGCAGAAACGCCGACTAAAAGCCATTCCTGTCAGAGTTGGTTCAATCATCGCGGAATACTTCAAGCATCTCATAAATGCAGTGCGTGCAGCTGTATCATCTTCATGCATCGCTCCCATAAGTCCGTGGAAGTATTCTTTAAATTGCATACTGATATCGTCCTTGATTCGATTGCTAAGTCCAACTCTTTCGCAAATCATAGTTTTCCAAAATTCGCTGAATCTCTTGGGAGATAGGGAGTCAATTCCATCAGATCCCGCTACAAGCTTCTCGCATTCCTTGAAGTAGAGCTGTTGGCGAATGACAAGTCGAATGATTGACTTCTTCGCAGTCTTCAGATACCCAGGAATCTTTTCCGGAACACCGGGGTCTGGTTGTTCTGTCATGAGGTAAGACAGTTTTGCAATCTTGTCGAAGATTATCCCTGAGCACACTAGATGCGAAGTGCCAGGCTCAACAAAAATTGACGGGATATCAGGTCCACCTGCTGCAAATTTACCTTCTCGCACAGTGTAACCAGTAATGGAATCAAGATGCTGGACAGTCAGATCAGGAACCCATGAAGGAAGCGATAGAGTGCTCTGTTGCCATGGAGTGTCCATGAATGGCGCCAGAGATAAAATACCAAGGTCCTTGTCCTTGATAAGCATGTCCTCAGCAAAACGCCTATAAACATCTTCAACAGAGCTGTTATAATCGGGCACTATATCCTTTGCAATACCCTGCTTATTGGTAACTAGACCAAGTAGTCCATAGATCTGATCTCTGGGATTCGTGCTGACAAACTTTTTCGTTGCTTTGATGGTATCTAGTAGCGTCGCCGCTGGCCTATACATTCTGGCAGCCATAATCATAGCAATGTTGTATAGCTGGAAGTCCTGCGTCTTGGCGTCATATTCTTCGTCGGAAAGCAGAGCAGCTACATTATAACTAAGTAATCTTAACGCAAGGCTTTGGACTGAGTCCCAAGGAAGCTCCAATGTCCCTCGAATTATTACCGCTTCTTTTGCCAGAGCAGCTTCCTGGACGATCCACTTGCGCTCGAACCACGTGTGTCTGGTTAATTTGATAAAAGGATCCCAATTCATCGATCTAGCAGCAGAGTCATTCCCAGAGAGCTCAGTGATCCGTCTCTGCATCTCTTCTGGGTCGACTGATTCTGGAGGAAGGACTTCTAGGCCACGGGTGATGACGGCCTGGACATTCTCCACCCCTGTGATATCATCTCCCAACCATATCAGTACTCTCGATGCTAATGAATACACATCTGTCATTAGCAAAACCTGCGCACTCTTCTCTGCGAGATTATGTTCCTGATCAATGCAAATAGCATCGGCCCAAAGGACTCTTGTTCGATCGGGGAAGCGAAGCCTATCTAACGCCGAGTGAAGATTCACCGTGACTTGGAGGACACAATCATCGCAAAATACAGGTGCCCTATTCTTAGGATCACCCCAATGGTAGGATAAGGCTTCATAGTTTGGTAAGGAATCCAATGAAGCAACCTCCAAGCTAAGGTGAATTGGACTTCGCAGCACTCCTGGATGTAGAACGATAAGCCTGATATCTCGAGGATTTTCAAGGGGTTTGTAAGAATAGGCCTTAGATTCAGACATGTTTGAAGGAAATGTGTTTTTGTTTGACTTGAAGTTCGGGAGCACAACTCAGCTAAAAGATAACGACTATTATTCAATATTCTTGGCAGGCGCTTGGCAGCTGAACTGAGGACATTTCAATGATCATGTGATGCGATATGGAGACCGTATTGGTTAGTTGAACGGATATTTTATAGCTACCGTGCTCTAAATATGTCTCTATGACACTAATGGAACAATGTTCCCTCTAAATCGCCGTTAACATGGCAGAGACGTGTGTAGAGCCCCAACAATTAAGGGACTAGGCGTATAATTCAGCAGCATCCAAGTACATCTATCGTATCTACAAAGTATTCAATAAATCTATACTCTCATACCTCTTAGTAGATTTCCTTAATAATAATAAAAACACATTCATAGGGGATTAGTATATATCGAGATAATATTCCCTACGCATCCCACCGAAGATACAACACCTTGATTGAGCTGCTGATAACCTAAAATGGAAGTCGCGGAAATTAAATCGCACAGATCAACGCATAGTCTACTTAATAGCGTTGAGCGGCGTCTAATTCGCCATTAGCATCCTGCGATTTCTTCAAAGGGTCATTGTGAGATGGAAGGAAACACATACTGTAAATAATTTTTGGATTGTGCCTCAGCCTCACGGACCTGTGATACCTCCCGCCTGTAATGCGCAATATCGCGAAGGGCAGCGAATAAACCACAGATAATACTGAGCAGCCACGCCTGATATGCTCTCCTTTGAATTATTGCTCCTTTAGGGAAATGTCTAATACCCGTGACATTCAGCTATACGTCTATAGTTAGTATTTTCGGCTGCTCAAGCTCACGCGGAAGAAGACACTTACATAAGATGCAAAATCAAGGATTGAAAAGACAAATAGACTCAGCATCTTTGTCACAGTAAGATAAGACGATATCGCGCTGGCAGACGCATTTGTCGCGGCTCGTGCTGCACCTCTTAGAAAATCCGGGATTCTTTGGACGCGCGTGAGCTTAGAGGTCAAGCTGATCTGACGCGCCAGCTTTACAAGAGAGTCTGCAACGGATGGGTCCAGTTTGTGACGACGAGGGTATGATTCGATATGCCACGCCAGTAGACGGGCAAGGCTCTGAATCAATCGATTCGACCTATCGCGCGCCGTAACATTGGGATGGTTTAGATACTGCAACACCGAGTCCGCAGGCGCAAGGATCCGCGTTAGGCTCGCCATTCGCCTATCTCCCTGTATTGCAGAGTTCAAGCCTCACTCATAACTCTGAAGATGTATAAGGGCGCCGACGAGATCATATAGAGTCGTTGAGCCCGGATCACGAGGAGCTCAACGTTTCTGGAAACGGTCACGGCGACTTTATTAGATTTCAATAGGAGTGGATCCTCTTTCTTACGTACGCGGGTGACACCAAATGTTTCGCCGAGGTTTACCACGGCCCAAGGTCGGCGCGGTAAGTAATCATTCTTGCCGCAGTCAACATCCCTTCAGCATTTCACATACCAGCCGTTAGGCACGGAATTAAAAGGTGAGAATGATATTTTGAGGATATTGATTCTCTGTTCAAAGTTTCCAGTAGTCAATTTATAATTTGGTGCCGGTAGGATTTTGTATTGTGCAATTTTAATCGAAATCAACAAATACCTGGGCGGTGGCTTCGATGCCGAGGCTCGCGAGGCAATGAGTAGGGCTCACGAATATGGCCAATGTCTCGAGAGATAATATTATACTGTGAATCCGGAACGATTAGAGATACTATGGTCACGAAATAGTGATATAGGTACCCATCATCATCTATTTCCAGCTAGCCGTCCGGTCTTGGATCGTTATGACTTCATTACGAACGTTTTCTTCCTAGAGTAATACTACAGCTACTCTAGTCCTTCACCGGTGGTCTCGATTCGTCATCATATACAAACTTTAATCATCCTATATTATTTAATTAGATTATTCGCACATTCGTTTGCACCCTCGATAAACTGTTCATCTTCATTACTTTATTGACTTCCTTGATATCTTTACAAAGTGATTACTAATGGCCTTTGTATACTGCCTTGTACTCTCTATGCTCTTTACCATTTCAACTCTCCATCTCATTAACTCATCTATCGTCCACTACCCATCAGAATAAATCGTTTATCCTCTTTTGATCATGGAAGTAAGAGACCCCATCTTGCCCTTGAGATTACCCATAAGACCCCGTTGTCCCTCTACATCATTGTCCTTAAAGTAGCTGCTCGTTGAATGATGATCCCATTTTTCGTCCATCTCTCTCCTACCGAGTCCAAACTCCTTGACATCCTCATTCCATTTAAGAAAACCATTTCCTTCTGCAGTACCAGTTCCCATTTCCAGCTCTCTTTGCATACTAATTTGATTCATGCTTCGGGCAAGGCGATCTGGGTATGGGGACTTGGGAACCTGGAAGCCAGGTGATGACGGTGGCGATTCTGCTTTTCCAAGGCGATGCTTTCGGAAAATACGACGGCTTATGAATATCAGAAGGATAATAATAGCAAGCACGGAGACTGAGAGTTTTAAGTCAATGAAAGGGCTTGTATTATTGTGGAATAAAAGAGAGGATTTAACTCACCACCAATAACTACACCACTAACTATGACAGAGGTCTTGGGCCCACCACCATCTTTGGCTACAGTGGTAATTCCGCTGCCGCCATCAGAGCCATTCGGATTGCCATCAACGTCCACACCACCGTTGACACCTGACTGACCTTTAGCATTTCCATTACCAGAATTGGCTGCTCCTGTTGCAGTTGGCAGTGAGTCAAAAACTGGGATTGCTGTGATAGAAGTAGCGAAAGTCGTGGATGCAGGAATACTGAGCGAGTCTAAGAGGGTTGCCGAAGGCTTTGAGAGTTTCAGGGGTGTTGCATGTGCATTCTCAGAAACCTCACTCCCAGCCGCAGAGGCAGACTCTTGGGGATCAGCAGAAGCAGTGGCTTTTGAAGCTGCGGTTGCTCCAGTGGGATGGGCTGTGGCACTATCCGCCGTAAATGGGGATCCCGCTATGAACGCACTCGAATCTCCGGATATAATCGTTTGAGACCCACTACCGGACGATGGGGAACTAACAGGAGCTGCAGAAGCTAAATTCAAGGAACTTGCAGCACCAGATGCTCCTGAGCCTGCAGCTTCTGTGGGCGATAGTGCTGGTGGGGTATCAGCTGCAGTAGTGGCTACAGCAGAAGCCACAGGAGCTTGTGTTTGAACCGAGGGCGAATCTGTGGGAGCACCGGCATTGGCTGGTGAAGGAACAGGTGCTACTGAATTCGCAATCTGAGAGGCGGCTGGATCGCTTGACGCAACGACAGCTGGAGCAGCTGAGGTCGCAGCTGACGTTGCCTCTGCATCCGAAGCAGCTGTAGATTGTATTACTGAAGGTGGTGTAGTAGTTAGAGACGGTACCTGTGACGGTGCAGTATCCAGAGGAGGCGCACTCGAAGTCGGTGAAGGGACAGATGAAACGACTGGCAGAACTTCAGCTGTAGAAGGCTACGCAACATGTTAGATATATCTGATCTGTGAAAGGAGGACATGATTTCCCACACCTCTGCAATTGGAGCCGGACTTGTAGAAATAGATGCTTGGACAGAAGAAACAGGATCAACAATTGGTGCAACCGAGGACGGTGTCTGTGATAGCGAGGTTTCGATTGGAGGGACAGACGATGTAAATTGATCGGAGATAGTTGAAGAAGGTGGATTTGTGTCACCGCTCGCACTGTCTTCCGTCGCATTCCTTCTCAATACTTTTCTTTCGAGGGTGTTTTCACGACGCTGTTGTCGAACATACTCAAAATCCCGTTCGGAGGCGGCACCTCTGGACCATAATGGAATTCTCATGATGATGTTTTTAATTTCTCTTGGAAGGCGCTAAAACCTGGGATCGAGATGAAAGTTATAGATTAATGAATTAGAGAGCTATGAAAAAGAGGTAAGAGATAAAAAGGACCAGCCTAACGAAGAAAATCAAAAATAAAGAAGTAGTCAAGAATGTAGTTCAGGACCGGCCTGCGAAGAGAAGAGAAAGGAAAGGGAAGAAGGAGAAAGAGATCTGGAATTGAAGCCGTAAAAGATATCACAGAGGCGGAGAGAAGGCCGGGAACAGACAAAACCCGGAGAAGAGGCTCCCAGGTTTAGACACAACCTCCAGTGAAACCCCCCTGGTTCCATTATTGCGGCCGATGGAGCGCTCGGGCGCAACGGCGCCAGAAAATCTTGAGGCCATCCAATTTGGTGGGATTGAAACTCGGGAAGCATCATGACAGGTTCGTCACTCTGGACTGGGGTTGACCCTGGGAGACATCTCAACACTCAGACTGGCTTGCAAGACGTGCCACCAATAGAGAGGGGCATCTCCACGGAACCAAGACGGATGTCGGGACACTAACGTGGAGAGACACGTTGTTCTGGGAGCTGGATCTGATCACCCTCCAGGGGCTGAAACGGGAGATCACGACCTGAGACGAGATTGATGTATACGGCCATGTCTGTGCGCTGCGTTGGTTCCTAATTCGGACGGGCATTGTGGAAGCGATAGTGTGAGCGTAACAATAACGCTGGCTAGAGCATACAGGAATAGAGCTTATGCGACGGGATCACGCAGAACAACATAAACAACAAGTACACAAGGCAAACGAACGAACCACTCCCTTGGTTGAGTATGAAAAGGTTGTTGGTTTACTATCCGGGGCTTGCCATCAATATATGCTGGCTCGGCTTGGCATAACTATTACTAATACATGACGGGTTTCCCTACCACAGCATGCTCGTATTTTCAGCTCATCTTTTGAAATGAAGAATCCGAAGATTGAAGTTTACTTTCCTAGACATCCTAGACAGTAGATACAACGAGGACTGCGTCCAAAAGTAGACCCGTTGTGGAGAGGACAGTCCAAGGAACGGGGAGTCGAGATCTTTAGGCCTTACCAGTAAGGCTACAACATGACAAGTCTAGGTTTCAGGCGAGCAAGGTTCGAGACGGAATCCCTAAGGCTCCGGGCGCGGCATGCAGGGTTATGAGCTTGAAACAAATCATAATCAAGTTAAAACATTGGCTGTGATGATAGGTAATACAAAGTCCAGCTGTGAGAGTTGTGGTATTCTCAGAATTGCCGATACATCATAACATAGGGATTTACAACGGCTTGTTTGCTCTCGCTTCACGTGATGCCGTGAGAACTGCTCCGGTCGTCAAGGGCTAAGCTCTGAACATGGCAAAACTAGTACTTTGCTTATTGGCCAATTGTTGTCAAATATGAATTATCATAGTACTGTATCGTAAAGATCTATTAATATCAGCCCTTACCATCAATTATCCTTCCCAGCACTCCCGAGAAGTTTGTCATGTGACTCAATCACGTGATTGTGCCTAGCATTCCGCAGATGGCATACCTCAACGAACAGGCCATGGCGCAAACTACACAATGTCGTTTCTTGTTATTTCGAATAAAATTAATAAGAGTAGTGATCATGTACTATATTAGCAGTAGGTTAGCATTGATCCATCCCTCTTATACGTGTGATCTATTACAAAAATCCATTCATACCCTTGAGCTTTGAGCCTCAAGTGAAAAAAATATCGCTTCCTTCATTTATTGAGCACATTCGTATATTCTAAGAAACCTGGGTAAAACTTCTCACAAGTGAAGGTGGCTATATATCTTAGACTTACGGAATACTTCTCAGGCACTTATGACACAACTATAAGCGTATAAACTCCAAGGTATCTTCAAACCATGACAGGAATAGTAGCTCTATTCATATCATTTTGTCCGACGTCGTTTCCAGTGGCGAATTGAAGCCTCTCTAAATATTTTGAAATACGGTTGATTGAGAGTGACTCCTGGCCGATGGAGTGTATAACAGCTTCAGTTATACTCTGTACTTCTAGGCACCGGACGGGAATGAACTCTACTATAGTATCATCTTGTGAGAATACTCTTTACGAAAGCAGATATGGGATATTGCCATTCTCAGAACATTTCCTATGCTTCAAGGAATTGAAGGTATTATCCGGATTGTTTTTCACACTCTCAAGTGGAGTAATAAAAATAATACTTCATACGGCCTAATATTCGAGAAGCATAAGTCTATCCTGGCTCTATGAGCATCAAACAGTTAACGTCGAATCCTTTAGCAAACCCATAGTTAAGACTGGGACGTCCCGTTTCTTAAATTGTAGATGAAAATGGTACTGTACGCCACATTGATTCTGAAATCCAACCTTTTATCTTATACACTTCAAATGTGCCACTTGTACTAGACAATGTACTTGTTGCCTTAGTCGTGACGTGGCCAAGTTCGCTTAATAAATACGAGACGAGATAGTAACGTTTCAAAATCTCTGATTTTTGCTGCCACATTTTACCTCATCTTTGCTTTATACCCAATGCATGCACAAAACGGTAATTACGGATAAGTATAGGTATCCGGCCAGCAGCTACTGCACGGCATTATAAAAATACAAGGGAAGCCTTAAGAAGGAAAATTAGCATATAGTATCCGCCGGAAAAACCGTTATCCCACCATAGATCCCGCCTAGAATGTCACAGCCACACATCCTCACGTCTGTCGCCACATACGAAGCTATTACTGATGCGCTGTATCGTGCTCTTAGAGGCGTGGATTACAATGACGTCTCAGTCTTCAACTCTGCATTTGTCGGAGAGGACATTAGCTTCACTACAGAACAGATAACAATAAACAGCCTCTCGGCTCTGGGCAAAGTGGTCCTTGGCCATACCGGGCCCATAGGTACTTCACACACGCCTAGCAACATCCGCATCGACGTTAAGGATGGCGGTAATACCGCTTCCCTTACTGCCTTCGTGCTGGCGCAACATCGTCTCCCTGGGACGGGGAAGGATCCAGATGCCCCAAAGCTTTTAGCCGGTGGGGAGTATGTGCTTGATCTCGTTGAAGATGAGGCGGATGGCCTGTGGAAGATCAAAAAGTGGGTAGTGAATGTCATCTGGAGAAAGGGAGATCTTTTCGTTTTACCTCAACCAGAACAAGGATCTGGCTGAGGGCCAGAGTTGCTGTCTGGTGCATTGTTGCTGTGCGTATGTCATTGGATCGTCTCTTACCATTAACTTCTCCCACCTAACTGCACATACACCATTTATGCGATCTGAAGCCAAGCGAATTTGTATTATGTCTCTGAAACCTTATATCATTGCCGGATTCTGAGGCTTTATTGTTCCCACCTTAGGCATCAAACAGGTTTCATCTTAGTTGACAGAGTGAGGGAAGCCAAGATACAGTTGGAATACTGGCGTACAGTGGAGGTATAGCGATACAACAGTGTATTTTTGGTGGCTAAGCTCAAAGATATATATAACTTGATCTCTAGCTCCTTAAATCGCAAGTGGGAACCACTATATTTAGAGACCTGAACCCCCTGATAACTAGCTATATTGTAGTAGGACATCTCTGCCGGCATTCTCCATATTGTTTATACCGAATTAATAAGATTGGTTATCTGAGCAATCGGCAATCTCATTCTGTAGTGACCTAGAATAATGGATAACTAACTTTGCTCAATCGCTACTCAATGGCTACTACTGATATGACTATAATTGCACACTATACTGGGGCGTGCGTCGGTCTAAACCCAGATGGCCTGGGCCTTTCACTAAGGACATCCCACTGGTAGTAATCCTGTCGAGTCGGACATTTACCCAGAAATTCGCTGAATGGCTAGGGTCTAACAACGGCGTAGTATGGCGTTAATCTATGATTAATAGCCAGTAAGGATCAACATCAGGCGCCGACATACAAGACCGGGTTCACAAAAGCGGCTTGTGACTTGGACAATATGGGTGATGATCATCCGGACTTCAGATTCACTTTGTAGGAAGATACATAACTAAAACTATTGCTAGTACAGTAACATAGATTGCATAAATGCGGACTTTGAATTTGACAACTACTTGATGGGGTTCTGAGTTTTAAAGAATACTAAAAAATACAATTATGCGAATCAATGACCAAGCTTCTAGTGTACATAACAAACAAAGCCGCCCAAACCTATCCAATGTACCCCCTTACGTTCTAATGCAAACTCCGGTGATCTAGACTAGCTAAACTCTAATGATATGAGCCCCTGGCATCTGCAATGATCACATCTGCCGCCTTCTCACTAATCATGTAGATTGCTGTTACAATAAAGTATCCAGGGATCTGTGGGAAAGCGCTAGCATCCACAACACGAAGACCTGTGGTATTCCTGACCCTGAATTTGCTGTCTAAAACAGCCATGTTGTCATTATCTGCACCTATCTTTGCAGTACAGCATGCGTGATGGCCCCAAGCTTCATTCTTGATAAAGGTCTTCAAGTCCTCTATAGTTTGCACGCTTGTTCCAGGAAGGACTTCTGTGAATGTATCATCGAAGGTGGTAAGGTTGCCCAATATCTGACGGGTAAACTGTAATGCTTCATAGACAGCCTGGAGGTCCTCCGCACCACCATCTTGGAAAGAACGGAAGTGTATGTTAGGTGTGTCTTGGGGGTCATCTGAGAGTAACGTAACCGTGCCCGCACTGTTTCTGCTATGTGCCTTGAGGATAAGGAATGACAAGTGCTTAGAATCAGCAGATGCTACCTTGGAGTACCCAGGAAAGTAACCTTGGAAATTGCTTGGGGTGGCGCTGATGAGGAGGTCAGCAGCATCGGGAGCGGAGACCGACGATTTTTTGACTAATCCGAGTGCAAGACCATTACTTGAGTAATAACCTGGATCATGGTGGTTATTCTCCCATTGTTTGAGGCAAGGGTCATCCGGGGTATGCAAGAAAGTACAACCAGCGGCTTCGGTGAAGTTGGTAGTTGTTTCAGCAACGACTGCGACTTCATAACGGTCCATCAAGTTGGTTCCTACTCCCGGCAGGTCAACAACAACAGGAATGTTGAATTTTTTCAGTTCTGCAGCAGGACCAACCCCACTAAGCTTTAAGAGTTGCGGTGTGTTAAAAGTCCCTGCCGCAATAATTACCTCGTGATGAACGTTAACACTGCCAGAACTTGCTGGAGATGAAGAATTGGAGCGTGGATCAGCCCGATACAAGCTTTTGCCGGTGATGAAGTCTACACCAGTAGCTTTTGGAATAGCTCGACTCCGATCAAACCGAATTTTGGTAACTAAGGTCTCGAGGCGTAGATCAAGGTGGTATTTGCGAGAGCCGTCTCTGTTAACAGCATTTGCAACTTGGAGGATAAAGTCGCGAGGCCCACTTCGTTTCCAGCTGGGCTGTTTGGCTGCTGATGGAATCTGGTATAAACCCTCGGTAAAGTCGCGAGTTGGAGAATTGTTGTTGATATCAGCGGTCAAGTACTCTTTAAACTTGGCCTCAAGATGCCCCTTTCCTTCTGTTGTAGCTGCAGCACGAATAACAGATGAAGTCTTATTATCATCAAGATAAAGATTTACATCAGTACGACTGGTTTCAAACCATCCATCAAACCCATGTCCAGGAGTACCCTTTGGAAGATAGTTGCATTTTTCTAAACGTTCCCAGTAGCTCTTCATAGAACCCGATGCCCATGAGTGATCGCCGGTGAGCGACACAACACTGTCCCAGTCACTGTTCTGCGGAGTAGTTGTAACCAGAGCGTTGTGGCCTGCGCAACCACCCAGGGTCCCGGCACGTGGATACAGAATTCCAAGTGGCTTCGCACCAGCTGGTGGGTTAGGGCCAACGAAGTACTCCCCATCTGAGAGTTGCCAGGTGAACTTAGAATCCATCTGCTGTTGAGTCTCATCATCGTAGTGCTGGACGAAATAATCCCATTGTTGCGCTGGGACCTCAGTGGACACTGCATGCAGTAGAGGGATCTCTTGTTGGAGAGAGGTCCCTTGATCATCTCCAGCATCTATCAAGAGCACCTTAAAGCCTGCCATTGCCAGTCTTGCAGCAAGTGGTCCACCGCCTGGCCCAGAGCCGACGACTACGTAGTCATAGGTAGGGAGGGTTGTGTGGCTCGTGCTATGCTCACTACGAGATGACTGCCATGGTAGTCCGTTAGAGAAACTCACCAACAGCCTAGAAGCTAAATTAGCTACCATATTAACATGCCCTGCTATTCAGACTCACGTAGAAAATAAAATGCCTATAATCAAGTTAAGGGGCTGCATGATAAGCACAACTCTTACACACAGTAAGAGTTAGTGATAAAGATTATCTGGATATTTGTTTATGGGACTATGATGATCAGGCCATTCTTCACGGCCTCCCCTCCATTATATACATTTTTTCAGTAGATATGTCAGGGTGGTGTGCGGAAGCATGATACCTGGGATAAGACCCTCATGTTGAGACGTAGACAGCAAGTCAATTCACGATGCAAAGTATCGGAATGTCTTGTGGCGTAAACCATCCTCTGGATTCTACTATGGCTTTCCCCTAAGGCGGATGGCAAATCCATATTTTGCGACGTTGGAAATTGCGTGCCGCTGATACATCTGACCTAAGACTCACTATCACGTACAGCACAACCTACGGCCTCTCATATTTGCCCGTTGACTGTTAAGCTTACTATAGTTAGTAGCATTCTGGCAAAGCCCCAACTTAATTTAAACAGCGATAATCTCTCCCACACCTATCACCTGAATTTTTCAATATCCGAGGTTCTGGAGGTTCTGTTGAGACGTTTGGCTTCAAGGGCAATAATTGGATGGTGGTGAGTCAGCCTCCTGTGGCTTGAAATTCGTCGTGTATGTAAAGCATCGGAGCGGCACGCGGTAGGCTAATGCTTATCCTTCAAGTAATTCACTCGGGCGCAAGTGCTCGTATCTTGTGTCATCGTCTCTAGTATAGCTGCGTAGAAATACGAGTGGAAAATTATTTAAGTGTGTCCATGTGTTAAACGTTGCCATACACCATCTAATCATAGTCTAAGCATATGAAGCATAACTTTTACAATAATACGCATTTTACCACAACCAGATAATGAGATTTAAAGGTTGGTTGACTTTCACACTAGCATATGCGGCACATAGGGGTAATAATAGACATTATCTGCTGCGGATTCTACAATCAGGATCATACCTTTGGTCTAAATTGGACAGTTTCCGAAGTATGCAATAGCATCTACTCTCAGTCGGGTACCTGCAGCTACTAGAATATTGGCATCTGATAGGCGCACTAACACTATCGTAGACCCTGATTCTGCTCTGCCATCTTCGGTATCTGCCCCGATCGGGCATGCGTAGACTATTCTAGATCGTATTCATAGTAGCATTTAAGTTTAGCAATGATAGTGGCGAATCACAGATAGCCTCAGCCGTATAACTATTTACGGAGGGTGCTTGGAAGAGGATTTATTCGTTTCGGAGGTATACCAATCCTTTTATTTCGCAGCTTTCAGGCGCTGTTGTGGCTTAGAATCTAGCCAATAAGCGTATGAAGGATGGCGTCAAATGATCACAACTTCGCATTCTACGTAAGTGGAGTAATCTCAGTTGCCGAAAGGTAAAAGGTTTAGCAGCTGAAGACCAAAGAGGCACAGCTAAGATTGCGATTCATTTAAGCATAGTATACGTATCTGAAGTGCCAAGACTTCGTATCAGCCCTTTGGTAGCATTTAGCGGGGGATACAATAGGATTTCACGCAGCTGAGTAGACCTACAAGATCCGAAATCCTGCATCTTACCACCTGAGGCTCAGTTGCTAATTAAAAATATGTATATGCAACAATGAACGATATGCGATGTAGACCTTCGTCGCACAATTTTGAAGCAGGAAGTTTCACTCCATGCGCTGATTCAGATGGACGTACGACATTCCTAGTAGTGTACAGTACATTATCGGATTTATGCTCGCAGGTAGTCTACCCAGTCTGTCCTTCGTCCTGTAAGCTGAGCAGTACAAATATATCATATTGATCACCAGATATACATTAGGCAAGTAAGTTACACAAGTCCGTTGAGCACTTTTTAGTACATTATAAATTTCAAGAACCCTCCAAATGGTTGACACAGGTAAACAGTAATAAAACTAGTGGCGTGGAAGTGTCGTTAATTATCCGTCCTAAACCAGCACCTTAGAGCACATTTCATAAAGTAAGTACATACCAGAGATCTACTAACGTTGAGTTCGCATGAAGTGATATTCGCGACTTCCACGATAGTGGGGAGGCGGTATGTCACACTGCCGTTGATCCCCCTGACCGCTCAATGTAAGGGTTATGGATCGCGATTCCGACTCATATCCAACTTGCAATTAATTTTATATTGGTATAAGCATAACTATAATCATCTAGTAATCATAGTAAGCTGGTTTCGATTGTGAGTCAAACAAAGCTATGATTACATTTATGTTATGATATTGGCATTATGGTGTGGTAGATTATCAGTGTCTCTAACTCAAACATATTTCATTAGTTTCACAAGATATTCAGTGTTGTGGTTTATATAAAGTAGGTTTGTGATTCTAATCCACCCCTGAAGTACTGTGAAGAGCTCGTAATTTAGTTCGAAGCAGATTAGCTAAGTCGTCATAGGTTCACAAGTAATCGATGTTGTCGAACCGGATATTTAAAGATAACAGTACGATGCTTAACACAGTATATACGCACATAATAATAAATAATACGCTCACTTATAGTATGGATTATTTGCCTTGAGCATAACTGTGATCTACCACATTTGATGGATGTTACTCTGTAGCCTGATGCCGTTATGTGAATCTGGCCACTCCACAGACTCATTGTGAACCAAGTTACCAGTACTAATGAAGCTGAATACTTCATCACATGTCGAAAGCTTCACCACTGTGTCAAGATGAACTTGTCTGGTAGCAGTACCACTCGCTGGCCGTAGACAGCTACCGAAATAAGATTTTACTGTACTCATGCAGTGGAAAGCACTATTCACACAGTAATATAAAGCGCCTTAGTACCACTGCCGAAGCCCAATTAACCGGACCGATGAGTCAAAGATATGGAGTTGATAGTTGGGTTAAGAGAATAGAGGAGCCTTTTCTCAAGAGTTAGGCAAATAAGATTGTCAAGATGGCTGTAAGTGGGAACTGGAGACTTGTACTGGACCAATATCAGTCTTGTTAGAGAAGCCGTATCCATAGGAGATGTTATATCCTACATGTGAAGAGGGACAAGTAAGCTGTTGCACAAAATAGCCAGTAGTCCGAAGCTATATATTGCTCAATTCATCTCGAAGTTGTGTCATCACAGGGATTGGGTAACCGCCAATCGTCAAGATTCATCCCACTCTTTAGATAATGGAGATGACAATATTAAACGAAGTGAAGTCTACCAAGTGCATTTTGCTCAGCTGGAACAATATCTTGTCGGTCGACCCGATGATCGGTGGAGCGTGGGTCAAACCCCGTTGCCATGTCAGCCGAGTGACATGCTAACATATACCAGAGATAGTCGGTGTGCAAATGAAGGATAGTAAGTGGATGAAAAATATGTCAAAATGGATTCTAAGCCCGATCAACATACTTCCAAGACTTCCAAGAGTCAAAACCGACAGGAAAAGGATCCACCGCCCTCGCTCTATGCTGCCACGTCCTTAACAGCACCTCAAATTGGCAATATATCGTGTTTCAAAGATGATCTTGACATTAGTATCCAGCGTGGTTTCTCCACATGTGAACAGCACTAGAAATTGACCTGAGTATTATATATCTGTAGTATTGAAGACAGCACGATGCATCTACCTCACTCTCTTCTCCATCTAACCTCCGAGTTCATTGTCTTTACCATCCAACACGTTTATTCGACACTTAGTCTGACATCTGTGCCTTTCCAATATTCTCAACATGTCTTTTCACCTTACTTCTGAGGACATTCGCATCGAGAACAACCATATTCTCAAGGCCAATCTTCGGGATGCGGATGGCAATTTGCATGAATCGGAGATTGACTTGAACCAATTCATTGGCAATGAAAATGGTAAGCTAGCTGGCGCTGTGTTAATGTATCAATATCTCTCAAGAGCATTCTTTAACCAATGAAATAGGCCATTTCCAATGGCAGGGAGAACGCTTCTCAGAGTCGGCCAAGGATGTTACATTTTCCATAGAGGGTGGCGGCCAAGTTCCTGTTCTTCGCGCCATTCTATTTGATGTGGATGGAGGGGAGCATGCTCGTGATATCAACCTCGCTGAACGCATTGAAAACATAGATGGTCGATTTCAGTTTGGTATGTATTCCCCGCTAGTCACCTAAAAGCACATACTAACAGTTATCGTTTTTTCAGTTTAATAACATTGCCTACGTGGAAAGTTATGACTTATTGTCATCCTTGAGATGATAACAATAACAACTCTCATGCACACAAATAGATGAAGCTGGGATGAGTTATTATGTAGAAAGAATAGTTAATGAATACAACGATGCTCGGTATCAAGCAGAATATTGATTATAATTTGAAGAATCGTCTCAGTGAATGCTAATTCTCGGGTCGCCAGGACCGAAATAAAGACTCATTATCTGGCCGAATGTCCAGATTCATTATATCAGGCTTGAAATCGGTTTCAGATCAATAATACTCTCATCTTGAGGCTTTCCATGGCGGTATGCCAATCACACCCCTGAGATGAGTTTAACTTCCGTCTCAGTGACCAGCATTCTTCTATGATCCTAAGTCCTTTCCGAACTGTTCCCACCACTTTATTCGACTTTATCGCCCCTAGGATTATGTTGCGAATTTGGTCCTCTTGGGGGAAAGATGCCATGCACCCCATTATACAAATTGGCCATGAAATGCGCAGTATCAATCGTGGAGGGAACTCTTGGAATGCGCGTAACGCTTCCGTAACAGCATCCTGGATTTCCGGTATATGAATATATGGCCCTGATAGGACCACATGTAAATAGATGAGTGCAGCGCGAGCAAACATTTCTGTGATAAGGCTAGTGTCCGCTTCTAGGCCGTCTAATGAGGATCTTTGAGCGAGGAGCTCAGCAGTTCTATTGCAAAGGTTTGCCTGAACCTGGTTTCCTAGCTTAATAAGGGTTGGATAACTTAAGCAACCGCTTGTTTGTGCCTTTGTTTTATATTCCTCCAGAGCAGCAATGTCAAATATAGTCATCATAGCCCAGTTTTGACATCCGTTTACTTTATCAGTTTGCAAAATTCCAGATTGAAGTAAACCTAGGTAGTCGAACCCCGGTAGAGCGAAAGTTTTAGGAGCAAAAGTAGCCCTAGATATGATATCAATCCACACAAAGACTGTAGCAAAAAGTCGGAGAATGCGCCCATCATAGCTTGTCACATAGTTTTGATCAGTGAAGAGATGCTGAAGCTGACCATTAAGAGTACTTGTATTTGACGACACATCTAGATTATTATCATTGATGATTGATAATAATGTGCGTGAAGCCTGCTGATGCATCTCCCAGTGGCCTTCCATGGAGCGAATTACCTTTGTATAAGTCAGCAGAAAGGCATAGATGGAGACCCGGACATACACAAAGGACGAGACCTACCTCTAAGGAGAGCATCTCAATCATTGACGCTAAGGTCCGAACCTCGGCAGTCAAAAGCTCTTGACCATGGAGCTTCACTAAGTTACTAAGTTGGTTTTGCATTGCGATAAGTGCCATATTATTACGTTCTCGTGTCTCTTCACTGAAGGCGCCGTCAGTTTCATCGAACTTAAGGTTGCCAGTCCTAGGCACATCTCGACAGTAAGAACTGATATTGAGACAGACGTTATACAGAAGCTCTGACTCTGATAGGACCTTCAGAAATAAATCATAGAGATTCTCAGTGCTATAAAATTGATTTGGAACCACCATTTCGAAATAAAATACAAGTAGATCCAGATCTCTATTATCCCAAATCTTGGCTACTTGTTTGAGGCCGGCATCCCACCACAAGTGATCCAGAGGAAGTGAATGCATACCAAGGCTGTCACTGCTCGCTTTTGGTCGAGGGTGACTTAAAAATATATTTGAAGCGATAGTCCCTGTTATTGACAATTCGGCAAGTGGCTCTGGTATCAAAGCACGTCTCCCGGACGGTGTGGAGCATCTGGCTTGGTGTGCTCCATGCTTACCACGATACTCTGTCCAAGGAGACCTTCGAGCCTTGTAATTCCTCTCTGCGGCATACCTGATGTCCCTAACTTCAGGAATGTCCTTCAGTTTCTCTCGTGAGATGCTTTGTGATCTTCCTAGCCAATCAGGCTTGAAATTGGAACCATGGCATAGAATGCCTCGAGAGCTACAATTAACGCAGACAGGCCGTTGTTCATCACATTTTTTCTTGCGAATGCGGCAGGTATAGCAACCCTTTATAGACCGAGCACCTGGCATATTTATACCTCTTAGTATGATTTTGATATCTTTCTCCTAATAACAAAGCTCATTGTCCCATGAAATTGAATACCGTATGCGCCCAATCCCGAACCGAGAGGAGGGGTGTGAGGGGTAAGCAGGCAGGACCATTCGTACCGGGTGTACCGAGCGTACTTGGCTGAGTCAATGTACGATTCTTCCAGTATGGATTCAAACGAGAAAGTTGTTGAGACTATACAGGGCATAATACAAAATGCGGGACTGGGTGGAATCGTATCCCGTGGGATTGTAACAGACATTCCGGCGGAACCGGAATTCTCAGTGTTTGGGTATAACGTAGTGTATCCCTCCGAAATTCCTTCCGTATCCTCTTTCTGACTATATATTCCATACTGGTAAATAGCTATAGCAAGAATGATTATAGTTGAATGTTAATGCTTGTCTGGCCTTCAAAGTTTATTAAGATTTCCTGACTTATATCTTTAAAAGCATCGA
The DNA here is from genome assembly GCA_021399445.1 of Xylogone sp. PMI_703. Lineage (NCBI taxonomy): Eukaryota > Fungi > Ascomycota > Leotiomycetes > Xylogone > Xylogone sp. PMI_703. Next base: position 1,108,742 of record JAJTUQ010000009.1, on the reverse strand, counting down.
CCGTTCGTTATTCCAAGGTTTGTACGGGTTTGATATCGTAATCCACTGCTCGTACTAATAGATTTATATAGCTACTTTACATAATATCCTTTCAGGAGATATTCAGAACCAGAGGGCACAATATATAGCAATAATGGCATTTGTATCTGTGATCCTTTATCCGGCTGACCCCGACGCAACATTCGACATGTCATATTATCTTGAAAAACATATGCCATTAATGCAGGAAAAGTTCACGAAATACGGGCTGAAAGAATGGAAAGTAATAAATTTCACTACCTCATTGGATGGGAGCAAAAAATACAGCGTCGGTGCTACCTGTATGTGGGAGAATGGCGATCGTATCAAGGAAGCTTTCGGAAGTCAAGAAGGCGCCGAAGTGCGTGCTGATCTACAAAGCTTCAGCAACAAGAGGCCGTTGCTCCTGATGGGGGACTTTGTTGGCGGCATATAGGTAGCGAAGAGATGAATATCTTATGTTAGAATTCGCGGTGAAAATGAAATCGTTTTGTGTTTGTCGAGAAATGGTCTATTTAAGATAAAAAAGATAGATAGCTCCGCCACCATTCATTATTCGGCTCTACTTACCAGTAAGATTTGATAATCCTTATTTCATGAACAAACATTCAGCGCAAAGCTGATGATATCCCAATCTTTAAGGTGTATCCGTACTGTTTCGGAATCACCCTTCTATATAGCAGCACTATGCTGGAACGCGACCCGAGTTCGGAACGCCAAATTTGGCGGGAATATGTCAATTCCGGACTGAGTTGGCATAACCCCCATCCTGCCTCGTAAAATTGGCCGTTTGCGAACAAGTCAGTGACTGGACCAGAGCGCATATATATCCTGTTTCGCGTTACAAGAGATTTATAGTTTTACGTTGTTTACTGGCTGTTCTTTTGGACAGGATATCGTGGGCTCTTCGTCCTAATTATGGCTTTATTAAAAGGAACTGCTCTGATCACAGGTGCAGGTAACACACCACATAATTTCTTCTCTTTTTTTGTTCTCGGCCGAGAAACTCATGCTTAGCGCAGTTTGTCACATTAGGTTCGGGTATTGGTCGAGCCACAGCACAATCATATGCTCGAGCAGGTTGTAGTAATCTGAGCATTGCGGACCTAAACGCGTCAGGTCTGCGGGAGACTGCAGGCCTTATCAAAGATGAATTTCCCAATGTCAAGATATTGGAGATTTCAACTGACGTTTCCGACCCCGCATCTGTTACATTGATGGTAGATCAGACAGTAAAGACTTTTGGCGGCCTAGACTATGGTAGGTGCACATCAAACAGGAAGCTTCTTCAAACTCTAATAGTCATATTCTCAACAGCAGCAAATGTTGCAGGTGTAAGTCTCGTTAACTACACAGAAGTGGTGAACCTAACGTAGCAGATATCCTGTCGAAATCGTTCTCAGGCTGCAGACTACGACCTTTCCGAGTATGACAGCGTTCAAGCAATAAATGCTCGAGGAATTTTGCTTTGTATGCAGGCTGAAGTAAAGGCTATGTTGACTCAGACGCCCACAGTCACATCTCTGCCAATTAGCGATCGAAGGGCACAAAGAGGCAGTATTGTGAACATTGCATCAACATGTGGCTTATCTGCAATTCCAGCAATCATGCCATATGTCGCATCTAAACATGCAGTTGTTGGGCTTACGAGATCATTTGCGATTGATCATAGCCGAGACGGGATTCGTATCAATGCAATCTGCCCCGGATTCGTAGAAACCCCGATGCTTCTGCAACGTAAGCAGTTGACAAGTGCCTTGAGTCCAGAATCAGGTGCACTGCGCCAGATCGTAGATCCTCCATTAGGCCGCTTGGCATTACCAGAGGAAATTGGAGATATATGTGTGCTTCTTAGTAGCTCCTTGTCTAGCTATATTCACGGCTCGATGATAATGGCAGATGGAGGAAAGATGGCAGAGTACTAAATCATTAATTTAATGTATTTTATTTCTAATTGAGACTCCAAGTATGTCATATGCAATGCAATATAGCTGCAGAATTTTGTGTGAATGTCCATATTCTTCGAACTAAGCAGAGGTTTGAATTTAGGAAGGTCAGACCTCAATCCACCTAAATCTCCTTGTTTTCCGCCAGTAAAATCATCACAGCCTCAAGCAGTAGATTTACTAATCTCGTTGCCCGTGTGCTGAAAGTACCTATGAAAGTTATTTAGCCAATCAAGGGCAGACCTAAATCCACTTGCAAATCGCTGATAACCAGAGCTTATAAAGTTTAAATTAAAGTTTAAGTACAATCATTATAAAGTATTATTATGTCATAAAAAGTCTTATTAAAAAGATTATTATAACTTTATAATACTTGATTAATAATATTTACTCTAATCAAATGTGAACCCCCCTATCGGTTGCTTGCACAAGTACGGGTGCACATTGAATAAGTGTGAGCCATTTCCACCAGCGGAGGGGATAGCAATAATAGTACAACTCTTGGACAGGTACTTCCTCGCCTCGGTTCCCATACTCGGAGATCTTGGCGAAGAGCAGCTCCAGCTCTTCATACAGGCCGTCCTCCATGGTATTCACGCGCCGCTTTGAGAAGCACGGGTCGAGCGTTTGCCTCTTCACTTTGTGTGCATCAACTTGCTGTCATAGTTATGGCATTGGGCATTTCCAGTGCATATGTTACGGGGTCTTTGGTGAAGTGCGTATTTTGCTTATATATCTCGTGAAAGACAGCTGGGTCGCTGATGTGAACCTCATTGGGATTAATTCGGGCAACCGGTCCTAGGTGTGGAAGCTAGATGTTCGTTCTTCATGGTCCTGACGGCAGGAAATTTACCATATTGACGGTTGTAGTTTACTTTATAGAGCGAATATACTTATCCGGCATTGATGTGCTGATCAGGGGTAACCTGTATAAAATTTTGCTAATCATACCAGGATCTTGAACTTCTTTTGTATGGGCGGCTGCTGACACCGGGTCTGTCCCATCCCTGATGGTATAACTATGTTAAATCTGAGTAACTACCGGTATTATTGTGCATGCCATCTTGTCATGCAAGCTTACGTGCAGCTACTGATAGGTTAACCTTAATGCCTACGATACGAAAGTAGAGATCCTCACTTTGCCTAACTAGGTAAGTGCCATCCACTAAGGACAGTTCAGGAAGGAGAACGGGATTATCTCCCGCACGCCGAGCTCCTGGCGGGCCAACGATCTGCCGATCAGCTGATCTGATGTGATCTGGGTTTGTCACCACCGCACCCACGACAGACAGAGACACGGACAAAGAAAGATAGAGGAGGAGGAGGAGGAGGCGGCTGAATAATGATAATGCCAACAATACCTAACGCAACAAAACCAACACCAACACCAACACCAAACTCGCTCTGCCCTTAAATATGGCTACAGTCCCATACGATGCCGTGCCCGCTCCGACACTCACTCGCTATTTTCAAAAATATCATCCCGTTACTTTTATACCCAACGTACGAACATCATGTCGTCCACGGTCGTCCTGATTTCCGGTGCCAGTAGGGGCTTGGGGAGGGGCCTCGCCTCCGTCTATCTGTCCAGACCGAACCACACCGTCATCGCAGCCGTCCGTAATCCCGCCGACGTGCCATCCAAGTCCCTAGACGATTTACCCAAGGGCGCGGGCACCAAGCTCATCGTCGTCAAGATCGACTCCAAGAGCGAGTCCGACCCAGCCGCGGCTATCAAGGAACTCGAGGCACAAGGCATCGACCATCTAGACATTGTAATCGCCAACGCGGGCATCGCCGCTGTCTTTCCCGCAGTGGCAGACGTTAAGCTTCCTGACTTGAAGGAACATATGGCGGTCAATGTTTACGGTGTCGTTTTACTGTACCAAGCTACGGTCCCGCTGCTACGAAAGTCCGCCAATCCGAAGTGGTTGACTATGGGCTCTTCAGCGGGATGGTTGGAGGTAAGTGCGCTCCTTTGTCTCCTTGAAAACGAACGTCCGGCCGACTAACTCTGTTTGTAGTAAGTACGATTCTTTACGGAGTAATATATATAACTGACGCATTTAGGAACCAACACCCCGTTCCCAATGCAGTTTACGCACCTTCGAAAGCCGCTGTCCACTGGATCACCAAGCGCATCAATGCCGAAGAAGAGAAGATTGCTGCTTGGGTCCAGGAACCGTGGTAAGCTTCGAACCATACCACCCCCCCATCAACCGCTGCTTTCGCTGATTCTTCGCCTTTAGTTGGGTCCAGACGGAGGGTGGTAATTCGAGCGCTCAAGCCTTTGGCCTCCCTGAGGCTCCTGTCAAGCTGGAGGATTCTATCAACGGCATGATCAGTGTGCTTGATGCAGCTACTAAGGAGACACACGGCGGCAAGATGTGGGGTCACGATGGTAACCAGCAAGCTTGGTAAATGCTCGATCAGGAAGATATGCAGCAGAGAGGAAGTGTAGGGCCAAAGATGGGAACGAATTTTCCTAAGAGACTTAACAAGCGTTTACAAATAAACCTATAGTTAAATGATGTGATCTCGACATCACTCTTCAGAAACAAAATACTATTTACATAATATTTAGGGCCTGTTTGGATTCAGCTTTCAGTTAGAAAAAGTGGGTAAAATTAGATCCAAAAGCTGAATCCAAACACCCCCTTACTCAATTTTGGCCGAAATCCCTGGAGGTGGTCATTCGGCAAGTATACTATATAGCGTAATACAGGGCCTTAGTTTAAATCTCCTGAATTAGATGGTAATTCACCCTGCCTCCACAGTATCCTTCAGCAGGTGCCATTTCTGTTCAGCGGAGGAACCGCCATTGTCATTGCCCCGACAGGCTGGATACGCTAATGCGGGATTAGGGGTATCATTCACTAGGGCACCAAGAACAGACTAGCAACTTCAGTTTGTGTCACCAATACCAACACCAACACCTACATTGAAAATTATCATACATACAAATGGGCAGAAAACACATGTCACAATGCAATTTATGTAAAATGAGTATGAGTAAAGTGGCAGTTGGTCCGAAACCATTGGTGAGAGTCGGAGGGACTGTATGTCCGGGAAGGCTGCAGAAGCAAGGCCAGCGATCCTTTTTCTCTTCTCCTCCCTCTTCCAACATTCATTACCTTCCTCTTTTCTCTTCCAACATCCAGGCTTACCTTCCCACGGCGCCCGGCTCACACCTTTGCCCACCTTTACAATGTACCAGGAGGCACTACCTGCTCTTAAGTGTCGACCCATACTGCGGCCACTACCCCCTGTGCGGCGCAAGCCGACGTCGATTTGCCCCACGCAGATTTTGAGTCCCAGCATGACCTCCCTAACGTACATTCTTTTGAGATGGTTACTCAAAAGTTGCTGGCTATGGTGGAAACAGCAGACAAAAGCCGACTTGGAAAGCTACATGGGCTCGATGGCTTATGTCTACTTGAGGATAAACGCTGGTCGTCTGGCTCTGGCGGCCCATCGACCCCGCCACCAGAGACTCAATCGTGCATCGTGCTGCAGCGGCTGGGAACCTCGACATCCTCTGCGCTGTCCCGTCTCTTAGTGACGCACCAAAATCACGCCGGCAATACGGCTTTACACAGCGCGGCATGCACAGCCAATCGGAGGGCGGTGAACGTGGTTTATCGGGTGTTCTATCAAGAACACTGCACATTCGGGCGCGGCAAGGCTAGGGCTATTTTAGGACTAGCGCTGCCGCAGCCAAAGCGGAGCCAATGCGGAGCCAATGGACGTTAAGATCAAAGGCTTCATTATTGTCAGCATGATCTCAAATGGGCTCGTATCTTGCGCTCTATTTCTAGCTGAATATCGAATTTGTCATTCCGAATAACAATTCCTAGAGCATTGGATGACTTTCCGATCAACCTGCCGTGTAGCGATTCTTAGTGCTGAAGTGAAGAGAGGAAACGATCAGCCGATAGTGGCTCGAAGCCGCACCAGTTATTGTCATGATCTAAGCAAGTTACTTGCCAGCTAGAGCAAGTATCTGTGGAAATGGAAAGATGCAACCGTGCCTCCGGGGTCGACGGGACTTTGGTTGGCGAGTTCTGAGACAGACAGGAATTATTCTCGGTTGGTCACATAACCAAAATGATCTTCGATACAGGCTTAGTTTCGCGGCGTATATAATGACTCTTAACTCCCCTATAGCCATTTTCCGTCTACTGATCTTTCTCCTCTTCCGTCATTTGATGAACCTTGTGTGTCTGTTCCCAACGAAATCACTACAATGGGCTCTGCTTTGGAATCCCTTCCTCCACATACCAACAGCCAGGGTTATACCGTCCCTGATGTGACATACGCAGATCCACAAAATCGACGAATGCGAGTCGTCACAGTTGGGGCAGGCTACTCCGGCATTCTCCTTGCATACAAGCTTGCTCGTGAAGTCGAAAATGTCGAACACGTTATATATGAGAAAAACGGTGATATAGGGGGGACATGGTTGGAGAATAAATATCCAAACTGCGCATGCGATGGTGAGAGATGAGCTCTGCAAAGCTTTCGAAAAGTCAAGAGAGTACTGAGTTAACACATGAAATCTTTTGAAGTTCCAAGTCATTCATATGTATATGATTTTGCTCTGAATGTTTGTGGCACGACCTACCTTCAAATTCTTCCGTTCCTGAGCTAATTTGAATTGCAGCCCTACTGGAAGGAGCTTTATTCAAAGAGCGATGCTATCTGGAACTATCTTGATCGAGTCTGCAGAGTTTTTGATCTACGAAAGTATATGCATTTCAACTGCCGCATTCTCGATGCAGTTTGGTCACAAGATATTGGTAAATGGGCTTTGAAGGTTGAAAGAACATATGCAGATGAATCCACTGAGATATTTTCTGATAATTGTGTATGACAATACAATCCATTCTTCTCTAGAAATCTGAATAGCTACTAAATCGGATCGTAGGACGTTCTACTTCATGCAGCAGGCTTTCTCAACATCTCCAAGATCCCCGATATTGAAGGCCTTGAAACCTTCAAAGGGCGTATCATTCATACTGCTGCATGGCCAGAAGATTTTGGTGCAGAACAATGGAAGGATAAGCGTATGGCGGTGATTGGGGCGGGAGCATCGAGCGTTCAAACGACGCCTGGGTCAGGACCCTAGTCCACTCTATGGTATTAACAGGCCAATGATGTGCTAACTCGTTCCTTAAAGTCTCCAATCATATGCTCAACATATCGATCTCTTCGTTAGGTCCCGAACCTGGCTTGCATCATCAAGGGGCCAAAGCACCGTAAGCATACACCCGTTAAATCTCTTGAGAGTTGCTAACATTTTTGATATCACACAAGACAAAACCATATTGTGAGTTCAGTTATCCAGCCATAATAGTTAGATGTGAATAACAATAAATCAGTTACCACCGAAGAACAGGAGGATCTTGCCAATAATTTAGAGAAGCTTGTCGCTAAAGCCCGCGAATACGAATTATCAGTAAGTCTTCATTACCACGTGCCTTTTCCATGCTATGGAACAGACCAGAAGATGCTAAGTGTTCTTCAATCTAGGCCAATAGCCTCTGGCAAGGCATGTTTTTAAACTCTCCAGAGCAACAAGCCATGGTTGAACAGGCCACTAAGATCATGACTACACATCTGGAAAGGCCTGATTTGATCGATGGATTCGTCCCAGACTTCGCAGTAGGTTGCAGGCGGACTACTCCAGTCAGTAAAACCCACATATTTGCCGCAAGACGTGTCCTGAATATGGTATGACTATAGGGTGTAGCGTTTATGCATGCTGTAGCGCAACCTAACGTAACCGTTCACTTCACTGGTGTCCACAAAATTCTCCCAGACGGTGTTGTCGGCACAGATGGTAAGACTGTCACTGGAATTGATACTATTGTTTGTGCTACAGGATTCGATACCTCTTATCGACCATCTTTCCACATAATCGGGCAGGAGGGGGTGTCTATGGCAGATAGATTGACTCCTAGACCTGATTCATACTTCGGGGTTTCAGTTCCAGGTAAACGGCCCTGCTTTTGTTCTGCACTTCAACTGACCTCTACTTACAGGGTTTCCTAATTATATTCGTAAGTTTTGGAAAACTTGAACTCTTCTAAATAGCTTCTGGAGTTAAATTCAAGATTTGCTATTTTCCGCTTTTTTCTTACAATTAATTTTCCTCTCTTAGGTTATGGTGGGCCTAGCTTCCCAGTTCTCTCTGGATCACTTACCGCGGCCATCACTGCTATAACTGATTTGGCCATCGCCATGATTAAGAAAATTCAACTTGAAGATATTAGATCTATAGCTCCACGAGTGGATGCCACAAAGCTGTTTGTCGAGCATACACAGGCAATGTTACATGGTACTGTCTGGGAGGATACGTGCAACTCCTGGTACAAGCATAAATCAGGGTACATTGCCTCGGTTTGGCCAGGTCTGTCTCCTTCATTTTCTCCAGAATTTACCCATAAAAGTTGACCAAATGGTAAATAGGTAGCGGACTACATTATCAAGCAGTGATCAGAAATTCACGCTGGGAAGACTGGGAGATAAAGCATATGAACCCAGTAAGTTCCTTTATTATCATTTGATCATTTCCCATAATAAAAGTAATGCTGACTATATTACTTTAGCACAACCTGTTTGCATACCTTGGTCGGGGATTTACAAAGGCCTTGAGAGATCCCAACGCTGACTTGGCACCTTATATGAATATCAATAATCTAGATAAAGCATTTTATGATTTCGAGAAATTCCCCGCTGAGAATGGACCAGCACCAACAGTGAAGCAAGCTGCGGAGAGGTCGCGCTTGCGACGCCCTGTGCCAAATGTTCTTGGAACTTCGAGCGGACTGGAGTGAAGAAGAAATATCTGTGACATATTGAATAGCCAAGTAGTAAAATGTCTAATTGCAAGAATGCAGAGAAATGATATATTGAATTGCTGGATTATTGTATGAACTGAGAAGTCAAATGCGTCAACAGTGGATGAAAGCTGTAGAAGCAATGATTACAACTTTCACTCCAAACCTGGTCATTGGAATAAGTCATAATGTGGCATAATGTGGCACATTCACTATTAGAATAATGGTCTACATTCGGTAATATGGATAATTCAATATATATTGACTTCTGCTGGCTCGCCTATAAATACCTCCATCCCCCCCATCTCTTCGACTTTTTTTCTTCCACCTTCAACCACCACCACCATCACATCTCTATCAAGTCTTCTTCTATAGAAGGACTTCGACCCTTTGATAGTTTGGCTTCTGTCTGCTGGTCCTTCACTTTCATACAGTAAGCAGTTCATCTACCCCTTTAGAGTTTACAGCAACAGGACTAACATCCACATCTCAACCTCAGCTTTACCACCACCTTTTCCTCTTGGTGGCGACCAGAACCCAAGTCAACTTCATCCACAAACGCATTATTCATGTGCGCCATTTGACAAGTCAGCCTGCAATTCTCCGTCTTGACATGGACCCTACAACTTTGTACAACCATAACCCACAAAGATCTTTTCTGCAATCAACTTAGACAGAACCCAAACAAAATGAAAAGATGGTAAGATCCTGTCGAACGAAAATTCATGGAGATATCATCTCGTGTTCTGACGAAAAACAATAGTCATCGCTGATATATCACAATGTTATCAGTACAGTACTATCTCTTGTACTGATGAGAGACGACGGTCAATGGGTTCTGTAATTAGCACCACTCTATTAACGTTTGACTTCGAGTCATACACTGATAGGAGCGGTACTCAGCATTACAGCGAGCTGGGGGCGACGTGGGTCACCATCAACGAAGATGCGGCAAAAGAACTGATAGTTAATAAGAAAATTCCCCTATTCGAGTATCGGCACTACGTTGTCAAAGACTACTAATTTCAGCACCCATCCGACTATCAGAGAAACGTCATGCGTTGGGCTCGGGAACAGAATTTCAACAAACCTTGGAAGTCTTCGCTTTGCCAGAGAGCATACTGCGGGCCGGATCAATTTAAGAGCCTTGTTCGCGAGTTTTATGACCAATTCCTAGCACAACATTCAAGGGTTGGCATCGTGTTACAAGCTGGAGAGAACGAGCTGAAGTTTGTGAGAGAGTTCTTATGGCATCCGGATATGGAGCTCCTACTAGGCAGCAAAAAGACACCGAAGTGGATAGAATTGCAGTGGGTCTGGAAGGAGCTTTCCTCACACGTGCCAAGTTTGGAGACGATTCTGAAGGCAGCCTTTCGTTTTACGTCAAAAGATATTCAGGATCCCAATTTGCACAATGGTGTAACGGACTCGAGGTGGGAGCTACGAGCTTATCTCCAATACTTGATAGGTCATTGACGGGGTTTGCTAGGAAGTAAGCGTAATCCACGATGGATTGAACTTCAGTGGGTGTGGATTGAGTGGCCATAGATGTTGATTGCAGAGAGAACTAAGGCTTTTCTATGGATACAGTTATATTGGCAAAGTATGGAGACGAGAATGGGATGATGGCTAGCTGTGATACCTTAGAGAGAATCTTAAATCCAGTCATGCTAACCATCAAATATGTTCAGATGCGGAAATTATTTATGCAGTGAAATGTTTGAGCTTGATACTAGATTAAATCTTAATATCATAAAGTGTGCTCCAATGTTACTGTGTTGTGATCGATTCCCTATCCTCGTTGGCTCTTGTAAATTAATGAAGGTTGTCATAATAGCCACCGAAACGGAGACCAGAACGACATAACAACCAATCTCCTGGAAAGTACGAACTTTCGAGAACGGACGGACGCCATTTTATCCTTTTGGTAAGCCTAAAATCGGTGCCAAGATGGTTACACCGAAGACAACTCTGGGCCACCCGCCGCTTGGACATCATTCCCACGACACCACCACTGATACGGACCTTGATCCAGGATATCAAACAGTTCCTCCGCAGATCCGAGCTCCTTGGCAGGCGGAAGTTCTGAGTACGCATGTTCTCCTAGCTGTTCCTTGGTACTCTGCACCAAATCGGACACCACCGTAACCATTAACGGGAACAGCGCCATTTTGCCATGTGTGAGCATCTCATAGACCAACCCCGCAACACCAGCAGATATCCGTCTTAGTTTTATGGTATACAAGTCCGGCACTGCCTCTGAAACAGTTTCTCCAACGTAGAAATCAAGCTCTCCACCATCCAGTGCCGTGAATGTACGCCAACCATTCTTGGCCGCTGGCATCTTAGCCTTGTCCAGGGATGCCATTATGAGCTGTCTGCCTGAGTCAGGCTCACCTGCAGTTGCAGCTGGCTTGCCTTCCTTGTAGAAAAATGCTTTGAGAGACCCTATGGCCAAGTATGACTCGGTATCACGAGGCCTTTCTAACTCTCTGATTCGAAGAAGCTCTCTTTTTGATGAGCTGGAGAACTTCGTGTCCGTCAGGTATGAATTGATTGGGGCTCCAAACCACAACAGAGAGCTCTGTAGTAGGCGTAGGCCATGGTCTAGATCGCAATGAAATTGTACATTTGTGTTGAAAGAGGTATAAATCGACTTGCCGTCAGGAAGGCTTCGCATATGGGAACTGTTACCAAACGCATTTCCGCTGTCCAAGTCTCGTAGAATACGGTCAAGGACAGTAGGGAAGAACTCCTTAGCACCTTGGAACAGCGGATGGGGGGATTCTCCAATATATACAGTTAGATAGAACATATACTTTTGGGGAAGCATATATTTCCCTGAGACCAACAACGAAGTTGGGGTCTTGTCGCCTAGCAGAGCTGCTGCTTCTTCCGCTGCAGATAGCATGAGTGGCCACGTCTCGAAAGGGAAATCCTTGCTGCTCGTATTACGATGCGAGTACAGTGCTCTGGAAGATGTATAGTCGCGATATTGCTGAATCACCCAATCGTGGATAATATCGTCGTAACGCCACCGGAATCCGCCATCTCGCGCATCAAGCCCCATCAGCACGTCACGTATTTCTGAGTAGGTGAACCCAATATTGGATAGAGCCTGGTCAACCAAGGAGGCTATCCAGTCAACATCGTCTCCGATGCATATCGGTGCGAAAGTTGATAGAAACAGAAGTGGAATCCCGGGATGAGGTAGGCTTTGGTCTGTGGCCGCGATGGCACGGCAAATCACATCCACCTCGCTCCAGCGTAGGGCAGAACTAAAATGATGTATGCCAGTGTTGGCAATATCAACCGGAGGAGATGAAGACGAGATAAAGCTGAGCGTCGCTTCACCGGGGTACCTGGGGCTGACGCTCAGAGTGAATCCGTAGCCGTTATCGCCGACGAAAAGGTCGCAGCTTTGTTGCTTGTCCGATAGAGTGGATAATATCTCGTCATTCCCTTTTGATAGTAAATAGACTATCCAGAAGTCCTTTACGGAAACAGCGTCTTCGAGATCAGGGGGTAAAGGCATGGTTGGTGTAGAGGAACACTTTGCGTGTGAAATGTCGCATTCAATGGGACTGGCGAAGGAACGAAGCAAAGCAATTTTAGCCTTCCATAGGCCGGGAAACGGATGCCTAGCTTATTAATTCATGATATATCGATTCATAATGGATAATTTTGATGAGGCTTCTCAGCTGAGCTCCTCGCGGAATTTCTCCCCAGCTGAAGTATTATTAGTCATTCCCTGGCGAAATGTTGCAGCTAGGCTTGATCTGGTCAGAGGTCCCCCCTGGCCGCTGCAGGGAAGGATGGAAAGCCTATTATTAGTAATCCGACACCTCTGACCACATATAGAATATCCGGCAGTAGGTCGCCAACTTTCATCGACGACGTCTCATTCCATCCAGTCAATTGCTGCTAGTACAAAGCTCTCCAGCAAAATGTTGAGGCCATCTATGATACTGACTTTCTAATCATTAGCCGTTCTGGGAATTTATGTATCCCGAAACTGGCATTACCCATGGGTGGGTTGTTTGAGCTGCACGAATCCGTCATGCAGTTGTATTAGTTACTACTATGACAATACTGATTTCAAATCAGCTCCAGAGCTATAAAAGCATTCAAAGTATCTTCCTTATCCCGCAAAATATTTATTCTCACCTCTTATAAAATATCAATAATTACCTCGTGTTATACTGAAAATGGCCTCGCAATCTATCCTTCTCGTTGGAGCCGGTGGTTATTTGGGCAGACAAGTTGCCAAGCAATTTGTTATCCAAAAGTCCAAGTTTTCACGTGTGGCTATTCTTACGGACCCTTCAAAAATTGGCAAATATGCTGAAGAAGCAAAATCGGGTATCGAGGTAGTGGGTGGAAGCTTCCTTGAACCTGAATCTTTCAAAGGTCTGTCTGCCTCCCACCTCACTGATGTCAACACTTAGATTAATCGTGCTCTACCTCTTAGGATTCAACACCGTCATTTGCATGGTTGGCAATCATGCCATGGCTTCTCAGCCCGCAATCATTGATGCTACAATTTCGGGCGGCGTTACTCACTTTTACCCTTCTGAGTTCGGTAGTGATATTGGTCAAGGCCCTTATCTGACCAACAGATACTTCCGTGACAAACATATCACGCGCGATCACTTAAAGAAAGCTGTGGATGAGCACAAGGATAAGGGCTTTGGATATACGTTAATGATCACCGGACCATTTACGGAATATGCTGTTCAGCCCACATTTGGCTTTTACGTTGACGAGGCTAAATTCGAAATGTTCGGAAGTGAAACAACAAGCGAATCCTTCACTGCAGTGACAGAGTAAGTGAAAAGTCTTATTGATATCACAATAATGGCATATTTGACGTTGACGTTCGTTTAAGTGTCGCAAAGTACGTTGTAGCCTCCGTCTTGAAATTGCCTCCTCCAGGCAGAAAATTGGAATCTCCAGAACGCATCTTCAGAGTACCCACGGCGACTCACTATTGGAGAGAGATCGTTGATATGGCATCTCGTATCCAAGGAAAAGAATATACCAGAATCTATCATCCAAATTCGGAGGCTCTTCAAATTGCTGCAAAGTATGCTAAGGAAGGAGACGTTGATTCGGAGTTGCTGTATTCACTGAAGGCCATCGTAGGTCACCCAGAGGCTGTTGCAGTACCAAAGCCATGGGACAATGATAAATTTCCCGATATTATTCCTGAGAGCTTTGAAGACACTTTGAGAAGAGCGTTAGAAACAAAGCTATAGGCCGGCTCATCCATGGGCTCATCCATGAAATATAGTAGGCTTTTCCCAATAAAGTGGTGATCTACTGGTAGATCAGTGTGCAGGATTGGCAAATAGGTTAAGATAAGCTCGAATGGGAGTTTATTGTGATTCTCAGTTTGTAGCCAGAATGCGAGTGTATATGTAGTTGCAATTCCCGCACCCTGCATATTCGCATTTATTAAAACAACAGATTCTCTTGCGCGTGAAATAATTTCTTATCAAGGGGCAGCAATGAATGTTCAACCGAAAATTTGGTTCAGACATTTAATTACATAAATACTCCACCCTTGTATTAGAAATTCTTAAGCCGCTTGTCCAGCTGAACATAGTCAGGAACGCCGCCCTCTCCAAGCCAAATCCATATATTTTCGAATTTCAGAAGATTATACATTTTATAGGTCTGACAGAAAGTATAACACTTAAATTAAATATCAATAGATTAATGAAGAAACTATTACGTCATGTAGTCGAAATATCAATCTCATATAGTTTCAGTCCGGTTTGACGATTCCAATTTCGACTGGCTTTTACATTAAAACAAAAGAATCGCTTCTAATGTACTAGTATTTGTATATCTGCCGGATTTCTCGTCAAATACAGCATTTAGAAAATTTAAAATGGGTTTCAAAACCCTCTTTTCTCGCACGCGACCACCTAGAGTTCGCCAACCGAAGCCCGTTCGGCCAACGTCCTTAGGTCAACTTCCCTTAGAAATTTTCTTGTATATTACCAAATTCCTTCCGTTGGATTCGCAAGTGGCATTGGCGGTCACTTGTCAGACTTTTTATAACGCATTCAAAGAGAAGTACCTGCAAGCTCCCTCACAGTTGGACGACTCTATTGAATATTCGTTCGCACTATTATCGGAAAACCACATGAGAAATCATATTGCATGCTTTCACTGCAAAAGCTTCCATCGAGTTACTGAGAGCAATGCCAAAACTTACATGCTATTATCCCGATCTAAATTTGAGAGACTACCTTGTATGAAAAGCAGCCACGAAAAAGATAAAATCGACGACTATATTTCTTGGTATTTCAATCCTATCATATTCCGCATGATCATGAAACGGAAAAGGCAAATGCGACCGTATAAAGAGTTACTCGATTCCCTATTAGCCAAAGAAATTATTTATTGTCCAAACCCATTTGGCCTTCAATGGAATTCGTTCTCAGCCCGAGTCTCCAATGGCAGGTTACTTACACGCAGTCACACAATCACTATGCCAAGCTTGACAAATTTGAATGACTGGAACATGCATATTTGTCCTCATATTTTTATAGGATCACCAGGAGGGGCAACTCGATGCTCGTATTATGTTAGGTCCGTTGACTCTCCAGGGTCAGCAAGACAGCCAGCTCCGCTTCATAAAGGCCTGATAAAATGCCAATTTTGTCGTACCGAATTTCGGGTAGATTTCAATATAGCAAGAGGCGTCTGTTTAACAATGTTCGTTACAACGTGGAAAGACCTTGGGCAGGGAAAATCACATTTAGACCATGATTGGCAAAGTCATATTGACATAGAAGAACAAAATGTTCCACCTAAAGTTGACTTTGAGCTTGGATCTATTTGTTCGGCATTTGAGCGAGGTAGCTTTAAATTTAACTCGGTAATAAGCCCGTCAGAGATTAAGGACATGGCGGGAATATATTGGGCGTATTCTGAGAGCGGCATGGATAAACACATAAATAAAGCTTGGGAGAGATTTCGTTCCCATTATCAGCGGTACAGGCAGTATGGTTGCTATAAGTTTCAGTTTGTTTAGTATAGACTGAAGGCAGACCAAGAATAGAGCTAGAGTAGCACAATTATAAATGAATTGCGAGATAATAGTGTAGTAGTAGCTAGAATAACTTCCGAATTATATACAAATTGATATCTATACCCCCGATATAGAGGCGCGCGCCACTTCTTTATAAAGATAGGGCTTCCAGTAGCTACTATAGGGCATCTAGGCTGCTCCATCCAGCCACTCCTACCATACCGGCTTGTGTCACCTGGCAGAACATTACAAGAACTTACTTCAAGTACACGTCGGAAAGTGAGGATTAGATAATGATAAACAGCAAAGCGGACCTATTCTTGGCTGCAGGGATACCTTTTCAAAGTACTACATGTTCAGCGAGCTTTGGGAACCGCAGAAACCAATTTTCTACTGAGCAAGTGAGTGAGCATGCTTGTCGGAACAGAGATTTTCCTTGGAAGAAAAAAAAGGAATAGAAAGGGTCAAGAGTGTGATTGAGGGATATATCTTTGGAGGCCCGAATGGAAAGAATGTGACAGTCATTCGGCCATAGCCCACCTGTGAATTATTCAGTATTCTTTAGCAGCTTGGACCGAGTATCATCTTGTTGGTTCCTAGCAATTCGAAGTTAGTAATCTTCCCTACCAGCATCGCAGGCCACGTCGGATATATCGACCATTCTGTTATCTTATTAAGCTTCAGAGGTAGGAATGCGTTTCTCGTCTCTATAAACTCGTCTGCAGCATACAAGCCAGAGTAGTGATAGAGTACGGGCTTTTGGATCATCAAGGGTGGGTAAGCCCAGGTGAAAAAAATATGTGACATAAATCGTATATGGATGCCAAGCATACCATGATATATAAATGATATAGATTCCTAGAAGAGATGTCAGATCTGTGTCACACTGCAAGTGGAAGGGGGGATGGACAAGGAACATTCGAAGTGGGACAGAAAACAAAACAAAATGAATTTTCTGTTCTTTTTTTTTAAATAAAAAACAAAAACAAAAAACAGGGGCCCGGGCTCCATAAAAAATGAATTTTCCTAAAAAAAACCGCCCCAGTTCACAAACACCCGGCCCAGTCCGCCGACCCATTCCACCGCACAGAGCACCGAACTGACTGAGGAAATAGCTATAAGCAATAATAAGTACATGTGCTTATTTGGAGGATGAGGGATAATTGATATCGCTAGGAGGGGCAAACTTACTTTCAAGAGAAGTGCCCAGATCGACAGTAGGTCGGAGGAAATCAGAGGTGGCTCCAGCGCGAGCGGAGCGACTAACAGCACGACCAGCAGCACGAGCCGAATCAGCGGTGACTCTAGCACCAGCGCGAGCGGAACGACCGACGGCATGACCAGCAGCACGAAAAGGGCGGGCGGCGGCGGTGGGAAGACCCCGAAAGAAACGATCAACTGCCCCAGAAGCGGAGGTATTGCTGGTAGCATCGATGGGGGTAGTGGTGGGAGCTGGGGCTGGAGCTGGGGCCGGGGCTGGAGGAGCGGTGGCGAGGGCAGCAGCAACAGCAGAAGCTACGGCGGCAGCAGTAGTAGCAGCGGCCACAGTAGCAGCGGTGGTGGCAGCGGTGGCGGCAGCATCGGCGGTGGCAGCAGCGGCGGGAGCGGGAAGAGCTGCAATAGCAGTGGCAACAGCAGAGGCAATTGCAGCTGCATCAGGAGCGGAAGCGGGAGCAGCGGTCGTGGTGCCATTGGCACCTGCAAACGACGAAGCCCAAGCCCATCGGCTGGTGTTGTGTCTCCTTCCTTCCCTACATTATGTTAGCCAGTGTAATGCTAAGATAGAAGAACTTACTCGGCAGCAATTTGCTGCTCCAGTTCCATCTCGTCCTTCCTCTTCATCAACCCCCAAAGGACCATCATCCTGCGGACCCAGGCCACAGGTCTCAAACCTGGGAAGCATAACTTCGCCAGCCATACGAATACCACCAAGCAGACAAGACTAAATACGCTGATGGCAAATTGCCCTACTTCTAAATTATAGAAGGAGGATGAAGAAGAACTGGCCGGGGTGGCGGCGGCCGCGGGAGGAGTAGGTGTTGGGAGGGTAAAGTTGGTAGATGTAAAGTTGGCCATGGTGGACTCGAACCACCAGAAAATGTAAGAAGAATTTAGAATACAGAATCTCAAGGTCAACTTCTAAAATCTCGAGGAAAGCCAAGGAGAGAAACCCTACGAGAGGGTGGGCAGGGTCATATATACACAGATCACTGAGCTAAAACAACTAGCAACAGGCTGCAAAGACAACAACAGATAGAAAGGGAAGGTACGCCTGCGAAGGAGCAGAACTAATTCGACCTGTGTTCTGGGTGCTCCCAATTCAGCGGCTGATATCTAATGCAATAGTGCGAATCATGCATAAGTTTTTACATCACATAATAGCCCTATCACGGGGAAGTTTTACTATATATTTTTCTAATTGCATACATCTTTTTTGGGCCATGAGAAGCTCATGAATGCACATTTGCCCTTCGATATACTGTAATGTAAACAATCCTCTTCATGTCTTCGCGTTTTCTGGTACGCGTTGTGCGGGCACCATGGTTTGGCACTGGCTAGCTTTCGGTAGCGTCTGGTTCGCGTTCGTCACATGAGGAGCCAAACCAACAATGTGCTCATGAAATGGAGGAATCAGCTCATCCTAAAGATAAATCTATATTGAAATGCTCTCGAATTGCTTTTGGTTATGCATTTGCCAAGTAGTCTACGATGAATTAAGCTATTTGACCCTCATCGATCTGCAGCGACGTTGGCAGCTGTCGTACCCCTGATTGTGGCGCAACCGTGGCAGCCAATCAGCACACTGGCAGGGCTGTGACGTGCAGATGTCAATGCGCCGTTCCCGCCCGGCCTGAAACTTGGCCCAGGTACAGGGTCCACACGAGTCCTCAGGCTCCAGTTGAAGCCTTAGGAAGCAAACATCATTTATATGATCGTACTCCGTATTATTTCATCACAACTCCCATGGTCTAATATCATTTTGTGATAATCTTCCTGGTCTAGCAGGTTCTGAGATGCTCATATATACGTATTCTCTCGTCGAGACTCCGTATGGCGAACTCTAATATCGCGGCATACCTCCGTTACAGCCCACAAGGACGGAAAGGATGGCAGAGGGAAGATGAGGTTGATGGTACGGACTATCCAGTTAGCTATATCATACATGTACCATACAGCTAACTGGATAGTCCTCTGCTCCAAATCTGGTAATGAAGGAGCTGTGCAATGCGTCGTCGCTTCTCGGCCAGTGTCCTCTGCCAGCTCAGAGACATAGGTATATACTGCCGATTCGACAGAAGAGGTCATTATAAGGGGCCTGCGAAGCCTAATAATGTTAGCTTTGATGATTTTGTCCTATGGAAAAGTGCTGCCTGGCAGCTAATAGCCGCTGATACCTGCAGACATGCATACGAGAGCCGGCGGACCAATATACGTGGCGGCCGCAGCGAGGAGATAGAGGATGCCGAGCGGTGATAGGAGTTCTTTTTGCTACGGCGCAGCTGATTCAGCTAACAGAGCCATCATACAGCTTTCTGAATCCATTTAATGGAGCGTACTATTAGACTATACGTCACACTGCGATAATTGAAAGTTGCGCTAATAATAATGCTTAGCGTTTCCAGTAGCAATGGCTATTATTCAGTCTGGGGCGCAGTTATTCGGCTATTATGACGTTATTCAGTCGGATCTAAAATCCGACTGATTCGCGAGGTGCTTCCGTAGCTGTATATATCCCGCGCGCCTTCCTCTGGTCGCACCTTCCCTGCGACTCCCAAACGCACCTTCCAAAACACATCGTTTACACCAAGAGCATGAGAGCGCGAGGGCAATGCCGTAAGTATCATTCCTATCTGACTCTTCAACCTTTCAAACAATCGACTCCTTAAGCTTTCAAATATCTGACTCCCCAAATCTTTCCAACACCTAACTCCTAACGCTTTCAAATGCGCCATGGCTACCAAGCTTGTAGCACACGTTACACTTGATACTGCGACCAGAGAACTGACAGCGAGGCAGTACATCTCAAGACCGACCCTGCTCAAGCGCACACTGGCTGAGCTGGAACTCGACGACGACACCCTCAGCATTGCCAGGAGAAGAATAAACTTTAGAGATCCAGCGCTGAAAGACGAGGGGAAGAAACTCGGGGAGGCAGCGTCTGTAGAAATGGAGCTGATAATGAATGACCCAAATGAGCCTTTAACTGTCACCAGCAAGAGGTCTCTATCGGAGCTTAGGCGGGATGTTAGTAATTTGTCTGCTAGAGTGAATCAGCTGGAACTGGAGAAGATTCAGCTGGAACAGGAGAAGATTCAGACCACCACCATGCTAGGCATGTTGAATCAAGAGAGGGGCCAGAGAATACACGAGAAGATCATGTTCGGAGCCTTGAACTATACCGTTGAATTTTGTAAATGGGCGATTTTAGAAGCGACAGGCAAATTGGACGAGAAGAGGTGGAGGAGCGACGCCGAGGAGCTCACTGAGTTCCAGCTTCAGTCCATCGGTATACCCAGCGAGTACAAACCTAAGCTTCTCCAGCTCTTGAATTCTGTAAGCGTCTCTTTTCGCGTTAGCTGGCAGCTCTAACTTTGTTATAGATGGTCCCGCTTCGGAACCAGATTGCCCATGGCACGCCACACTACTTTGCATACCTGCTGGAAGTACACGGCTCTGAGCGCCAGAAAGCATTTTGGAATATACTTTTCCAGAGGCGAGAGGATGCTACTCTTTCCGATCTGGCAAATCAGTACCGAGAGGAGCTGGACGCTATGGGATTGATTTTCGATTTGAATCTCAGTAATGCATCGGACACCGCATTGATCCGCTAGGCTAGGTCTTCGCGTTCGCAGTATGTCTCTTCGGTGGCGTCTTAGCCAGCGTGATAGAGTCAATAGACCCTGTCTCCCCAGCTTCGATTCATTGGCGAGATAGAAGCTCTAATATTAGATTCCGGCTCATCACTCCCCACTACTCCTTCCAGAACTCGGTGCTGAGAGGGCTGACTGAAGAATGCTTTTACCGTGCTGTTTGTTCAAAGGCGTTTAATTATACAACGGGGGGGCCGGCTATGTTACTCTTTGTTGGCCGGCTATGTTGCTGCTACAGAAGTATATTACAGAAGTATATTTAGACTGAGGAGAGGCGAGAGCTGTGGTCCCCTGGCCTCGGGCAGCTTGTTCTAGCATGGCATTATAAGTTTGATAGAGAAAATGCTAAGTTTTTCCCGAGCATCTTTTTAAATTGAAATGTGAAGAGTTTGAATATTACATTGCTTTAGCGTTTGTCATACTAATTCTTTTAGCATTCACCTCAGCAGGGGATCTTTTAGAGTAGCACGATTGCATTTAGCAGCCGCATGATAAATGGCTCTTTCCCCCCCTTACTGTTTACAATGTCTTCAGTCACCTTAATCAGCACTATCATCATAACATTTCACATCTTTTGGGATCTTATAATAAAAAACGAAATAATTTGCATTATTTTCTTTCCTCATATAGCCTTTACGGCCACACTACCTGTCGCTCCCAGTCTCTCCAGCACACCATCTGCAGGATGATTCCCCAAGCTCGCTGTCAACTCCTTCGCAGGCCGCAACACTCGCCCCTAGATTTCCTGCGTCAGCTGGGGTGCCACGTCTGCATAACATGCTTTCAACTCCCGCTCCAGAGAAAATAGGATTCCTTGGCTAGATCATGCGCCTGTAGATTGTAGCACCGCGTCAAGTCGTTAGAGTTTGTAATGGCGTGTCCTACTCAATTTCCATTTCCTCGTCATCGAGTGCGTCATAATATTCATCTTCTAGTTCTGTTCCTTCGGCTTGTCTATGCTCTCTGCGGTACCCGATATCAGTTTGAAGCGGCCACCGAGAGAGAGGAACGTGGAAGCGCTCCTCTCTCGTATATAAGGTGAAGGTGCGAGCCCATCGCGCCGCAGCCGCCGCAACATGATTAGCATTATAATTCGGATTGATAACAATTCCCCCCAAAATCATGTCGTGGAAGACCGCGTCTGCGGCATACATAAAACGAAATCGTAACATGTGCAAGATATTTCTTGCTTCGTCTCGTGATTCATTCCGAAACCTACCGCTGTCTGCCGCCTCTATGAGATAATCGAACTGTAGGACGTCACGAACAAAGATCCCATTCCATCGTATTGCCTCTCTCGTGAGCTTTGAGAACCATAATCGTAGTCTCTTGCCGGTGTCATGTATGTGATCCTCCTTAAAATCTTCGTCGTATATCTGAACGCTGTAAATGGTTAATGGCTTATTTTTTGTACTTTGTCTTGTCACTTACATTAGCCATTGCAGTATTCGCTTCAGAATGCTTCGTGCTCCATGGTGAGCAGTTTGCGTTAACTGATTCGCCATTGCTCGACCTCCTGCCTCGCCGGGTCTAACCCGGACCCCGCTCGGCAGGAGGTCGCCCACAGATGTTCTGGTAAGAGTCCCGCTGTATAAGAACTTCACGCGAGCTAGAAGCTCACGAGTCATGCGCAGGTCCAATTCCGATATCTCGCGTGTGGATCGCAGTCTTTCAACTACTCTTCCGAAACTGATCTTTGTCAAATTTTCATTTATGAGCATGTTGCTATCAGAAATCCATGGTTGCGAATATCTCTGATCGTAAAGATTGTTGTTCCCAGTGTTTAGCCAGCTGTCTAAGGCCAAGATAATTGATTGTTTATCCATTTTGTTTGAGATTCGGTAGGGAGGGAAGCTCAATAGAGAGGAGGCTTGGTCACGAATCGAAGCTTGGTAGTGACAGAAGCTCGTGGAGATGGGGGTTCAACAGAGATGAAAACTTGACAGGGATGGAGGTTCAACGGTGAGGGAACTCAGTAGATGAAAGTTCAAAGCGGATGGAAGCTTAGCATATGGAGACTTGGGGATGAACATTGAGTTGTAAAAGGTTGTGGTTGGAAATCTATTTTACAAACTGTAGTTCATTTCAGTACTAGCGCTATACGCCTATGACTCGCTAATAGCCATGCCTTGGCATTAACAAGCATTCAATGCCAATGCTCTTTGGTTCTATCAGTCTAGTATTGTTACTACGGTTTAAGACATTCAAAAGTGTCCAACATAGGCTTCGGAGCCGAAACCGAGGGCTCGTGGTTCCCTTGCAGCTTGGCGAAGAAGCTTGGCATAATCCATCTTTACAATTGGTCATATCCTTGTAGCCCTAGTGCAAGCATGTTTCGTTTGTAGGGATAACCCTGGTTGGGTGTTCAGCTACTCCCTTTGATGCAAATTTACACCCGCATTTATGCGAAGTTATGAAATCACCAGCACTGCCAACGGGAAATCGTTTGTCGCCCTAGTATGGTTGAGCTTATCGACTCCGTTCGCTACCGTACCAGGCTGAATCTAGGCAGAGATTTGTCGGTTTTGTAGGTTATATGTCGACCCGTTTCTTGAATATACTATCTACAGGAGTATAGCACAGTAATTAGAAGCGACTAACTACAAGATCGCGAGTATATCAGCTCTTCTTCTACCCCATCGACAACCAAACCTCTACTTCCGGCCACACACCATTCGTTGTGTTTTCCCTCAATTTACAAGATGAACTCATCTGTAAAGGCAGAACTGCATAGATATGTCAACGACGCAGCTGTGGATGTTGAAACCAGGCAGCAACGGATTACTGAGATTCGCGACTATCTTGATACGATGGAGGAGGGCCTTCAGAGGGGAAACGGGAGAGGAGCACCGTTCAGCGAAATAACGGGACTCCAAGTCCCTCCTCGAACCCTCAGAAATTGGACTCCGGTAATCTCTTCTAAAGGTGATCTTTTGATGTGGAACGGGGAAGATTACAGACACGGGTCTGTTGAGACAGGTCAGAACCTCGTCAAAGCCCTCGCAAAAGTCCAATTCCTAGTAACCTGGAATTGTACTTTTGCTGATATGACGCAAATGTGTCCAGAGCTCATCAATCCAGCTGGAGGACCTCAAGAAGTCGAAACTCTTCTGCGCAGCCACGTGGCGAAGCTGAGACACCGCGCAAAAGCAAATGCTTCGAAACTATTACAGCATCTTCAACGACACCACCAGGGAACCTCTCTTGGAAGTCTGTGGGGACTTGAAGTCGCCTTGGTCCTATTTGGACACTTGGCCTCGGCAATTGATATTGAGTATATTGTTAAGCAGGATACGCGAGGCATTGTCGGGAAATGGTGCTCGTTTTACTACCAGGATCTAGTAGAACATTTCACCTCGTCTGGTAACGTGAACTTTCTAGACAAGATGCCCGAAAGGGCAATGGAAGCTGGTGTGGAGTGTGCCTCTGCGGACCGTGTCCCGTTGACACAGTCTTTGCTCTTTTTGACTCGGGCGTCTGGACGAGCGTTGACCGCTCTCACCATACCTGTACCTATTTCGGTTGACGAACCAGTCGAATGAATGACTATTGATGTCCATTCTTATAATTCCTTTTTCGCAATAATTAACGAGGCTTAAAACCTAACCATTGTACCCACCGTGCAATTCCTACCTAAGTCAGACCAGTCCAAATCCGAAGTGCTCTTGCGTTGGGTGATATTCATGCAGTCTATCCCTCCTTGCCTTGGTTAATATATGTAGTTGTAGCTTCCGTAGGTAATCCAATACATCACATGTGTCACTACATCGCTCACATCAGCGACGCTCACGGCTCTTCATAAAAGCAATTTGACCGAGAACAAACGATACTTATCTCAGTTGTATATTCCCTTCTATCGCATCCTTCTAGCTCTGGCGAATCGTTTGGCGCGAGTCGTTCCGCTCAAATTGCTGCGGCCAGGGTAGGGCAACTAATTGAGGGAGTGGGTTGAAGTGTTATAGGGTAGTATGTATCAGATGGAGATAGATATCCTTTGAATAAATTGCATAGGTATGCTGAGCGCACCCTGGTATATGGACGTTGGGTATATGCCTATGAGAGATGTCAGATCTGGAGTCACAGCACAATTTGAGAGGGAAAGCAAGGAAGGTTGAAAGCGGCAGGACAGAAAAGAAATGACATTGTCCTAAAGCCACCAAGCCCGAGGGCAAAATCCAAACCAAGGGCACCAAAAAAAGTCCCAGGCAGACAACCAAAACCGGCAAACAGCGGACTCACCCTCCCCCTCCCCCGTCCACCCAGGCGACACCCAAAGACAGGGGTGCCCCTGGGCGGAAACCGTCCACCCGGACATACCACCACACAGGGAAGGCGAGCCTAAAAAAACCAAAAAAAAAACCCAAAAAAAACCCCAGCCCACCCCCCATCCCAGGGCCCGGAATTCTAAGACAACATTAGCATATGGGTATAATATTGAGAGATAATAGAGGAGAAAACAAGAACTTACACAAGGCGCCCGACATAAAGACAGGTATTTTAACCTCCACAGGCAGCTCGTCGTCGAGACTCTCATACCACTTGAGGGCCTCCTTGACCTCCTCCTTCTTCTCCTTCTCCTTTTTCCTCTCCTCCTCCTTCTCTTTCTTCTCCTCCTCCTTCCCTTTCTTGCCGTTCCTACACCATATCAGTCAGCCGGATATAGAACATTAATTGATGATATTAGGAGTGATAATACTTACTGAGCCAGGTTGGTCGCCGTTTGCGACCTTTGGCCCGCAGCGTCAGCTTGGAGACGGGCCTTTGCCGCGACCCGGTCCCTCGCCTCTT
Organism: Xylogone sp. PMI_703; assembly: GCA_021399445.1. Taxonomy (NCBI): domain Eukaryota; kingdom Fungi; phylum Ascomycota; class Leotiomycetes; genus Xylogone; species Xylogone sp. PMI_703. The sequence continues at coordinate 1,083,232 of JAJTUQ010000009.1, read as the reverse complement.
GGAGGGAGAGCTCCCACAGCGCCCACCACTCGGCCGCTTTGTTCCTGCCCCATCTAATAGGGCCAAATTCGGGGGCGAAGACATTCATCCCACCCCAAACAATTATGAGGAGTGGGATCACCACTCCCACTCCTACGGAGCCAACGTCTAAACTCCACCATTGTGGAGGCTGGGCCGGCTGGTTGGAGGAGGGGGCCGGGGTGATGGTAGAGGTGGTGGCGGAGGCGGAGGCAGCGGCAGCGGCGGAGAGAAGAGAGGAAGTTGCGGCGGCAACGAGGCCGGCGACTGGTGCCATCGTGGCGCGGGAGAGAGATAGCGCGGCGGAGAGACAGAGAGACAGAGAGACAGAGAGGCTCACAGACACAGACAATAGAAAAGAGAAGCGCAGCGTTGTACAGAACAACAGGCAAAGTCTATATATCTCGTGAGTGCCAAAGAGAGAAGACTTACAAACGAGCAGCAGCAGGACTTATATAGACATTCCATGACTCCATGATCACAGTAGATCACAGAGCTAAAACCCAGCTAGAAGGCAGCAAAAGACCAGCAAAGGGCAGCAGAAGATAGAAAGGGAAGGCACGAGTACGAGGGAATAGAGCTCATTCAACTTGTATTTTCGGGTGCTCTCTATTCAGCGGCTGATCCCTATTGCAATAGCGCAAGCTGGCCCAATTTACTTACATCACAAAATAGCCGCTCTTCGGGGCTTTTTGCTATATTTTTTATTTAGATGCAACTATTTTGAGCCAAGAGGGATCAGTGGAAGTTCACAAATGTACATTTATTCCCCGACTTATTGACATGTTGAAAGTCCTCCCGGTGTCTTCGTGAAATCTGGGACGCGTCGTGCGGGTACCATGGTTTGGCAATGTGTGCCTGGAGTAGCGTCTAGTAGTACGTTGCTTAGCTTGTTGTCGTACGTCGCAGAGCGCGCAATGAATGGGGGAATCAGAACCAACACCAAGGCGACCCTGAACACGATACCCATCAGGGTGCTTTCAAATTGCTTTCAAGTTGCGTTTTGGATTTGCGGCTGCTGGGCAATCTACGATGAATTAAGCTTTTCGATCGGCCTTCGCACCTACAACGACGTTGGCTGATTACGGTATGGTACAGATGGTGACTGCCAATCAGCGCATTCGAAAGCAAGATGACGTGCATAAGTCAATGCGCCGTTCCCATGTCAGCCCTAAAGCTTGGCTAAGGCACAGGGTTTCAGGCACAGGGTCCAGATGGTCTCCCCGCAGAGCCGGGGTCCTCAGGGTCCTCAGGGTCCTGTTGAAACCTTAGGAAGTCAACATCATTAATATAAAATATAATATACAATTGCGCAGTAGAGTCTTCAATTCCGCACATTCTTTTTTATTCACGCATACTCCTACTTAAGCTTTCCCATCGCGGCGCATTCTCATCTTCCGAACCGGAGCCTGCGCCTAAAGCCGCCTTGGTCGCATGGGGTCTTAGTGCCTCAGGCACTTATGCCACAATATCGACATCGCAAGCCAAAGTATTGACAGTCTCATGCGCGCGGTTTGGATACATGGATTTCGGGTTTGGAATACGTAATTGTAAGCTATCATATTGGAACTAGGCTCCCCTAATTGTAAAGGACATGTCGGCGAGTAATAAAAATTAAGTCTGGGGTTGCAGGGGCGGGCCGAAAAGTTGCAGTGAATAAAAAATTGAAAATATAAAATAATATAATAAGAACACGGAGGCAACAAAAAATATTCTTCGACTTGTTACTTTGTATCATCGTATATAGAAGCTGAATGGGCACCTAAATACTACTCTGACTCATCATCCACCCCATCCACATTCCTCTTCTTTTCGTTTGTGTATGTTATGGATGTACGATTGTATGGTTGCATGCCGGCCGGCCAGTCAGCTCGGCGATGGGTGGTCACATGACCTTGAATCTGTCATACAGTGGGGTCCCGCTTTCCCCTTTTTCCTGTCCATCGATTATTCTACTCAATAGAGTTGAATATTGCTTGTTTATGTACAGTCTGGATATATTCAGTTCTACACGGATAGTTAGAAGGCGTCAACCCGTGACAGTGTGTTCTTGTTATAGCATGGCTAGCCGAGACGTGTTTACTTCTGTCTCGGACAGAACAGAGCAGATATGCTGTCAATACGAAGCCATCTAGCAAGGCTTAGGTCTGATCATGAATTACCTAAAGCAAAAGCTGAGGCCCAGGCAAGTTCTCCAACCCCTAATCGCAAATATCAAAGTCAAACCCCAATAACGCAATTCCTACAGTCTCTCAGCCCGACACTATTACTGCCAAATTCCTCGACACAACATACCACAGCCTTCCAAAAAGACAGCGCTCTGCAATACTCCAAGCCTCATTTGACCCAATTTTATAGGAGGATGCGATATGTGGCCATGTTGATGGATTGATGGAGAGAGAACTGAGGCTACGGGAATAGCTATATACAAGGGGATTGGCTGGAACCTAGGTTACATGAGCATTATGAAGAGCTATTCATCCTTACTTCAAAAAATCATGAGTAGTGATTGCGAAGTTATGATCTCGGTTTTAGACGAATAAATATGATTTCTGTCTTCCTCTTCGGGATCACTGATCTGCTACTGCCTGTCTGGTGCCCTTGATCCTCCTTGTGTCTAGAGACCACTTCGATCGCAAGTTATTGAAGAGCCTTGGTCTTCTATGACTGCTTTGCGGTATTAGCCCAGGGGCCTTTGCGGCGTATAATGCCTTCATGACGCAGATATAGTTAAGGAATCCTTCCTCCCAAACCAGACAGTCGTTAATATAATCGGAAATAGTTGGTTCTTTCTATGTGTATTGTTCTGACGAAGACAAGAGCAAATAAATGTGTTGTGGGGTCGTTTGACGTGTCGCACTCGTTGCACTTTTCCTGACTCTGTCCCTATGCCACCATCCCCTACCTTCAAGTCTATTGCTTCCCCTGCATCAGTGCCAAAACCTTTGGCCGCTTTTCATCCCATTCATCCCAGACAATGGAGAAAATCGCCGTATGTCTTCCTGGAAGTTCCTCCTTCGTGCCATTCCGCTTTTCAAGCGCCTCTACAGAGAGCGTAACCTTCTCATTCGGACACACACGCTGCCACCTCGCGATGCCCTCAAATTCGAATCCCATTCGCAGAGCTGCTCTCCGAGACGCCGTGTTGGCCGCGTGTGTTCTCCATTCAACACGTCGCAGCCCCAGACCCCCGGCAGAAGGTGGATCGAGAGTCCACAAGAGCAAGAGTCCGATCGCATTTGTTGCGACATGCGTACGCTGAAATTCTGGGAAGATAATGACACCTATCTCGGTAATTGCATTCGTCCGGCTTGTTGCATTCAACGATATAATGCCCGCGAAGTTACTGCGACCATTCTCCTTCCCAGCAGCAACGGTTTTGTCGAAGATCGCGTATAGGCACTCCTCCTGCGACTCCGCAACATGATTATAGACCTTTATGAAGTCATCTTCGGTCTCTATGGTCGGAAAAGACACGTAGGTAAAAAGATCCGGGTTGGCTTTGATGACTTCAACGGCTTGCGTGGTATGGGTGCATGGCTATCACATGGAGTTGGGATTAGCTGTCGTAGAAGAAGCCTGTGATTTTTTACTTTTCAATAGGTAGGGAATTCACATACATCAAAGGGCTCGAGAGCCACGAGATCGTTCTCCAAACATCGCTGCTCGTAGTGGAAGATTGCTTTAGATATGGCGACCATGTCAAACCGATGAACCACACCTCTCTGTTTCGTAGCGCTTTAAGAATCCTGATATAAGAAATTGTTGTGGGCTGCTCAATTTTGGCATGGGCTCTGTGATACTGCTTTGTCTGTTCGAGCTCCTCGGAAACCCCACAACCATGCCTCGGTGCCCGAGTTTGGGCACACTCGCAATGCCTCGTTAGGCCTAAGGCATCAACACATACTGGAAAAGGAAAGAGTTAGATTGATATTGTGATCGGTGTTTCGGCTTGACATCATGGTAAACAAACAGAACTTCAGGCTCCTTCATACCACCTCATCCATCCAGAAATCCCGGAATCAATTTCATTCACGCAAATAACTTTGCCGACAACATGACCAAGCCTTCTACTTCATCCTGGCATCAGCCAGGCTGTTGTCTTAATCAAACAATTTGATATCGGCGATCCTTCGTCGTTTGTATGACAGGCATACAGGGTCTGTTACAAGCATTTTCTCGTATGTTTTCCAAATACAAGCTTGATAACTCTACAATATATATTATTGGCTGACAATGTGTAAATCCCATGCTCAGGAGGTATAATAGTGAGCTACATTCACTAATTATAAGTTGACTATCAGGTGCGACAAACCTGGCCCCAAGGGGAAGAATGAGATCCGGATCTTGGTCAACCTACGGTTATTCAATCTTTACAAGCTCGGTCTAGCTTATTTTACTTTATTCACTTATTTGTTGACCTGGGGTTTTCTCTTCTTCGAGATCTTGGGCAACCTTACTCTCTGCAACCTCCTTCCCGCCGCAGCAACAAAGTTTCTAGAACGCAGATTTACTCGCCTTGGCGGTAAAGGTTGAGCTCCCCGTCCTGGGGGTCACCTAGGTTTGGCTCAATGATATGTCACCAGATTAGCCACCGATTATATAGCCCAGATAAAAGGCGATCGCATGGGCTGTTTTACAGGAACAAGACCTCGCCCGAGCGAGGAACAATACAGCCGATGAGGCCAAACGGAAGTCTGAGAAGGCGGCCGAAAAGGCTGGATTAGCTAGGAAACTAGCAAAGGAAGTATTGTCACTCTTAATATCATAATAATGTTCTGTATTCGGTCAGCTGATATAATGTAAGAGTGCAAGACATTTCAAAGGTGAATCCACAAGGTCAATTTCACTCTACCTAATTCTACAATCTCGCAACCATCTCCTGCGGCCGACTCCTCGTCCTCGTTCTTCAATTTCAGAAATTTCAGAAGTTGACCCCAAGAATCTCTACTTCAAATTCTGCTTGTTTTTTCTGGTAGCCCGATTCCACCATGTCTAACTTTACTGTCACCAACTCTACAATCTCGTCACCAACTCTTCCTCTGGCCAACTCATCTTCATCGAGCCTCTTAACTTCAATGGGGCCAATTTGATTTCGCTCTTTTTAACCTGCCAGGGTTTTGGCCCGTCGCCTGGGGCAGGAAGATGGGGGTGTTGTGGAACCCCCCAAAGAAAAAGACGAGGAGGACCTTGAGCGGCAACTTGCCACTGAGTAAGTTTTACTATTCCTATTACTACATTGGCTAACATAATGTAGCATGGGGCGGAGTATATAACAAGCCAACGGGCTTGGCATCTACGAGATTTCTAGAGACTAAAGAGCTCTCTCACCAGCTCTCTGTCCCTGCCTCCATCTCTATTTCTCTATCCGCGGCCACAAGGGCCCTAGTCCCTCTTCCGACTCGTCGTAATGGTGGATTTGATGTAGCCCAAGGGGTAACATTAGAGATCTTCATAGTGGGGATGCGATGGGCCAGCTTCAACGTTATGGTGGCACCAGATTTTTCGCCAATACGGTGGGGCCGCCTCAAAGTGGCCTCCTGGAGAGTCTTGCAAGACGAGGCTATTGAATTAGCCGAGGAGCTGGCGGCCACCAAGGCCGATAAAGATCTTGAAAAAGCGGCCAAAAAGGTCGCAATGCGAAAGGAGCTTTTAGCTCGGTAAGTATTGTCACGTCTGATGTCATCAATTAATGTTCTATATCCGGTTGACTAACATGATGTAGGAAGAGCAGGAATGGGAAGGTGGAGGAAGAGGAGAGGCCCAGGCGAAGAGGCCGAGGAGGCCGAGAAGTGCTATGAGGCTCTCTCGAGGACGAACTGCCCGTTGAGGTAAAAATACCTGTTTTTATGTCGGGTGCTTTGTGTAAGTCCTTGCTATCTTCCCTATTATCTCCTAATATTATCTCCATGTGCTAATATCATCTTAGAATCCAGGCCCCGGCCCAGAGACAGGCTGGGTGGGAGGGACGTCTCTGGGTCGGATAGGCATACCAACCTCTCAGTTCGTCGTTCATCCAGGCTACGACTTGGCTCCCAAGGGTACCCCTGTTCACTGGATGTCCCCTGGAGGCAGGATAGCGAATAATGACCCTTTTTTGGATAGCGGTTTTTTTGGTGTTGAAAAGCACCTTTGTGGCATGTCCGGGCGGACGGTTTCTCAGCCCAGGCGGCACCATGTCTTTAGGGTGCTGGCCAACCCGCCCCACCCCCTTGTCAGCTTTCTCCCTTTGGCTGTACTGGAGTTCTTCAGAACTGACCATAAAATTCTTTATTTCGAATTTATTTGTCTTCGGTTGTTCGATTCCACTATGTCCAACTTCACATCCACCAACCTCACTCTCGCCACACCCACTCCTCCTCCGGCCGCCGACCCCCCGGCCTCATCTTCGTCGAGTTTTTACAACTTCGAGTGGGGCCAATTTGCTTTTGCCCTTTTCAATTTAATTGTTTTTGTGTACGCCGTGGCACTCCTTAAGAAGCGTCTGCCTGGGTAGCTCCCCGTCAGGTGGAGCCGGAAGATGGTAGTATTGTGGGATATGTTGAAGAGGAGAGATGAGGAGACCTTGAGATACAGTTTGAGGCCCAGTAAGTTTCACTTCCTTATTATTACACGGACTAACATAATGCAGCATGGAGCGGAGTATATAACAAGCTAAAGAGTTTAGCATTTACGAATTTATCGAGGCTGAAAGAGCTCTCTCCCTCTCGCACGATGACGCTAGTCGCTGGCCTCGTCGCCGCCGCCACCACCTCCTCCACCATGGTGGAGTTTAGACGTCGGCAGGAGTGGGATCACCACTCCCAGTCCTGGTGCTACTATGGGGCTTCCTCAAGGTCCTGGCTCCTGAACTTGGCCCTATCAGATGAGGCAGAGCTAAAACGGCCCAATGGGGGACCTTGTGGGGGCTCTCCCTGCACGAGGCCAGGGACGAGGCCGCTGGAAAGGCCCACACCAGAGCGGATACCACGGGCCGAAGGTCTCAAACGGCGACCAACCTTACTCAGTAAGTATTGCCATTCCTAATATCATCAACTAATGTTCTATATCCGGCTGATTGATATAATGTAGGAACGAGGATGACCAGCCCCAGATGTCGCGCGGCGGCAGCGGCTCCGGCAGCGGCGGCGCTGCTTGATTTCTAAGTAAGTTCTTGTTATTTCCCCTATTATCTCTCAATATTATATCTATATGCTAATTATTGTCTTAGAGATCAGTTGTTTAGTTGTTACTATATCAAAACCTACTTTCACCAACTTCACACTCCCGATACTTACTCCTCCCGCGGCCGCCGCTACCCCGGCTGTTTCCTCTTCTTCGTCGTCCTTCTACAACTTAGAAGTAAGGCAATTGGCTATTAGCCTTTTTAGATTGGTCTGCCAGGTCGTGTTCGTGTGACTTATGAAGTTATGCTTCCCGGGTTTAAGATCTGTTGCTTGAGTCCGGAGACTGATGGTCCTTTGGGGCCTCATGCAAAAGAAGGATGAGATTGAGCTACAGCAGTAAATTGCTGCTGAGTAAGTTCTACTACCTTATCATTACACTGGCTAATATAATGTAGAGAGGGAAAGAAGCATATCAGGGCTTGGAATTTACGAGACTTCTAAAGATGACCCAAGGCTCAAGCAGACTTTGTTGGTGGGTCATATGACCATAGGCATCCCTCCATCCCTTTGTATATAGCTCTTCCTGTAGCCTCAATTCTCTCTGCAATCCTCGGCATGGTCTCATATCGCATCCTCCTGCAATAGACTTTTGCCATCTTCTCCCACTGGCCCTCCCTGCCTGCCTATCTCCACCCCAATGGTCGCATGTATCATTACCACTCTAGCAGCCCTCCGCATTATTCCTTCCAGTGCGAGCATCATTTTCGCCTGTTATGCATACTCGACATGCTCACCCTGCCCTGCGGGGTGGTTGCGATAGCGGGGGCTGAACCGACCGCCAATGTTCCAACGCGGCCAAGGCGGCGAAAAATGAGGTGCCTGGTGTGCCGGAACATCGAGAGCGCCGCGATGAGAAAGCTCAAATGCAGGGGTATTCAGAATAGATGAACCGGAAGACTTATTGCAGAATCAATATCGTGGTCTGGTCAATAGCACACTGTTCCATATGCAAAAGTCTCCAAATCAATTATATCCGTATCAAAACTTGCTGAGAACATGGGTCTATTCGCTACTACTCTATTGATTTCGGACCACGAGGATGGAATTTGCGAACTCGATATCAAGGCAAGTCTCCCTGAGGCAGGGGATTCTCCTGGGAGAGAAGTGAATTACGTAGGTGAATAGGCCATTGCCAAATATGATGGGCAGTAGTTGCCTTGCCGACACAATTCACTAAGATGGCGTCGCAGCCCTAACCTGCTCCTTCTCTCTCTCGAAAGCTTCCTCCCAAACACACATTTCTTTTCCCCAAACAACAACAAAAACAACAACATCCTCCTCCACCACCACCACCACCTCCTCATCATCTAATGCCTCGAACTTTCTAAGCGGCATGTACTGTTCCAGATCCTATAGATACCTCGTGGTCTTCTCTCTCCTTGGCATTCAAGAGGCTCTCAGAGATCACCAAATCTCAAACACAGTCTCTCACCATCATCTCTCATTGTGTGCTTCCGCCTGAACTCTCTGTCCCTCTCGCGTGGTCGCCTCTAACTATGGCCCCATACTCTTTCACCACGACTCCCACAATTATTCTCTCAGGTGCGGCTATCATTTCGCTTGTCCTTCATGCTCAATATGACTGATGATGACAAGGTCACGATATCGGCGGCTTATGCTACTGAAGGTAAGCTTTTTTGCTTCGCTATTACCTCACAATGTTACATTCATGTGCTTATTAATTTAGGAATCATCTTTCTTTGGCTGTACTAGAGCTTTAGAAGGGTACCTACCTTTCAACTCTGCTGCAACTATAACCATTATCATGGCAACCTTACCATCAACAAACCTTACTCTCTTGGAACTTACTCCTCCCGCGGCCCGTCCCCCCGGCCGCTTCTTCCTCATCGAGCTTCTACCAATTTGAATGTGGCCAATTCGCGTTCGCCATTTTCAACGTCGTTATGGTCCTGGGCTTTGGGCTACTGCTCAAGAAACGCCTGCCGGGATGGCTCCCTGTGAGATGGAGTCGAAAGATAGGGGTGTTGTGGGAGATGCTGAAAAGGAGGGATGAGGAGGATCTCGAGATGCAGCTTCAAGTCCAGTAAGTTTCATTATCCTATTATTACACTGTCTAACATAATGCAGAGGGAATACCAGACACAGGACCAGCAGATGGGCCTGGCAGGCCGCTGCCGCTGCCCCTGCTCCGGTAAATGCGGCGCCCAATGCTGACACTATCGCTGCCGAATAATGACTAGGAGGCTCCGACCGCCCTCACCTCTGGCGGCACGGGTACTATTGTGCCCCGTGTGCCCCATCTCTCACCCCTACAGCCCCGCAACCACGAGGCTGTTGGGACGCGGATATCGCCGCCTTGACAGCAGGGGTCGATAAGGCCAAAAGGAGGACATATCACGTCCACATCATCTTCCATCATAATCAATATCACTTTTTACCGCTCTGATATTGATTGTTAGCAAATATTCCGGTAGGTGATTCAACCCTTTCAAAGAAATATCCTCCAAGAACACTTTGATACTTTCTCCACCTGTTTGCTCTTTATCATAGCCGCTCCGACACATTTTAACTTACAGCAATATAGATCTTACTCTTGCTACTCTTTATCACACGTAATCCATTTACCTGGATATTGACTAGTACACTTCAGAAGATCCGTAAGTCAATACCATTCCTTAACAGCACATCTCTTCCTGCTATCCACTTCTAACTTTCATTCTATCATCCCCAGCAACTCACTTCCCACTGTATTATCCGCTTCAGCCCCATTTCACTTCACAAACTTATCACTAACTAATTCACTTTTCCAGCTGTCAACCTCGCAGCATGGACGGCAGCATGGACGGCGGGGGTCGAAATCGCAACGGGCATGGCCCAGGGGGTGGCAGCTGAGATATAGTACTACAGTCGGCAAGCCTGTTCCATTACGTGTCAACCAGTACAAGGTGACCGCTTGGCCTGAGAAGGATATCTATCAATACGGTGCAAGTATCTGCGAGAACATTTTACCGTCCACCTAGTCTGGATCCCTGGATTTCGTGAGTGACTGGGTTGCGTGGGAGTAGGGCTGCCAAACTCTATGGCTCAGGCGATAAGCCGTGGCCGAAGTCCTGCTCCAGCGCAGCCCAGTCCAAGCTGCTCGCGAAATCCAGCTCAGGGGTCTGGACGGGGTGGATCCAATCCTCCTACTATTGGAGTGGGGAAAACAGCAATGCGGCAGGTGCATGACTTGTGATCGGTATGTAGTATATATTGTACGGTACCACAATAAATCATCTTTAGTCCTATTCTACCGGACCTTGCCTTGTGATTGGTCAGTTGTATTATATTGCTATATACATTGCCTCCGCGCCTCTAGCACCTCTGTTTTCCACAGTATTATATCCTCCGCTTCGACTTCACTCGAATAATGTTCTATATTCGGCTGGATAATATGATTCGGGAATAGAGGTAGAGCAAAAAGATTATCTGGATGTCAGGCAGTGTCGCCTCAGGCCACATGTGAGGCTCTCTCTCGCTCTCTTATTTTTTTTCTATATTAATTGAAAACATTGTGGATCCCCGCTTAGGTAATTTTGAGTTTTACATCATCAAATGGGCGGGTTTCATTGGCTGGGCATTCTGTGCTTTGCTCTGATTGGTCTGCGCCCCAGGGCCGTTTGCAGCGTCGAAAAACCACCCAAAAACCGCCCAGATTGGGCGATTTTTCGTCCTTGCGTAGCAAGGCGCAAGCGCAGCTTGTTTGACAAGATTATATTCTGTATTTATATGCTTATTATTAATTTAAGATTATTACCTTTCCTTTGGCTGTCCAAAAGTTTTACAAACGAATTTGTCTGTCAAATTTGTTACCTCTTTACAATCACTACTATGTCAAACTTCACACTCTCTCTAACTCTATTGTCTTGCCACCAATTTCTCCTACGTGACAGTCCTTTTGGGGTCTTTTGAAGACAAGGAGCCAGACATTCTGACTTTTCACACCACCGACGGTACCGGTATTATGTTTCCTGTGTGTTCCCCCCTCGCTTCCAATGATGGGGGCAATTGTCCGGCGGCTACTCATCCTTTCATCAGCTAAGAAGATATTTTTATCTATTATCGTATCTGCAGTCAGTCAATATGTGGGTTCCAGGGCATATTGGCTCAACAGAACTCTCCGTAGTATCGCTAGCTATATTTGCAGACCGAATTATGAGAGATTAATATGGTGAGCATCGCGGCGGAAGAAAGTTCTCTGGGAAGTGAATCGCATTGGCGAATAAGTCATGATTAACATGATAAGCACAATTGACATAGTAGTATACAGTGACCTTGCCAAATTCACTAGGACGACGGTTCAGCCATAACATGCGACTTCTCTATCTAAGTATAATTGTTAATATTCATATAACAGAATGGACCACAGCAAATTTGACCACAATTATCAGTTTATATATTATGTTCTATCAATTCAAACTACTTCAGTTTGAGCTTTTCCGTGACTGATTTGCTTCAGTCTTCAAAGCGGGTTTCTCTCCTTCATAGTCGCATTACCGGAGGAAGACCTGCTATCTCTCGAGCCCGGAATACATTTAATATAATTCGCGTTTCCTTATGTCTTATAAGCGAGTCAAATACAAACCTACTTTGCTCAAATATTGAACAAAGAGAGCCAAGTTCGAATTCAGCTTTAGCCCAGTCTTGTGCATTGCTTTGAATGTGGCTTTGCCAGTCATGATCCAAGTGTGATCTCCCATCCCCAAGGTCCTTCCACACTGTCACAAACATACCTAAACAAGTGCGGGTCATCCTTTGGAAATCAACCCGAAATTCAGTACGACAGAACTGACATTTTACAAGGCCGTTATGAAGTGGGATAGGTTGCGTTATTGATCTTGGAAAGTATGGGCGCATTGGATAGTATGCGCACCGAGTTACGTTTCCTTGTTTTATGTAGATATGAGGACAAATATGTTTTGTCCAGTCGATTCCCAGCTCTGTTATAGCTGGTATGGTAACGGTTTGGAGACGTGAGAATAACTTATTATCGTGGACTTGAGCCGAGAAATAATCCCATGTAAACAATAGCGGATCACGAGACCACGTTATTACCCTGGTTGATAGTGCCTTAAGTAAGTTTTCATATGGCCGGTTTTGCCGTTGTAGTTTCATGATCATGCGAAATATAATCGGATCGAACGATTGACAGAGGTACTTAGCAGTGCCATCTTTTTCGTAGCCATTTTGTGTACAAAGTGTTCTCTGAATTGGAGGCCGAAATGAGAGCATATAACTTCTTAGATCTGGGTTGGATACAAGGTGAAAACTTTTGCAATGAACACAGGCAATGTGATTTGGTAAGTTTTTCTCCAGCAGGACTGCAAAAGCATAACCGGACCGGTCGCCTCGCTGTTTATTGATTTGATTATATTTTGCTCTTAGTATATTATATAGAGCCCAACAAGTTAGCGATAGCGCCGCCGCTGATTCTAGTGGAAGAAACTCGGCGATATGAACAATCATATCCGAGGTCAACTTATGCAAAAGGATCGAATGTTGAGATTCTCGTAAGTAGAATTTAGGTAATCTCGTTCGAGAAAAGAGGGCCTTTAGATGCATTTTGTAATACTGAAATGCCGTATTGGAATGCCGGTATATGATAGTAAGTATTGTCGATACATTTAAACATGTAGTCAAAGAAGTGGGTTGCTTCTCATTATACAGCACGGACATTCTCAGTCAGAATCAGAATCCCGACCAACCAAAATAGTGCATTTTATCTTGACTGCGATTGGAGTTTCGACTGTGTGACGTAATAGCTTTTGACTAGGCCGATTAATTTGACTTGCGTAAGGACACATCCACTGCTCTACGGCTCACCACTATTGATCTTGATGGATATCAGAGAATCGGAAGACTGGTAGGGTGTAGGGAATCTATGCCTATGAAGGAAGTGGCTCCCTTGGTTCCCCAATCACCATGTGCAATATTGAATCTCCAGTTATACTGAATACATGTAGTTCTACGGCAATGCTAAGCCTTCTTTCACTCTGTACGACAGCTCCCTTCAAAGTGAATAATGCTAAGAACTCGGTGGCAGTAGGTATTTCGGGGAACCGAGGGTATCGAATAGAATCATGCGCTTGTCAAAGGTCAGATGGAGATCTCTTTCATTCAACTGGCATATGAGACAGGGCCTGAGCTAGACTTACAGCGCCAGCAGGGAACTCGTCGTGGATATCGTTACTATGGAGCCCCCATAATGAAAGATGAGGCTAAAGACTTGAAAGGATTGCTCAGACTTCTGGGGGTAGGTGAGGCCACTGATAGCACCGAGTCAAAAGCTGCCCAAGATCCCATGGACAAAAAGCGGCACCACTAAAGGGATATTTCGAAGTGTTCGCAACACCGTTGACTGTACGTACAGCGTCCCCGAACCATTTGTACAGCAGCGGAAACCGTTCTGAATCTTGAATACACGGATTCATCGACAGTAGTACGCAATAGTGGATGATGTTGTGTGTAAGTATACCCGTATAACCCTCCTGTTACTTGTTGTCGAAAATGCTTGATTCCCTCTGATATTTCTCATCCCCAAAGCCCACGGTAACGAATCTCATCTACGCCGTGGCCCCTTTGCCATGTCTGGTTGAGAATCGAAAGCTTCAAGGTATTGTTTGTCTGACTACTCCGGGTGTTATCAGTGTCAATTGGCACAGTCTGCAAAATAAAATCGAGAGTCGCACCAGGCTATAACAACCTCTTGCATTCCAGATATAACTCCTTCACCCTCCCCTCCTTCCTACCTCTATCTTTCCGCGATGATTGCGGTGACACTTGTTGCGTGTTGATTGTTGATCACGGTTAGCTTTCCTAGAGACATGTTAACAAAGAAGATTATAGACGAAACCGAAATGAAGTCATGGTTAACATTGTTTACAATGGTAAATTGTACTTATTACTCATTCGCTGTAGTAAGATCTCTTGCTCCTGCTCTTCTCATAAGAAAACAGTCCAGCGATTGGCTGACATACAGTAGAACAAGAGTTTGCAATGAGGAGAGTCCATCCAGTTCACATGGTCCTTCCATTTTTGTCTAGCAGTACGTCACGAATTTCGCGCTAAGCTTTTAGGGGCACCCAATTCACCTTCCAGCATCTCTGTATCTTCCATCTTCCAGTTTCCAATTTCCATCTCTCCATCTTTTCATCTTTCCATCTTTCCATCTCTCTATCTCCCAGCTTCTATCTCTTGGACTTGTCCTAGTATTCTGTTCCTTGAACCCACGAAACCTAAGTAAGTGCGTTCTTGAGATGCAACTTGAGGCCCCGCAAGTTTTATTACCCTATTACTATACTAGCTAACATGATGTAGCATGGCGTCTACTATATAACAAGCCAACAGGCTTGGCATTTACGAAATTTCTAGAGACCAACAGAGCTCTCTCGCAAGCTCCATTTCTGCCTCTGCCGCTTTCCACTCTCTCTCTGCCTCTCTCTTTCTCTCTCGCGTCAAGATGGCGCTGCTGCTACTACTCTTCTTACCATCGCCGCTGCCGCGGCCTCCTCCTCCATCCCCCGCACCAGTCACCACAGTGGCTCTCTTTCGACGTTGCACAAGGGGCAACGGTTTTCTTCTCCTTCGTGGGAATAGTTTGGGCCACCGCAAACATGATGGCCCCTTCCTTCGGTCCCTTCATGTGGGGCCACATGAAGATGGCGGATTGGCAAGCTTTGCGAGACGACGCCGTGGAAACGGCGAAGTTGGAGCTTGCCAAAAAGCTCCGAAAAGAAGCAGCCGAAAGGCTGTCCAGGGCGGAAGCCCTAGAGAATCCGTAAGTATTGTCACTCTTAATATCATCAACTAATGTTCTATATCCGGTTGACTGATATGATGTAGAAATGGGGACAACCAGCCCAATAACTCGGGCGGTGCGGGCGGGGCCAAATTCTTAGTAAGTTTTTGTTATCTCCCCTATTATCTCTCAATATTATATCCATATGCTAATATCGTCTTAGATTTCCGGGCCTCCGGCCCAGAGACCAGGCTGGGTGGGTGGGAGGTCTCTGGGTCAGCGGTGGAGGGGGAGGGATCCTGTCCCTGCCCCGCCACTTGGGGCGTTAAGTGGTAGCGAAGCGCTGCTCTGCACCAACCTACTGCAGCAAATGGTATACCTGCTGCCGCCGATCCCACCACCACTGCTGTTGCAGCTACTCTCGCCGCTGTCTCCGCTGCCGCTGCTTCAGCAGCGGCCCCTCACCCTCAATCACCAAGGCCATTGCCAAGGCCAGTACGAAGGCCATCATCCCCTGCGCCTGTGCCGCCGGGCCCGCTCCCCGAATCTGTCCTTCGGAGCGTCTCACTGGCCCTAACCGTTGATGCAGACGCTGCGCTGGCCACCACAGAGTGGCAGGAGGAGTGGTAAGTCATCATCGTCATCCTAGGAATATATCCTAATAATACCAATTACCCTGCTTCAAATTCAAATGTATATACATGTACTAATTATTGTTTATACAGAATAACCAAGGAATCTGCTTTGTGTAGTGTTTTGTGTGCCGGGCTTTGCTGTTGCGGGGGGGCTACGGCCCGAGAAAGGGGGGAGACCGAGAGTTTTGAATTTCCTTTTTTTAAACAGTTTGTTTTTACTGAGCACCAGGTACCACTCGCGCCACAACGAGTATCAGTTAATTATTATGAATTACTGATTTACCAAACCTCAGCATATTCAACTATTTTCCATGTACTTAGCTACCCTATAACAACCAGATTGTATAATAATTTATTCATTCATAACTAGCTCAAAACAATAAGGCAATTGACTATTAAAGCTTATCAGCGCTCATTGGCGCTCGTCTGCTTAAGGCGCTAAAGCCTTAAATCTCAGGCCTTACAAAGCTTAAGACTGACAAGGCTTCACTTAAAAAGCCTTGGGCTCATAGTATGGGCTGTACCGTACCGCATGTCCAGTGGTATCGAAGCGCTTTCAGCACCAACCTATCACAATTTGTCAATTCCCACATCCGCAAACATCTTCTCCTGCGGTCGCCTCCTCTTCCTCATCATTTTTCAACTGGAAAGTCGGCCAATTGGCCATTGGCCTCTTCAATCTCAACGTTCTAGTGTGACTTGTGGCACTAGTCAAGTGGTGCTGCCTGGATTTTAGACCCGTATCCTGGGCTAGGAGGATAACAGTGCTTTTGAGGCCTTCCAAAAAAGAAGGATGAGGTGGAGTTACAGCAATAAGAATTGTCGTTAAGTAAGTTTTACTACCCCATCATTATACTGGCTAACATAGTGTAGAGAGGGAAGGAGATATAACGCCAGTCGGTGGGCTTGGTCTGCTTTTCTTGCGGGTGCTAATGGTACCACAGCCCCTACTCTTGCTCTCTTGTCCTGGCTGTTGATGCTAATGCAGCTAATGGGATTGGGATTTCAAGATTTCTTGCTCATAGTAAGTTTGCCATCTTCACAATACCAATCGCACCCCGCCCCCCTGAAATATATATATATGCTTACTATTGTATATAGTGAAATGTTGATTGGAGGCTATTGCAAGGTGATGTGATATGTGGCCGTATAGTTGTGGACTCCTAGCTCGCGATATCTTCCTCTATAGTGGTACCCTCACCAGGACATCCGTGAGTGAACTCTTGCCAAGCGGTGTCCGCATTAGACCAGGAGAAGTCAGTGGAAGGGCAAGGGCGAATCAACTGATCCAAAGCGCCCGCTACAGAGCCCGCAGCGTACTTACTCAGGATTGCATCGCCAACTAAAGCTACCTTGCTTCCAACTCCTACCTTCTCTCAATCCCTCACATGCATCTGCCTTGCATGTCCTACGGTCGCCACTCCGGCTGATACGTCCTCATCCTTCTATACATTCAATGTCGCATCGCTTGTCCTCGGGCTTTTTACGATGTTATTGTTACGGTTGGTGTTAGAGACGATTAAATGCCTTTTACCAAATATGGGGCTGGTCGCGTGGATTAGGAAAAGAGGAGTGCTATGGGATTTGCTGAAAGAGAAAGACAAGGAGGAATTGAAGCAAAAGTAAGTTGTATTATGTTATCACTAAATAATCATATATTATACTAATCAACACAATATAGTCCATCGAAATTCAGATCCGGCCTACGGGCCCGGCTTTGTTTTTGGCGTCGAGGAGATACCAAGGCCAATCGCAACAGCACCGGCAACAACAACACTAGCAGCGCCAGCATCACCGGGTAGGTAAAAGAGAAGAACGAAGGCAAAGATTATCACCCACATAATTGGATTACGGCTTCCCTATGCGGCTGAGGCAGTCTTCTTCATCATAGTTATAGGGGGAATTAGCACGGACAACAAATGCTCAGGAGGTTTCGGCCAGGTGGCAGGGATTTGGCAGTCTGCATCAGTGATAGATTGTCAGAACCGTTGGTTGAATGGAGTAAAGGAAGACCAAGAATATAGCTGGGCACCACCATTATGGATTATAGCTAGGTGACGGTGTACTGATAACAAGAATCACCAGAAATTATATACAAATTGATTTCTTGTTCCCCAATATACCGATGTGAGCCACTGACTTTATAGCCACTGAATCCCTAACCGCTTGCTATTGGGTGGCTATGCAGTGTCCCTATTATACCAACATCTGCACTCTGACATAGACCGTACATTGTCTATGTACAGAGCTACCGGCGGCTAGTTGGGTTGGCTGTAACTCAGCTATATGAGAAGATTGGGATCGAAATGTAGGTATCTAATTGATATCAGTAATAAATCATAATACATTTGCAATGGGAAGCTAATCCATGGACTCAAAAACCCATTGCAGTGAGTAAATCTAGTATTGTGTTTGTACTCACAAGGCCATTATGATCACCGTTGGCTAGGTTATAGTTCTCCATAGTAATGGAATATCATATACAGTAACTAAATTGATTGAGCTACTGAACTAAGTACTAAATATTGTGACTCGCCCTAGGCACGTTGCAACAACAATAAAGCATCTCTACATAGAAAGCTAAACTTCAAGCAGTCGATTATCTTTGTTACATAGCATAGTCCAATGGACTCCTCTAATTAAACTTAAAGCCAGTTTGGTGTAGGTTTTGAAACACTCCATTGGGATCATACTTGTTCGACACGGCCGCCAGCATGTCCAGGTTGGCTCGGCCGTAGTGGCTGTATGGCTTCTCATTACCCCAAGCATAGTTAAGATAGATCCAGTCCACGAACCGTCCGGCGTCTTTTAGGTTCTGATTGATGGCTGCGACGAATTGGTGGACAATGGGCAGGATGACTGCCTGATTCTCCTCCGTATCAACGGTCAGGGCGACAAGCCACATGAGAACAGGGCTATCTGCCACGATGGGTTCCAGGCCGAGTATGTTGCCTCCACGCTTGTTACTGTTCCGGACCATGGTATTGGTGACGGGCTGGAACTCAATGAGGGTGCTGAAGTTGGAAGTATGTGCCGCAGCCACGATCTTGGCGACGTATTTGGAATGCAGCTCGTTGATGATGCTCAGGGCTTCAAAGCTGTTGGTGGCCGTACCTGTGAACCAGTTGGCGCTGTAATTCGAGGTATTAGCTCGATGATTATATAAGATATGATAAGCAGTAGTTAATATGGAGCTAGGCTCGACTTACTAGAGACCAAGAGGCGTAGGACCGGTGAACTGGGGGATGATCTCAGACTCGGGTCCCACGGTCAAGGTGCTTGAGATGTTGGGCAGTGCAAGGAAGCCGTTGAAAGTGGGGCCATTCGCAATTCCCTTGTTGTTGGTTAAGATAGATCGGATGGAGAATCCCGTGTTGTCGTAGTAGAGAGCAATGATAACCTGGTCAGGAGAGTTCTCTTGGGTGTTTTCCACGAAGTCGAGGTAGGCATTGAAGACGTTTTCTGTCTCGCTCAGGTTGTAGCTAGTGAAGCCACCCCAGAGTTGGGTGCCCTCGACCGTCTCTAAAGATATGCCATCAGTCTGCTGTGCAGGGTAGCATTTTGGTTGTCATTTTATTAAAAAAAAAAATCGTTTCTCACTCTGATCAATTCGAGTAACAAAGCCCAGGTTTCCTGAGCCGCCCTTCTGCGCTCTCCAGAGGTCAGAATTCACGCTAGTGTTGGCGTTGACGACGCTGCCATCCGCCAGAACAATCTCCCAATTAACGACATTGTCGCACGCAAAGCCGTGAGAGTTGCTATGAAAGGAATACTGGAATGATTTTTAGCCAGTTGCTCGTTAATCGGTCCAGTATAATACTAAAGAGTTAGAATATGTTGCAGACACTTACGCCGCCACCCGTGGTGAAGCCACCGACACCAACGACTGAAGTCCGCGCGCCGACAACCGTGACATTGTACGGATCAAGCAACTCATACACCGAACCCCATCGTGCACCAGGCTGGATCGAAACAATTCCTGTCGCCGAATCATAACTCGTCGTGTTCATGTACTCAAAGTCAACAGTGACACCCTCCGCGATACCGCTAGATCCCTCCCACGCCGAGTGTCCACCCGCCTTAATGCCGAACGGACACTGCTCTTTGACCAAAATCTTCACTGTGGCTTGTACATCCGCCGTACTCTCCGGCAGAACCATGCACCAGGCGCGTTGCGCTGCATTGGCGGAGTAGTACGTCTCCAGTTCTGCAATGTACGCTGCGTTGTCTGGTAGGAGGACTTTGCCATGTAGGTGCTCATCCGCGGCGAGAGCCGCACACTTGGCGCCGGGTCAGTGTTATCGCCAGGCCAATCACGAGTTGGAAGGAGTGAGAAGAGATGAAAAGAAGGGATAAAAGAATTGCGGGAACCTACGCAGACGTCATGGGGACTCGATGCTGCCGTCGCCGTGGTCGCGAGCGTCGCGAATGCTGCTGCTATGGAGAATATCATGGCGAGGGAGATAATAGGAAGCTTGGATATGAACACACAGAACAGAACAGATGAGGTACTACGTATATACAGCACGAGATGGAGAAATCGAGAAGCAAACTTATTCCTGCATGGTTCCCTTAACTATGCCCCAGGCGGTGGAAATGCGGCATCTCGTCTCGCCGTGCTGGGATGTTTGGTGTCCGGTCAAAGTTCACTGAGGGGAAGCCGGGGATCCACTTTCGATGTGAATTGAGCTTGTTGACGCTCCGCGAAGTGGCAGTGGTTCCAGTATGCATGCATCGCCGTTTGAATCCGTATTCGGGGATTTCGAGGCTCAAGTCTCGCCACAATTATGGTGAGTTAGTGCTTGCAAGTCCAAAGCTTATGTTAAATACAGAGTCCTTGTTACTTACATTGAAGCCACTAACTATTGAGGCTAAAAGTTAGGTTAACAAAAATTATTATTCATTGAGTGCTTATAGATGCGGTAATCACTAGGACGCTAATCTCTATAACGAAGTTCCTGAAAAAGTATGATACAAGTTGCCTGATGTCCTCTTCTGTTGATAAGTTGAGGATGGCAAGCCTTTATCCGTCCTCATAAGCCTCTAGCCTCTAGTATATCTATATGATGGCGATATCATAGAGCCTTTCTCGGAGTGTCCGAGACCTTAAGAACGCTCCGAAACCCTAGCACGCTCCGAAGGCGGAGTTCCTCCGCGATTTTGCGGTTCTCTCTGATGAACCCGGGAAGCCCGAGCACTATTGAGCGCCCCGGAAAGGTCCACAGCTGCCCAATACTGCTTTATCAATAACCACTTCCGATGTTCTTGCACTGACATGCAAATAGCGTCCCTCCAGTTATCTGCGTGCCTTTCGGAATCGAAGTGGATTATGAACCCTCCCAAAGTGCGACTCACTTCCAACTCGATGGCTGATGAAGGGAGCTCGAGGCGCACGATTGATCCGTTACCTCGCTGAAGAAATCTCTTCTGTCCGGCGATACTGGATATATATGTTTCAGCTAGGGATGCGCTGGGGAATTCAATGTCTATGGTTATCGGGTTCGATTTAAGCTGGACATAGACATAGAGACGGCCAGAATCGGACATATTAGACGCGACACTATCGATCGGATGGACAAATCTATAGATGTCAACAATGCTTTCCGTCTGATTAGGAGATTGCTACTAGAATGAAATGGTGTATTCGACTATTAGTCTATTCCCTCTCGAAGTGGAAGTCCAGCTGTTAAAAGTTGGCGGGGCATACTGTACTTTGCCCATGGGGAAGGTCATTAAAATACTGTATCTTGCGCAATTTGTGTTGAGGCTCAGACATGCAGGCAACAACTTCAAGTAACAGATGTGTGGACGGCTGATAATCGTGGCTTCGCGTCATTGGATGGCTGATGGTTGACTGCGGCTGAAGAGGCTGCGTGGATGCATCCTAAGTGGCATATTACGTGCCTATTCACGACGAAGTATAAATAACTCTTGATATGAGAACGCTAATTACAACTGAAAGGTGGATGACGCCGTTAAGACACTTGATAGTAGTCAAATTGATATCGTTAATAATAATGCTAGATATTCATTGATTGGGAACTTGGAAAGTGAAAGACTGAAAATCCACCTTTGTGGTAAGTCAATGCTTTTCGAGTGAACGGTAAGACCGAATTACTTTCAGGTAGAGGGGAAGGAAAACTACATTGAGAGCTAACGTTGGTTAGTTAAGAATGTTGGGCAAATTATGGGATTCGGATGAACATTTAACAGTTCATTAGGATCTTTATTGCGGTCAACGGAAATAGGAGATCACAAAAGTTAATGAAGGTAACAGCTGAGATCCGCCAGTTAGCGGGTCTAGGAAGATGTCATGACCCATCTTTATTTCAGTAGACTGCCAATATACAGCCGTGCTGTACAGTGCAAAAATGTAACGGGGTTTATATCATGTATTAGTTTAATACAAAGGTAATGCAGGTTAAAATTATCATGTTTTTAGGGCAGGGCCTCTTATTGGAAGATCGGGACCTTCTTGCCAAGAGAATGGTCCTTCCACTTTCGGATTAGTATCTCTTGAATATCCACCGGATGCATCAACATCATAATCGGCTAAGTTAACTAACTAGTGATAGATAATAGAATCGGGCCAATGGCAAAGATGTATGATTAAGGTATAATCCTATCAAGTTCAGAAAACTTTGAACTGATGGACTTGCGGTCAGTTTTATGACACGAACTAGTACGTAATATAATGTAAGAATTTTCAGAAAAAGCTCGGCCATCCGTTGCAGTAGGACAAATATAATGTTTGCTTTTATAAACCATACATTTTTCAATTTGTCTATTCTCTTTATTTACATACATTTTAATAGATTAGGATACTCCAACGCGTGTATAGTTCAAGCAAGGTTGAAGAGGGATAATCTAAACTGGTGGCCATCTACGTCCGTACATAATCATTAAATACGTCATACTTTGATGAGAGACCAATAGGAGAGGTAGCCTCATATCGCTAACGCGCTCTGTTCTGTAACTGTGATGCAGAAAGGATGCTGTCAACCATACGAAAGAGGAACCGCAAGGTATCGATTCATTATATCAATACCCAGCCTGCTGATTTGTTTCATTCAACTTAGTTCACCAATGTATTACAGGAGTCGAACTGTCAAGAATGAAAAGCATCAAAACATCTGTTCGCTTACTAGATCTGTAAGCCTGGCTAAGAAAGGGCCAGGATAGTGGCAGAAAGGATGAACGAATCCATAATATATGGCATGGTAAATAGAAACGATTCCATGGGATAGAAATATAAACTCCTGAAGTAAAGCCATTATAATAAATGTCAGATATCGTAGCTCTTTTTTCAAGCTAGAGAAATACGGCGGAACTTGCGCAAGATGTAACCTACCCGTTTCACAACAGAGCAAAGTTAGGATCCATCAGTATCCCAAGCTATTTGTACCAACTTAGTGTTCCATACTTATTCCGTAGAATACTTTTTTTTCATCTATTTCAGCAAATACGTGATCTCTAATTCCTGGATCACCTAGGGAATGCTTTACGCGTCGGTTGGATCACAGCTGACTTCCCCACAGAGGTGGGGGTGGGACAGTACCACAAGCGTAAAGTAAATGTAACCCTGCCGAGCCTCTACTCCATTCTTGACTTAATTTCTTTGTAATGAAAAGTTACATCATGATATTCAAAAAATGAATACTCTTCTGCAAAATGAACGTCATGGATATTTACATACGTTTGCGAGGACATAGTCTGGATTTAGCCACCATATCTTGTCCAGGGTTGTGATACCTTGTTTACAAGAGATTGTGACCGTAATATATGTGAATGTTTGATAATGCCATTATATTTAGATGGACAATTGATGCAATACTATTTCGTAATGTGATAGCTACATGAGCAAGATAGATGCTTATAGTATTATCGTACAATGAGACTTATTGACCCTAGTGATCCTGGGCACATTCCACCTAAATTAATCTCAAAGCTTCAAGTAAAGCAGCTGCATAGGAATCTGGAGTTACAGCAAAAGCCAAATGCGCTCCAGGAAAGTCGATAATTTTACAGTTAAGAATTTCTGCTTGTCTATCAACAGTTCTTGCATACCAAGCATCCTTGCTTTCTTTGCCCTTGGAAACAGCAATTTTTACACCATTCCGGCGGATCCTATCAAGATCTGGGGTATATAAACCAAATATCAAGTACTCATATGTGAAAAAATAATCCCCGGTTTGATGTGGGATCTCTTTACCGTCGAAAGAGAATCCAACCATTGTTTCGGAGAAAGCCTTCCAAGCCGCCGTGGAACCTTGAGTTTTAAAGGTTTTATACACATAATTGTTGAAATCAAGGATTTTAGGTGCGTCAGGGAGTAATGCACATGTAGGCGATTCGTGCGGTACAACACCTTCAACCCAATTCGGATAGCTTGAAGCCATTTGGAGAGCAATAACACCCCCTCCGCTATTTCCATGAATGTAGGCCTTTTCACGTTTCAGTGATTTAATAATAGCAATCACATCACGGGCTTGCTGAGGTATATTCATCGGAGCCAGTTCCTCCTTGGGAAGAGCGCTTCGCTGATTTCCGCGGCGGTCAAAAGTGACAGCTGTATATTCTTTGGCCAAAATTGGGAGAACGCCATTCCAGATATCCCCATTCCCCCCTCCTCCAGCAATGAGTATTAACAGAGGCCCACTTCCTTGGTACCAAAATTTTTGGTACCAAGGAAGTGGGCCTCTGTTAATACTCATTGCTGATCGGTTGGAAAGCCATTATGATAAAGATCAAGAAACTTTAATGGTTTTGAGCATTATTGAATATGATGTACAATGTGCTCTACGTCCTATTTAATATGGAATGAATGTAGTTATTCCCAGAAATTTTGTGGGACGAAAACCAGAACAACCCACAAAATATGCAACCCCACAAAACCAGCTCAAGTCTGGGATGAGGTTAATGAATCCTTAGCATAGTATCCTACGGGGAATAAGCACTATTCTGGATTCTACCGGCATGTAATTTAAATCCTACTGTTATAGCTGGGACTAAACCATAATAAAGCTTTCCATTAAAGGGGTATGTAGAATTTACGTAAATAATACGCGATGAAATTATATTTATAGGTGAGTTAAATTAGTATTGAAGAATTGCTTGGTCTACAGGTGGAGATCAGCGTTTGGTATACCTGAAGATGCTGGTTGAGTTGGAGACTCACATCGCAATATACTCTAAGGTACAGG
Source organism: Xylogone sp. PMI_703 (assembly GCA_021399445.1). NCBI lineage: Eukaryota > Fungi > Ascomycota > Leotiomycetes > Xylogone > Xylogone sp. PMI_703. Next base: position 1,058,472 of record JAJTUQ010000009.1, on the reverse strand, counting down.
GAACCTGTGCCTGTGGCGGGACTATTCAACTGATGCGGGGATAAATTAATGGAGAACGTGGGACTCTTACGGTTTGAGACATGCTAATTTGCGGGACAGATGCGAAGGCTCCAGACTATGGCTGCGTGAATGTACAGTTAGCCTACCTGATACGCACATACCATATTCAAACGTATTTGATTCTATAATATATTACCCCGCACATGAATGACGCTGCCAAATGAGGTAATCTGTCTCCATATTTGAGAAATAGGTGAAGAAGGTTTGAAACGCATTCATATAACCTTTCGGTGTTCCGCTCTAAAGATACACTGCCGGATTCTATCGGTTCAATCTTTTCAGAGCAATGACTACTACTAGTTGTTTTCCATTAACCGTCTGGCTACTTCTAGTCATCATCATAGTTGTACCGGTCATATTAGCATCTAGAAAGCCCAAAAACTTCCCCCCTGGACCACCGACCATCCCATTTCTAGGCAACCTCCATCAGATACCCTTGAGCAAAGCCTTCATAAAGTAAATATAAAGCTTAATATTAACATGAGATAATAAAGCTGACAAAGTGTTAGGTGGGAGAGTTGGTCCTCGCAATGTAACAGTATTTTAGGCTTTAAATTTGGCTCTCAAAATATCGTGGCATTAAATCACTACAAACATGTCAAAGAGTAAGGAAAATGCCACGCAAATATGCGATCCATTGAAACTGATCAAATATCAAATAGACTATTTGATAAACGAGGTGTAATATATTCTAGTCAACCAGAAAATTTTATCGGGAATAAAATAATTTGTCCACAAAGTGTTCATATACTCTTTCTACCATATGGAGAGACTTAGAGAAAGTAACGGAAGATTATACAAACCTTACTGAATGTAACTATGGTAAATTAACTACTTCTAGTCCAAAGTACAAAAGTAAGCTAGACCTTATTTGACTTATGTTATAATTCAGCTGGTTATTATGATCATATCTGGCATTATTCAATAATAATGATTTTGACCACTATCTTTGGCCAGCAGAGAGCTTAATTTAACTTTCCCAAAATCTAAATATTATATTATGTACAAGATTAATTTATAGTCATTTTAGAACCTGAGGTTATATTATTAATAAATGTATTTCTTTTTTTATAATATTTTCTTAAGTTTATATTTCCTTAAAAAAAAAACAAAGACTATTTGTCAGAAATAAAACAAGATAAATAGTCCAGGATAAGTATTTAATATATTTTAATAATATTTATATATATATATTTATTTTTATTATAAAACAGGAAAAACTAACAGAATTATCTAAAGATAAAAGTTAGTTTTAATATTATAATTTTTATTTTATTCAATTTTGTTCTAATATTAACAAAATATCCTTATATTCTTAAAAAAGTATAAGAAGAAATTAATATAATTTATAATAGTAAAAAATTATTTTTTATTGAAAATCTTAATAAACTTATATATTTATTAACTTATATATTAAAAATAAAAAATATTAATTCTTTTAATATATTTTAGTTCTAATATTATTATAATAAGCTTTTTGATAAAGATTAATAATAATTAAAAATATATATTATTCAAGGAAATAATCTTATTTATAAATACTTAAGTAATTTATCGAAATGTAGAAAAATATAATAACTTAGATAACTTTATTCCTGAAAAGTTCTTGAATAATAAATTTAATATTATAGATCTGGTGATAATCTAAAATAATTACCGAAAAGTCATATATAAGTTTGATATTAGAAAACAGATTTGTCTAAGACAATGACTAACAGAAAACTCCTTAATAAGAATATATACTTAAGAAATTTTATGTAAGCTTATAAAGTCTAGAAAATCAATATGGCCAAACTGGTTTAGGCTTTCAATATCACGGCTGCTGTTTCCGACGTGAACATTGATATTGAAACAGTGTATACCGACGGATTTCTGATTGCCTCAGCAAAATTTCTTGTCAATTTCATCGTTCGATCACCAAAACATGAATAGTTTGAATCTGCTAAACCTTTCTTGGAACAATTTATGTGGAATACCTCATCATAGTAGGGCGATTTACTTAGGAGACAAATGGAACTCTCCAGCTGGTTCTGACACTGCTGCGATTCTCTAAAAATCATATAAAATATTTTAAATCACTTAACTACTATAACAACATTTAAATGATAGATTTATTTGATTCAGCATTAGAAAATAGAGCTTCAACGCTTATCAATATTTAGCAGAATCGTTTTGGTTATAGAAAATGAAGTCCTTTGAAAGAGGATATGCTATCACCGACCACCGGTCTACATCTACATGTCTTGTTCATAAATTCCTCCTTGAGGCTACCACGTAGTGTGAAGAGATTCAAAGTAAATGTACCTCTTCGCCGTGGATTACTTCTCCAGTTTATCCCAATCCCATAGCTGTGCCGCTAGGACCGGAATACTTTCTCCTTTCTCAGGGACTTGCTGGAATTGTATGAGAAATTGATCAGGAAAATTTTCTTTACTCGCAGTTGTATAAGCGGTGTATCATCAAAAATATTTTGTCATTTAAATTTAGAACAAGTTATTAAGATTTGCATGGAAGACGGTTTTATAATTTACTCAAAGTTTGTACTCAATGCAATGTCTCTCATATCATCAAGATTCTTTTTCAACGAATCAGCCTTATTAGTTGCCCGCTGTAATGCATCTGGGCCGAGTGGTAGCCTTAGCAACCCCGTCTTCCCAGCTCCTAGACCGGTACCAGTAACCACGTCAAATATTCTTTCTGCCGCCTTCTCTGGGTCACCAGCCTGTTTGCCATGGAGGCTATAGAAACCACCGATGGTTTGATCCAAGATCGTATCTTTGTAGGCTGGGTTTAGCCCCTTCGCAGGAGTTCTGAATGCGCTCAAGAAGTTGGTTCGGAAAACTCCAGGTTCGACGATCAAGAGACGGATATTGAAGGTCGACAGCTCACGAGAAAGGGATTCAGATATAGCTAAAGATTTGAGTACAAAGGAGTTTTGAGGACTGGTGTTCAACGGGTACAAACCTTCAAGTGCGAATTTACTAGCAGCATACAGCGCGCAGGCCGGACGCCCATCCAGACCTGAAATACTACTAATGTTGACAATGATCCCTGACTTTTGTGCTCGAAAATATGGAAGAACACCCTTAATAACTCGTATTGGACCGTAGACGTTTGTATTAATCTGACTGTGTATCTCTTCCTCACTGGGAGCATATCAGTTAGATCTTTTAACTATATGCCAGTGGGTTAACAAGTTATACTAACCTCATATCCTCAATACTGCCAATTAAGGAATACCCGGCATTATTTACAACAACATCTATCTTCCCGAGACCAAGAGTTTTCACTGCATCATTGACTTCGTCTGTTGTGGTCCCCGCTGTCACATCGAGATGCATCCATTTGCCGCCACGGGCTTCAATTTGCGGATAAGCCGAGCGCGCATTGTCGAGATGTCTTGCGGTGGCAATGACCTGATGGCCATGCTTAAGAACAGCTTCTGCAAGTACACCTCCAAGGCCAGAGCTGGCACCAGTGATGAGCCACACTAGTTTACTCATTGCTGTTGCTTCGTGGATGGAGTTTAAGCCTTGGGTTGGAGCGTTGGAAAGTGAAGGTAGGGCTGTTTGAACCAGCTAACTATGCCTGCAAAATGATGAAGGGTAGTGAGTCAATGTACTCTTTTATACCATTTCCTAAACATCTCCGACAGCAAATTTATATTCCTCTAGTTTAACAAATGTCGTTATACTGTTACGGAGTTAAGTTTGCAAAGCATGTAAAACCCATCGGAAATAACTACAGAGTACGTCATCGATAGACCAGATCGTATCATTCTGATCAATTCATCCCAAATATCACCAATGGGTTGTAATAGACCCCCTATGGACCTGCCACCTTCGTAAGCATCTTGTGCCTCGGAGTTATGTTTAGAGCGGCAGTGAATACTTCTCAGTACTTTATTGGGCAAGGGTATTCAAGTGCGTATTGCCAAGAGAATGGTCCTACCGTATGTGGCTTAGGGTGAGAGCGGCTGTCGGACTAAGTTACTAACTATTGGACAGCTAAGAATTGCTTAATACTCCAGATAATATAACATATTCGCGATAGGGCCATACTTTCTGGGTGCTGTGGCAAGATGACTTTCCATTATATAAGTTCTTTAAATACCTAACCCCGGGCGGTTGACCCACTGCGGCATGGACAATCGCCTCCTACTTCTAATATTCCACTCCGAACTATGTATGCAATCAGCTCAGTCGTACGGGCTTCCCTCAATAGGACCATAGTTACCGCTTCAATGGAGAGTTTAATTGAAAAGCTATATGGGGCACTTGACAATCGCGATACCGAAAAGGCTGGAAATTGTCTGGCGGATGAGGTCTTTGCTGAAGATGGCATCATTGATGGACCTGTCCGCTATAGAGGCACAGAAGGTTAGAATTATATATATCTAATTTGTATTCGTCATGCTTTAGATACTCAAACACATCTAACATGAGAGTTTGTTTTAAAATAGGAATCCGTCACAGTAGGGACCGTGCTTGGATTTCTATTTCATCTCGCAAACACGAAATCCTGAAGATATATAGCCAAGCTCATAATAGCGATGCGATGATAAAAACAAGAGACTTGATGCTTCTCGGAAGAGTCACAGCTGTACTTGTCAATGAAAAATCGATTCAGCTACTGTTTACATCTAGACTAATGTTTGTGGATATAGACACAGGACCCAGGGTTTCTTCTTATCAAGTGTGGATGGTATGACTTCTTTCATCCTTTGAGCGATCTGATAGCTAATTGATTTTCAGGATCCTACCCCTATTATGAAGGCTCTTCAAGCCGGAGAAGAATCGATGCAAAACGAGACATAAAGGAAACCTCAACAGAATGTTGAGGTGCAAGAGGGTGGAAATAGCTATTGAATTTATGCAACCCCAAAATCAATGAATATGAATTACCACCCATCTAATGACTCCATAAACAATGTTCAGTTAAAATAAGTACATTAGATTGTTCTTATACTCAGTATCTACGGATTCAAAATACCGCTACACCTTGTGAAAAGACTGGAATGTACCATAAACTACTAAGATGGGATGGCAACTACACATTTTGACTAGACCATGTTATCAAGTTAAAGTAATAAATGTAGCTACTATTATTATAGACTAGGTCCACATTGTATAACTGCAGTTCGTACATACCACAAGCGCCTACAAATCATAAAAAGCTTGCCTTTTGCCATATCTGCACTACCCTTGAAGATTGGGCACAACTGGTGCCCTCACATGTCCTGTAGGAACTGTGAAGTATCCGAGGTCTTCTCAGACCTTTTCCACCTCATTCTCAAGGTGGATTCCAACATACAATACTGGTTTGGCATCGATAGATGTATTATTTGCAATCGGATCAAGACATGATCATATCGGAAATATACAACCTCAAATTCGAAAATATGGACCGTTTTTAAAACATATCGACATAATTTCTCTGGGATTAGTCCTCGTATGTGGTCACGTTAAATGCTTCCTGCCACAATTGGAGCCCGGCCGATGTGCAAGCTGGTTCGAACCAAGCGACGCTGCTGAGAATGTGCTGGAGCTGATTCCAGGAACCCACCCCGGCGCTATCAACTGCTGAGCGGAGACAAGTAGTGAACCATCTTCGACAGTAGGGGTCGTCTACTGCAGCAATCCCCCCTAGAACTACTGCCCAGATAACCACATCTATATTTTCTGCTGAAACCAAATTTTCAAATTGCTGTTTAAGGAGGATTTGCAATTGTCCAGCTAGGAAAGTAAGGGGAGAATTTTGTCCCGCAATTGGAAAGATGACTCCTACTCCATATATAATTATCGCCAGGCGTGCTATCTCGTATATGTGGCTAGGTTGGTCGGCGATTCCCAACTCACAGCTTTTAGGAAGAGATAAGATATGATGCTGTATTAGATTTCTGCAGTCGATCAATAATTTCAAATCTAGGTTTTTCGGTATTTCATCATACTCAGAGACTTCTAAAAGGCCCATGTAGAACCTTATTGCCTCAAATATTTTTCCAATGATAAAGGAGTGGTTAACATTAGGATATAATTGAGCATCAAATCCTGATTCCAGAGGATAGGTCCCAAATATTTTCAGCAGTTCAGAAGGTATGGTTCCAGTCAGAGGAACAAAGCAATACTGTGGGTGGGATACTGTACGGCTAGCATTTATTATGTCAATACTGCTGGTAATTAATATGTGTTCCATCACAAATGTTGAAAGTTCCATTTACTAGGATATAACGGCAGCGAGCCCTGGCAAGTCCACTTGCTGAATCCCACCACGCATTTCTATAATTTTGAAAAGCCCTTTCAGGTGAATTTGATGGAACTCGATGTGACTGTATATATCTAAACCTTGCATGGATGCGAGTGGTGCGATAAATGGAGTGGCTCGGGGCCTGAAAGATCGGAAGAGGGTCGTCGTATTGCTTGCAAGAGATGCAACACCCATGAGAACCGTGTTATTGGTCGAACTATGGGGGCTTTTAAGGCCTTGATTAATCGCCTGTATTGTCTTCAACTGGATCAATTCCATCAGGCGTATTTCAGAGTCTGTAGAATACTGTCCTCGTAGCAAAGATGAAGCGAAATGGTGGACGCATGAGCCAAAAAAGAAGGCATTCCACACAGCAGGGTTCCGTTCTGAGAGTTGTATCCAACTGGATGAAATCTGGTTACTGCCTTCATTTAGAGACATAGGAGTCAAGGTCGGCCAGAGCGTTGATAGTGCTATTATACTATGAATATATTCGCAGGGATATGGCATCAAGCAGAACTTACTATACGATCTACAGTAACCCATGAAAGCTCGAGTGGATGGATGCTGGAAATAGTATCCACCACTAAAAGCCCCTGGTCCAAATGGCTCAACTAAAATTATTGGATGATATATAATTGGCTGTATATTATCTACAACAGGATGTGACGCTCTTTTCTGTAGATTTTGGCCAGCACCAGATGAAGGCACATCTCTAGGCGGAGAAATTAGTGGAAATTGCCAATCCGGGAAATCCGGTTATGCCTAACCTAATGTTACCTTCAGAAAAATCTAGAGTTACGACTTCAGGGCGTTGCTTTACTTTGTCCCAAGTCCAGTTACCCACATGACGACGGATCTGACGCCGCACCTGGGAACGTTCCTTTTCCGAGGATGGAAGAGCGTTAACGAAAAAAACTGGTTTAGATCGTCGCCCACGTCGTTGAATCGATGGCATGCTCTGCATATTATATTTTGCATTTGCAATCCATGCCATTAAACGTTTAGAGGCTTCAGAGGTCTGTCTTGCGATGAAATCGGGGCCGTCTGATACAAAAAATCTAATATGTCAGAACCTTTACTGGACCGTGGCTTTACCTCATTCGTAAGGTGGCGAATTTAGGCCATAAAGTAGTACCGTAAAACAACAAATCGTTGAGAGCATGACCACGGTAACGGAGGATGTAATATACTTCGCGGAATAATATCGGGCCGTCTTAAGCCAGCTAAGGGGCGAATCTGCGACTAACAGTGCTAAAGTCGTTATCGGCGTGTGACATGACTTTTTTGCTCAAGGTCTGACTGTGCAGTAACACCCTGGCTGCAAACATTCTCAAAAGCTCCGAAAATGAAGCATACAGTTAATACCATAATAATGTATCTTGTAATCAAATTTCAGTTCAAATAGCTTAAAATTACGTGTAGAATACGACATTAAAATTTAACCTACATAATTACAAATAATTCGCAAATTTGTCAGAAATTATACTAATATATTACTAATAATGACTTGTCTTTATGCAATACCTGCAAGGTCAACGTGGCAGATCTTTGGCATCAACCTTGAGAGGATAGCCAGTACAGTCACAACAATGCCCGAAGACAGGCTGGACCTGCTTCGGCCGGCTCGGCAGGCCGAAGCAACCTCCTGGCTGCTCTGCACATGCCGGACATTGATGATACTGAGCTTCACGAGTTAACACTCCATATCAGTCACACCGTTAAGTTGTGAGACTCCCTCCATTTAAAACGTTAAACTAATAATTTTATGGTGCAAACACATCAGGTGGAGGCCAAAGGAGAATAGTGAGCAAGCAACCCCCCTAACGCTCATCGTCGGCTGGCTTCTTCTCATTCTCATCTGCCTTGCAGTGCTTCCGATCAGAGCACTCCTAGCTCTTGTGGACCCCTGTGAACTCGCATATGAAGGGATAGTACAGATCGAATCGTCGATTGGCTCTGTATGGTATGCAGCTGAACCCCAAGGTAGAATAACGCCACGTAGTAAATAGTATTGCTCGGCTCTGTTTTCGACCTCAACATTGGAGAGGTTGGCGGTTGCAGCGTTCGCGAAGACAGACACCCGTCGAACTTCCGGATGTCCTGCTAGATCTGCAAATGCTATTGGCTTGATCGATGTTTCTTTGGCATCAATCTCGCCAATAATAGGCTTATAGCAGCCCCAGGTCACAACCTGCGATGTTGGTTGACTAGCACCGACAAGGACGCCTCCGATAGTCCATCCCACCGGATTCCAAATACTGGGGACAGTTAACCCCGTTAAAGCAATCACAAGGTTTTCAGCAGCAATAGCGGTAGAAAGTCCTGCACCCTCGACAACGGCGGCGGTGCCAGCAGCAGCCAGAGCACCTTCAGATATGACTGCAGCAGTGCCAGCAAGAACTGGTTTAGCGAGAACGGGAACGATAAGGGCACCACCGCTACTAACTACTACAACCATGACGGTCGTTTGTTTTGTAATATGTGCTTGAGATGAGATGAGGGGTAAAAGGTCTTTTGACAGAGCGTGCTTGAAAATGCATGTGGAAAGAAGATGCGGTTCAAAATGCTAATAATTCAAAAGGATGGAGAGCTGAAAGCTATTTATCAGATTGGATCATGGGATATACCCCGAGTAGGTCGCCTCAGATTGATAATCTCCAGGACAATTGAGTGGTCCTTCCACAGCCTCAAGACTGGGATCGTGGCATGTTATGGTTATCTTGATGATGATGATGATGATGATGATGATAGTTATTTGCGTCCAGCGGGGGCAGGTGAAACCTGCTCCCTGAGATCTCCCTGGGGGTATTAGGACGTGTTAAACTAAGGAATTATATATAAATATTGTCAATAACAAGAACCAAAAACCACAAGGAGAAAAAGAACTCTTGATACGGACAATCCTGGGTCCCTGATCTTACAGTGTCGCAATGTTTTATATACCCTAGAAAACATTTCTAACATACGCTTGACTGTAATTTAAGCTATTCCATATAAACTTTCTTTGTTGTTTGAGGTAATTTATAAAAATTTTTATTTTCTTGTGAATAAGTATTCAAACTCTTCAAACCTAAATCCTAGGTGACTTGATCAGAGTTAATCAAAAACCTTTTAGACAGACTTAATAATAAATATTCTGAACTTTTCTTTCTCAGTAGTTAAACAATTCATAATATTTTCCTGAGTTCTTCGAAAAGGTCACGTTGTCAAAAATTGTGGAGTAATTACGATCGAGAATGAAGTCAAACAACAAGATGATATAGTACGCAAGTATAACGTTAATTATTCGATTCGAACCGATTTGACTCAATCTCAGCTCTATAGACATTGCCTCAGGAATGCTATAGGTTCGTAGCCCTCACCGCGTACATCTCGAGGGCCGGGACGCGGACCAACCGCTACTTCATGGCCTGATTACACGGACTAATTGCCACTTCGCGGCCAAATTACGGGACTTGGGGGATCCACTCTTAGCATCAAGATTGTTACGGATGGAACCTCTAATGCAAGAAATGGATTAAGCCCGGCTGTCAGATCATTGTTGCACCACGACAGCACAAGGCTGTGATCTCTATTTTTCTTTGTTAACTGGCCGGCACCACCCGCCAGCCTTACAGCTGCAATTTGATTTTATTTCATCAGCATGAGTCTGGATCGAGACATTGAAAAGATTGCAGAAACACTCCATGTATCTCACGTCTGTAAGGAATCCGCCATGCTAGTTTTGAATCAGTGTCCTTTGTAGTCGAGACTAATATATTCACATGGACTACAGCTGAAGACGAAGGCGAATCCAATAGCCTCAGATCACACAGACGTGGAAGCTACCATAGTATTAGACCTGTGAGGTCCCGGAGACTCAGTCAAGGAGATGAGACGGGAGTTGCACAAAGAGCTGGCTCGCCGAACGCCAGCCTGCGGTCTAGAAAAAATAGCAGCCCGCCACTCAGATATAGTGTTGACCTACAGCACCCAACAACGCACCAGGATCGAAGAATAGAACTCGACTGCGATGATCCTGGAAACTGGGTCATAGATCATCATCTTGACGGCCTTGTGACGGAACTTCGACAATGGAATGCCAGTCCTAGCCAGACCCTGCTTGAAAATTTATGGGCTGCAATTCGAGGAGTTGATAACAAGAAAACATCTGAGCATCCAAATATTGGGGATGGGAAACGGTACAGAATCAGCTTTGCAGAAGTGCAGCGGATGCGCATTCGAAAGCTTCAATGCCAACTGGTGAGAGACATAACAAGAATGCGCAAAGAGCATCGCGAGGTCGACGGTTGGGAACAAACACTTGAGCAGTATAGTGAGTGTCCAACTACCGGTCTCTTCTCGTTGCCAAAGATAGTTGCTCATTTCGATATGCCACAGTCAAGGCTTTGCAGGACCACGACTACATGGAAAAACGAAGTAAATCGGCCCGCGATCCATTCCTTGCCACGGGGGAGTATAACATCGATAACTACGTACTCAACTGCAATATCGACGACGAGCTCGTCCAAATGATAGAAACACAACAATGGTCACTGAAAAGGTGGGAAGAGAAGAACGAAAAGGCCGAGCCCATCTGCGGCACTCGCGGATCTAATGTCTCTAAGATGTGGCAACTCGGCTTCAGGCGGCGTGTTGCAGTTGCTGCCATGGGTGGGGCTTTTCTATTGGGCCCAATGTGGTTGATGGTGCTGAAGAAAGGATTATATATCTCGCTCATTTCGACAACGGCCTTTGTCACTGGATTTGGTCTTATTATGGCATATTTCCTGGACCAGGAAAAGGATGTCTTGGCCAGTACTGCAGCATATGCTGCCGTTCTGGTGGTATTCATTGGGACAGGGACGTCTGGATGACACACACATACACACACATACATATTTATATATAGAGCCCGATAAGAAGGCCAGATGGTGAAACTGGATTCTAACATAATCTTGTACCAATGAGGTCGTGATGATTCATTGAGGAGTGGAAAGTCGGATTTGACAGTATGCATGAATTTTTATGATGTTGATATCAGAAAGATTCATTTATACTTATTAAATATCGCAATATGTTATTAAAACTAGCATAATTGCTAGTAATGATGGAATTACGGTAGTTCTATTCCATTCCGATCTATTAATCTGAGATGTGCCGTCCATATATTGACCTCTATTGCAGTTTCCACGCATTGGATCAAGCAGAAGGCGTGTTTGAGACTTTTTCAAGTAGCAGTCTAGCTCTTTCAAGGTATCCTTCTCCTGTTGCCAAAGAAAGCGGCGTCTCACCGTTTACATCCCTGCTCTCTATATTAACAGCATTGGTATCAAGCAATAGCTTTAAAACGCCTTCAGAATTACTGCCTATGGATGTATCTTCTTCCTCTTTCGTCACTGCGGCCCATGATAGCGGTGATCTGCCAGCAGCATCTTTCGAATCAACCTCCACATCAGCTCTTTCTAGTAGTAATCGAACTAGTTCTTCATGTCCTCTGATCGCAGCCCAAGACAGTGCCGTGCGGCCGTATCTGTCTTTAGAATTCGGTCGAGCGCCCTTTTCAAGAAGCACTTTTACTACCTCCTTGTTGGCATTGTATGCAGCCCAACCTAAAGACGTCCGCCTATAAACTCTATCTTTAAATTCCACTTCAGCACCTGCCTCAAGAAGTAGCCTGACTACTTTTTCATGGCCACTAAGGGTAGCCCATAATAACGGTGTTCTTTTGAAAGATGTGTCCTTGAGATCTACTTCTGCGCCTCGGGTGAGCAGCAGTTTTACAACACCTTCATGTCCGTTACGTGCAGCCATTATTAATGGCGTATATCCATCCCAGGCCCTGAAATTTGCATTCGCGCCATTGCTAAGTAGTAGTTCTACTACCGACTCAGCTCCGCATCTCGCTGCTCTCATCAATGGTGGCTCACTCCGTCGTGTCAGGCGTTCTCTTCGGATACAAATTCTCCTCTCACGATATTTCACTAACTCAGTATCATCAATACCGAGCAGTTCATGCCGATCCTTTATCCTTTCGTAGAACCCCGTCGACTCTGGAATTTCCTTCTCATCTGATCCTGTGGTCTCCACCATTCCTTCTTCTACATGAATAGCCACCCTCCATTCCTCACTGGACTTTAATCCACAGGAAAGGATAGCCTGCAAAACAGTGGAGCCAGGCCTAATTTCCCGGGAACGGACCATTAAATGGATCCCCTTGTTATCCACCATAATACTTTTGCCTAGACTCTTGGATGCTTCCAAAGTAACAATTCCCCTGGAATTAGCAAATGCAGCAGGCGACGTTGCGAGAAGTCCACCACGGCTACCATTTGATGACCACGCAAAAAGACTGTAGTCATCTGAGAACTTCATGATCTCCTCTTGGAGCCTAATGAATGCCTTTTCTCCCTCTCCATAAAGCATGGGCATGTTGACACCGAAGATACCCATCAGAGAATAAGCTATATCTTCAATCCTCGTCGTCTCCCTTCTGGACGCCCATGACATCCTCTGCGCGATGCTAGTACTTTTAAGGTCACCTGTTAGTAATACTTCAGCAGGTATAGCTGTGATTTCAGATATGTCCTCTTGCAAGCTTGATTTAGTGCCCAGCTGTTGCCATTCTTGGTCCAAAAATATCAGAGTTGATGGGGCTATAAGCTCTTGAAGTGTCCACCCCCTTCTAAACCAACGACTAGTTGAGAATTCGTGTGGTAAGCTCTTGGCTTGGCTGCCGGTAGGGCAGGAAGGCACATCCGAGAGGTATGCATAACAAACTCCTGATTCTTGGTACCAGTGGTACATAGAATTAATTGCTTCGGAGAGCTCTGCGCTACTAGTCTTATCAATGCAGCATGTGTCAACCCAGACATGCTCGAACCCATGAGAAGCTGCTACAGAGCAGGTGTTTCTAAGTTTCTTATATCCTTCTTTATTCTCGTCGAATTTTCCGCTTTGGATGTCTTGGAGAGTGATTTCGTCTCCTCCCCAGGTGTGAGAGAGGATTGCATACAGTGGTGTCGGATTACCAAGTGTTTCAAGTTTGCACGTCTTGGTATTGATCAAGTGCATCATAAGCGACAAGAATCGAAATGAGAATGCGATGACAGTATTATTCAAAAAGGACGATGGAGAGAGCCAAACGGGACGTCGGATCTGGATTCCTAATAGCGTTAAGTAAAAACCTGTTTCGCAACCATCCGAACGGGTCTCTTTCTTGATCCACGTGGCTCACGTCAGCATTACAGAGCTAACCTATCCATGTTTTTCGGTTGGTATTGGCCAATTAGCTGCATATTCTCGTGACTTTCATGAAAGCACGTTGTGTTCAACCTTCAGTATATGAAGCATTTCATACAATAGGTATTTGAATGCCTAGCTTGCACTATGTTTTACTCAACTGGTACCTGGTGTGCAATTCAAATATATAACTCGGAACCCCCCTTATTTATAAGGCTCACCTGTTACATTATCTCGTAGGATAATCACTCAAAGGTAATAAAAGCCAAGGATCTCTTGAAAGAGGTGAGGAAATCAACCGTGAGTTCAGATTATAATAGAGAAGTAAGCGACATAGAGTGATTAGTGAAACTATAATTGGCATTAACTATGGATCAAATGGATAAGGTTATACACAATCGGAACCCAGCATATTGCAATATAAAAGATATGGTGAGTACAATGTATTAACTATCACCCGAGGACGATGTTGAATCGCGCTATCGAATGAAAAGCGGAATGTTCAATTGAAAAGAGTGATACGCCCAACCAATTTTCTCTTGACTTCTTAAAACCATTGCCATGTGTTTTCACGCCACTGTTCTCTATGGTGTAGCGCTGTCTTCAGAATTGGACTCTTCGTAATTCGGTGCCTACCACCAATGAAACATCATATAAGCCATTCGCTACAACTCTTTAAAATTTATGCACCTCGAGGTAGAGCATCACTTACAAACTGTTCCGCAGCAGAATATTAGCCATTTGCCACTATCATCCAAAGTTTATGCGCTCTGGAGTGTTGTATCACTTACAAACTATTCCACCATCGAGCGTAATATCAGCCATCCGCTGCCATCATCTCAAGTTATACACATAAAGATATAAAGCTACTTACAAACTATTCGACCATCCAGCACAATGTTAGCCATCCATTATGACACGGATGCACAGAGACATGAGATAACATACTTCCTATCCCATGAGGAAAGATAACATTAGCCATCTGCCACTGTCACCTAAACCCATGTGTTTTAAGATGAGATCACGTACAGACTATCTCACCAGCCACAATATTAACCATCTACCGTCATCGTCTAAATTTATATATTTGAAGTTATAAGATCACTTACAGGCTATTCCATCCGGATCATATCAGCCATCAACCGCTATCATCCGAAGCCAATATTTTAAAGACATAGTTCACTTACATCCTACCCCGTCAGAACTATATTAGTTATCTGCCACTGTCACCTGGAATATATATTCAAAGACGAGAGATCACTTACAACCTATTCCGCCAAACCAGTATAATATTAGCCATCTGCTGCCAGCATCTAAATCTATATGTCTGAAGATATATAATCACTTACTTGCTATTCCACCAAAACCATGTTAGCCATCCGCTGTTGTCATCTAAACCCATGTATGTAGAGATACGAAATTACTTACAGGCTATTCCATCAGAATTATATCAGTTATTTGTTGCTATCAACCTAATATATTTAAGACACAGGATCACGTACATTCTACTCAGCCAGAATTATGTTAGCTATATCCGCCATCACTAAATTGAAGACATCATGTGAATCAAATTTGTAAACTTGGGTCACTTACTCTCTCTTTAAGCGATTGCGGTCTCTTGGAAGTAGGTAGAGCTGCCGCTGTGGCGGCCATTGCCATTGCCACAATGAGAAACGATAGAAATATTTGGGCGTGCATGACTGTCAAGTCTCTAAGTTAGTATGTTCGGGTGTAGCGAATTCTGGCAACTGGTTATGAGGAAGACAATTTCTCAATCTTGAAAACTGACAATTCTGGGTAGGGGAGTGCAGGAATATGGTCTGATTTATACTCTTCAGTTCCCAGAGCTGGCCACTTGCCACAGAACAACCGGACAATTTCGATTTAAGATGCGATTGATTACTTTCAGGCAGGGCGCGATATACCACATTTTCATGTCTGTGTACATTCGTAGAATACTATGGAAAAGTACTTCTTAGGGCAATAGAGCACAAATAGGAAGGTGAAGTATTTGCGTCCTGTACAAAGTAAATGCACCGTTCGCCATGGCTTGCCGGGCAAAAGGACCACACCTAAACTACAACTGAAATCTAAGGGTACTTTGTTCCTAGGATTCTAGCATCGCAGAGAAAATACCTTCCAAATTCATCTTTGGCATGATATCGGAAAGGGCGCAAAGTCAGGTATACTATTGTTGCATAATATGGCGGCCGTGCTGTAGCGCCGGCAATCACCGAACCCCCTATTTTGCTGTATATATAGACCACCTACCTTTACACCTCCAATACACACAGATCACTCAATTATTACTATATACAACCGTAACTTATGCGACAACTATGCATGCTTCATACAGACCCGAAATAAACTCTCCTTCGGAGTCCGTGCACTGATTACTCCGTACTTGAGAGGCTACCCCGTATTTTTCACCCTCGGGTATTCCCGCTAGGAATAGCAGACTTTGAACGGAGGTTATTCGGGCTTGTATGAGATAACCATTCAGAGCCTTGTCACCTAAAGGATTTTATGAATACCTTAGATTACAAACCCGACATTGTCTTGCTAAATTAATAAGACTAGGAATCTGTTCTCTTAAAGGGTATGCTTAAATCCACTTGCTGTTTTCTTACTTTCACTTGACACAGACCACTTATTACGGCTGACCAGCACAACATTTGTGCCATAACAATTAGTAAGTTAGTACTAACGTAACTCCCACTCGGTCGGATCACTTCCTCACCACCTGAGTGTACAACACCAAATATTCAACCATACACAACTATATTATAATCTATTTAATTATTAGCTAAATTAAAGTACTGGTTTATTTTATGTCTTACAATTCTACATCTTGAGCACTTAGGTAACTGTCACTGTAATATTAGTAAAACTTATGTCATAATCTCTGGATTTGTCACTTTTACTACTTTTTGAGTAATTATACTTAATTGAACTAATTCTTGAATTTTCTGTATTATTAAAGAATCTGTATAAATTAATTATTTTCTAGATTTCTTGAGTTTTTGCTGAATTAATTCGTTAATAATCTTTAAATTCTTTATTTCTTTAGCCAGAAATATAATATTATATATAATTATTTAATATCTTTTTACAAATTAAATTTTATAATATTTCTGAAATCTAAAATATTTTAGAATTATTATAAAAGTTTCTTAGAAATATAATAATCTTTTTAATCTTAATTTGTAATTTAAATATAATATATATAAAGTTATATAGAATTAGTTTAATAATTATAAATCTTTGATAAATATTATTTAATTTAAAAGTTTTTTGATATTATAATATTTTTATGTTAAAGTTTAGTAATTACTCAAATAATAAGTTTAAGAAGTAAAAAGAATAAGTAAAACTTAAATTATAGAACTTTATTATAAAAAACAAATATATTATAATTAATTAAGTTAAATACAAAACTTTTATTTACTTAAGAATTTCTTGTTCTTTAAATACTTTTCTAAATTATAAAAATCTTTTTATTTTTCAGTATTCTATAATATTAATTCCTTTATTTTATGTAATAAGTTTTCAGGATTAAATTAAAGTAATTAGTATAAATTAGTTTTAATCCAAAGATTAGTCAGATTAGTTTAGATTTTATTAATCAAAGGATTAACTTCGATCAATCCTGATTCCTCTGATCAAACTTAACGACTTAGTCATATAATCCCGAGATTTAATAATCTTGTAGCTATAAGGTTTTGCTGTTCTGACTCCTTGATATTTATTCTTAAAATATTAATATAAAGTTATAATATTATTCTTTTCTTAGTCTAGTTTTGTCCTAAAATTTATAACCAAGATAAGTATAATCTTGTAAAAATTTAAACTTTCTTTCTTTGTTATTATAATCTTAAAATATAATCTTTCAGAAAAATTCATAAAGTCTAAAAGACAAAAAGTAATAATTACTGAAAATCATTAATAATTATATTCTTAAATTAAGTTTACTAAAATTCTGATATATTCTTTTTATTCTTTTTGTAAAAAGAAAAAACTATATTATATTATAATAAAAGATTTTCGTCGATATACTAAATATATAAAAATTAAGAAAAATATTAAGTATAATACTTTATTACTCAATTCTGAAAAATAAAATCATATTATTCAAGAAAAAACTAAATTAATAACTAAATATAAAAAAACCTTTATTTATTTGTTAAAACTTAATATTTAATAACAATAACTTTGTTTATATATTTCTAAGATATTAAAAAAAGTTTGAATATTTTTGATAAGTTTAATATTATCAAAAAAAAGAAAAGACTAAAATAAGAACAAAAAAAGAAAAAAGTACTTCGTTAGATAAAGATTACTCAATAAACAAAAATTAACCTCTTCAAAGTTTTCTTTTCTGATATTAATTTTTTTGTTTATACTAATATTTTATTCAATTTATCTTGACTTACTTTATTTATTTATACTTTTTTAGAAACTTATTAAAGTTAATAAAATATATTTCTAGTTTTTATATTTAATTGATTATACTCTTCTTATTCTTTCTATCTGATCAAATAATGTTTTTTATTCTTTATTAATTTGTTATTTAAGATTTTTTATATTTTTTATTCTATATTTAAGTCTTATTTTAACTCTAAATTTAAAGTTATAATAATTTTAATAATATTTTTTCTAATATAATTATATAAAATACTAAATATATTTGTATAATATTAAAGAATTTTAATTTATATATCAGATTTTTTAATTTTGTTTTAATTTTATAAGAATTAATCTTTTTCTAATTTAATTTATTATTTGATTTTATTGTTTTAATAAATTTATAAATAATATAAACTTTATTTTTTTTAAATTTAAGTTTTATATTATATTTTTGATTATAATATTTTTTTTATATATTTTTACATAAACTTAATATTATATTTTAAATAATTATAAATTTTTTCTAAATTATCTGTTTATTATTTAATTGTCTTAGAAATGTTTTTTATTTTTGTTTTTATAAAATAAATGTTATAAACTACACTAGGACAATATCAGGCCTGAGACTCAGTAATTAGTTATACAGAGAACCTAACATGACCTTGGATTACGTAATAAGAAATTATATAATAAACCTAAGGAACTTAGAGGGTCCAAGGGATTTAAGAACTTAGAGGATTCGGGAAGTTTAAAGAGTTTTAATAATATTTCATTTATTATATAAATTTAGTTAATTCTTAAGATAAAAGTTTTATATTTAATTTATAATATAGATTATTACTTATATAATTATAATTATAATTATATACTATATTATATTAATCCTTAAGCTTTCATTAACTTCTTTTATAACTTAGTATATACTTATATATACTATAAGATTTAGATAAAAACTTAAGTTTATAACATTTTGAATATTATCTTAAAGAGATTAAGATCAAGTATCTTAGAAAACTATAATAAGCTAATAAGTTAGTCTTATATCAAGAGTAGAACAAATAATATCAGGCCTTATACTAGGACTTGTACTTACGCCAAACTTATCCTTATCGGACAACGATGTAACGTCCCTACAAGGGTATGGGGTTATCTATCACTCAAATGATAGATGAAGGTAAAGGGCAAGAGAATAGCTTCACAAGGCTTTAGGGTAGTTACTATGAAATGCAGGTATGCTGTAAATCAATTGAGTTGAGCACGAAGCTCCTATCTACTGTGAGTTTTATCTACTTATATAGAGAGTGAATTTCCTTCGAGTCCCATTGATCCCATCGATCCTCCTGGGGATCCATGGGATCCATGGGATCCGCTTATCTAATCCAGGTGCTCGCTTAATCACTAGTACTAGTTTTTTACACGTACGAGCAAATCGCTAGCACAAGCGGAAAGGTAGTACTATTTTTCCGATAGTACTACTACCTAGCTAGTACAACCAAAGGGTTAGTACTATAACTTCGATAATACTATCCTTTAGCTTGTACAACCCTTTTTACAGTACTAGTGTTGAACTTGTACTATCCTTTCGCTAGTACTAATAATGCGATAGTACTAGCGATACCATAACCAGGTCCCTGTTAGCCGTCTTATCTTATACTTATTTAACTAAGGCGACGGCTATAGAGGCCCTGTACTTAAGTCGCTTGTCACAACCCTGCGGGGTCGTGACAGTCCTTAATTTATTCTATTCTTTATTAAGAAATATTATTATTAATAGAATGATTAGTTCTTAAAGGGTTTATCCTCTGGTAAACCACTTATTGTCCGGGAGAAATGTTTTCGATGATACATTAACAAGATATGTATAACACACCTCGGCGTCTTAGTACTAACGGTACATGAAGTTAATTACTTTAGACAGTTCTATGCTGCTTATCTTGTCAATACAACAAGTATCTATCCAAACATATTGATACCTATTAGATCTAGCTACAGAGTAATAACTTTCAACCTTTTTATATCCTTTCTTGTTCGGAACGGGGGTTACTTTCATATCTTGAAAAGTAAATTTATCTTCCTCCTTATCCTAAGTATATAACAGAATAGCGTACCGCGGGACTTCATTATCTCTAAATAATTCTACCTCGAAGCTGTTCGTATTAAGCAGACGCATGATTTAGTTAACGCAGATATCTTCCGGACAGTTTGATCATAAGGTTCCAAAGCAGTAGAAAACGAAAGCGAAGGATATGTGCGTCTCGCTAACAGAGTACGTAGAAGGGGATTAAGACAGAACCCGAGGCTGGCCAGATTTAGTCGGCTTTGTTCGGTCGTGGGAATTTCTGTGAAGTTCGATGGCATCAAGGGTGTCAAGTGCTTAGCATCACTCAAAGGGAGGAGGGTTTAGTTTCACTGGCGGAAACTGGTTGAAACGTAAGAGCCTTGACAAGGAGAGCGGAATGGAATAAGGTGGAAGATATCGTGATTAAATCTGTAGGTTGAAATCCGGCGGGGTGCACATTGTAGTACAGCCACAGCCACAACTGACACGTCAGCTTCTATTTGATAGCTACTCTTTTAACCTTTGAGACGGCCATCGCGTCCTGGAATCTAGGTAAGCTGTTATAACCCTGCGGGGTCGTAACATTGTATATGATGTCAATAAAAATTTTATACGTAAGTATGATGGAGTAACAGACGTTCAAAGGGATAAAAATGACCCTAAAGATAGTATAACATTTAAGAGATATTTAGATTTCATTTTAGAAGGATGTATAAATACTTCTCGGGTATATCTTATATGGGGTACGTGGATCTTTTAGCCTGATTGTTTAACGCACTTATATATATATACCGTCGGGCATATCCGATTCCCTTTAATCTTTGTTCACATTACTGAGGTATACTTACCACTGATAAAGGTTTTTTTTCTCCATAAGAAGTCGATTTAACAGTCATTCCCGCCGTGCAGGAGCCGTGTTGTGTGTCTGTTTGGGCCCTTTACTCGTAGCACAAGCCGAACCAAGTTCGGTCATACTGATTGTTTTCCCTAACATTTACAGTCTAACCTCTGACTTTACACTACTAATAAAGATTTTCAGAATGACGCACTTGATCTTGTTGTCTGACTTGAAGCCCTTTTGTCAGACTGTATTAATAGCCCGGTAAGTAATTCTTGTGGTATACGACCTGGGGCCTTCTTGACAGCTTGTTCTTAGCTTTCTCGGTTTTATAAAATCTTAATGGACGAGATCCTCGTCGGTGGTGGATTCCGTTGGCAGAAACACAAATTTCAGAAACCTTAGCCGAGATGAGTATCATCTGCTTCTTCTAAGTGTAAGTGGTTGTCAAGAGTCTGTTCAACGGCAGCTCTGTCCATAAGCTAGTCTTACAATTAAGCACTGAACATTGTTCGTTCTTTAACCGCAATGTCGTCATCTCGCGTGGTTGAGATCCCGCTCTGCTTCCTAACGAAAAGATGAGTACAAGATTTAATATACACTTTCATTTCCAAAATCATAAATCGAACATTATGTATTATACGGTATAACTATGTATTTATGTAGTGTTTGTCATAGTATACACGTGGTAGTTTACATTATAACAATTAGAAGAAAATGACTCTTGGGTAATAACTTGTATAAGATTAATGTAAGTATAACAAGTTAAGGCATAATCAGGAAAATCACATTTGAATCTTGTATGTAACTAAAAGCTTACTTTAAAGGAATGTGAAAACCTCGTAAAGTAGTATAAAATCAGGCTTTAATCAATTATGGCTAAGTATCCTTTAAGCTAATAGAAATGGCTTACTTTCATGGAAATGTATAACTTTACTAGATTTAATTAGTTTAATTTAAGTTTTAGTTCAGATAATTAAGATAAGTAAAGATAACAGCAACTGATAAAATCTATAATTTACGTAAAGTTATGCATGAAATTGAGCCATTTGTACTAGCTTAAAGGATAGGTAACGGCTTAAACAGTCTAAGCTGCTCACAGTGACCAATTAGAGAGCTAAAGACATCTTGACGTATTAAAGACATCTCTGTGTGCTATTGACACTTGCTAGTAGCAGTTAAGTCCTTGGCCAACAATCGTTGTAAGGGATAATAAGTTAATACGTTAACATGCTAAAATAATTTTAGTATAAGGCTTCAGGAGTTAAGCTACAGCTTGAAATAGTAATAACGGTTAATTTGCCTGGTGAATTAACGAAAAGTTTTTAATATTCAGTTCATTTAAGTTTAAACGAAAACACCTTTTACATAGACAGCTCTAATTATTATTATTTGTCACATCTGTGTAAATGACCGCTTACAGTTCATCACTAGTATATAAGTTTAGCATTTTGTGTTATATACTCAATAGTTGTTTAATGGCTCTTATATTGACAACCTTGCCATGGTTACACATGTAATATGACTCTCAGAGTAGGGTAAATACTGAACATTATGTTTGTTCCGCTTTCTTTGCTTACATAGAATACGCCTGAAAGTGAGAGAAGGGGGAAAGCCGATTGAACATCTTAACAGCAAACTTAGCTGCTTGTCTCAACTAGGAACCCTTTGCGTCACAGTTCACTAGAATAAGAGAAGGTTAATCTATGTGTAACCTACATAGGTATAATCATTAGTCTAATTGTATAAAGACTGCTAGAACGAAAGTAAGGACTCGATTATAAAGTAAATCAAGAAATATAATAATTATATATATATACATATAAGAGGTTGTATTAGTCTCTAAACAAAAAGTATGTGTAGCCTGTTTCATGTTCTAACAAGATGATGTAAATATGTTCTATTGCAGTAAGTCCTGAGACTATGGCTCTAGTTATCGGTTTGTCGCTTTGTCTCCTGGACATGCTAAACGCAAGTTAAGACTTTAGAGTAGTAGCCATGGCGGTCGGGATGCTATTAGCATAGCTCTGACTGAGGCTTGATAGGCTTGGACCGGACGTCATTAGGGCCCCTGGGTCTCTCCCGGCGCTATTATCAAAACTTCTCAAGTGTTCGATTGAGAAATGTGCTTTTAAGTTACATGCCCGTCAATTAACTTGAATGTCATTGAGAGAATGCATTCGTCAAGAATGAGGATGAGGCGTGAGAAGTGTAAAAGAACTGCATGTCAAAGCAGCTAAGATAAAAATGCTAGCACCAGTACGTGTCAGCAGATTATGAGGGATAATAAAAGACGGAGAAATGAAAAGGTGGACATTGGAAATAACCTCAAGCTAGCCAAGGAGTAGAAACTTTAACATTAAAGAGAAATTCATGGAAGTGCCGTTAGAAACAGAAAGTAGAGAAGCGAAGTTATAGCGGATTCCTGAAGCGTAATTCAAAGTGGATAACACCGTCACACTCTCACAATAGCTAGCTATAAGGCTCCCTTTATTATAATAATAACTTTACTGGTGAGAATAGGTCAAAAATAGGCCCACCGTCTCAGTAAAGGAAAGAATCTAAATTCTAGATATAATATTACAGCTTTAGAAGTTAACTCTTTTTTAGGCTACTTTCCTTTGATCACGTACATGGAGTTATAGTGGAGAAAAATCAATCATCTGTTATTATTAGTGTCAATTAATTATGTTGTTAGACTAGTGTTTCAGATGATGTGATTGTGACGAAATCAGATAATATGAGTTAAGTTATAGATTAGCCATAGAAAATGCAACTAATGTCAGTTTGGTGGGTTGTACTATCTTACGCAGTGTCAGCATTGAACTTATTGTAATTTGGAACTTGCTTAATTATTATTAACATGTCTAACCTAACGAACGGCCCGATGCAACGGGTTACTGAAATTTACTGATTATTACCCTTTAGTAAACTCCAAATAATTTTAACAGCAAGCTAATCCATCTAATCCTATTGTCAGAACACCGTCACGTGTTCCCATTCCGATAACACCCTGTGGTGGCTCACACTAAATATCGTCACATGTTTTGACCAAGGTTTTATTCAGCCATAAATCCCTGTTATGCGTTCCTGATTTAGCAGTAATCCGTTGTTCAAATCTCTACTATAAATTGTACTGTAGCTTAAACATAAGATAGCCAATTCAATTCAATTTTCGAGTTCCCACCATATGGGGCATATCGGAGCAATGTTCCGACAACTATATTATAAATTGAGCTTCAGGCTCTTTAACTTTGGTAATCCCATTAAACTCAAGGTTAGTCTTAAGAATAATAAAGACTGCGTAGTGCACAGTATTAACCACAAATGCCAACTATATTGGGGGCTATTTAATTATTAGGAATCGGTTATCAGCCATCATGCAAGATTCTATTCGATAAAGGGGAATCATTCCGGTTGACGTAAAGTAATTTCAGCGCTATTCAGGCTACTGATATGCTATAATACACTATAATTACAGCACGTTTCAGGCTTGCGGTCACTAAAGATAATTTGAGATTACGTGCATACTTAGAGTCTTGGCGTAGTCTCATGATTATTTACTCGTCCTCCGTAGGAATTACATCATAGATCACACCAGTGCTGTCTCCCGCCCAGTGGCGATAGCTCGGCAAACGCCTCCTAATGAGAATGGGTGGGTGGTATTGATTACGTCCTATTAGATATCACATGAAATATAGCGACGTAGGACTCTTGACAAGCAAAAGAGTAACGTTAGTCTGATGAATTATCACAGGCCTTCTACTCTTATCATGAGTCCATAAGCCTGCCTACAGACCCTTGACGAATATCATACAATACTTGTGCCATTACACCACCAGGAATCACCATGTCGGGAAGTACAGCGCCTGTGCTGGTTACTGGAGCCGCTGGCCAAACTGGGGGAGTTGGGCGCCGAGTTGTAGAACTACTGCGATCCTCAGGTGTACCAGTGCGCTCGCTGGTCCGTCGAGACGATGAGCGGGCCATGCGGCTTCGGGACATTGGAGCAGAAGTTGTGATCGCCGACCTTACGAAACTGGAAGAAGTCTTTCCAGCCCTTCAAGGGTGTAGGCGTGTGTTCTTTAGCATGAGCGTCTCTTCTCACTATCTTGAGGCGACTGCGGTGATGGCTGCAGCAGCGCGGGCTACCGCCAGCATGGAGCTACTCGTTAACATGTCTTAGATGACGGTTTCTGAGATAGACCTCACCCACGCCAGCGAATCGCCGCAGCATCGGCTGCAGTGGCTAAGTGAACAGGTGCTCAACTGGTCAGGCCTGCCTGTAGCGCACCTCCGGCCTACAGTGTTCCAGGAAAATCCTCTCTTCTGGACTTTCGCCCCCCAGTCTATTGAAAAGTCAGGAAGCATCCGTATGCCATTCGGGAATAGCCGCACGT
Source organism: Xylogone sp. PMI_703 (assembly GCA_021399445.1). NCBI lineage: Eukaryota > Fungi > Ascomycota > Leotiomycetes > Xylogone > Xylogone sp. PMI_703. Next base: position 1,033,238 of record JAJTUQ010000009.1, on the reverse strand, counting down.
CCCCAGTTGCCGCCAGGGACGTTGCAGAAGTCGCGGTTAAAATTCTCCTCGAACCCTCCAAATACGTGGGAAAGATCTTGGAGATCACTGGACCGCGTTCCGTTAACATGGATAGTCTTGCCGATGAGTATTCGACCGCGTTGGGCCGTCCTATCCACTATGTGGATGTTCCACTTCAGACTTGGAGAGACGAGTCGCTCGAGAAGAGTGGACTTCCCGAGCACGTTTACCATCACATTCTGACCATGGCGAAACTCCATGCAGCTGGCCGTTACGACCGATGTACAAACTTGGTCAAGGAGATCCTTGGCCGACCGGCCGCGGCCCTCTCCGCAACGATTATGGATGGCCACAACCATTTTCCAATTGCCCCAAATACCCCCCTAACATAGGAATGAGAATACACACACACTGACTCCCGTAAATCCAAACGATGGATGGTGAGGGGACTGTAATGATTGCTTTTTGACTGATTAGGAGAGGGGAGAGCTCTTGTTTAGAAACCTGACGCCCTGACGCACGAGACTGAATATAGTATCTAGTTCTCGGACGAGATGAAGGGCAGCGTGACAATTGCACAAAATTCTGGCATCTGTATTGCTATAAGGCTTTCTTTTAGTTAAATACGACCCTTCTTTAGCCTTTGTATTAAGAACATTAATCTTACTTATCCATAATTATGTGTAATATTTATTCTCAGTCATTAAGTTCCGTACAAAACCTAAATTGTTTCGTTTTTGAACTGTCTGACTTCGTTTTGATCTAATTATCTAACATTTCTTTAAAAAGACAAAAGCTAAGAGTGTTAAAAGTAAATGTTCGGAGGGCAGGAATATACAAGGTTAAAAAGAGACTTTATTTGGATAAGAATTTGTAGATATTGTATAAGAAACAATTTATCTATTATTGACAGATTATAACAAATTGATATTATTTTCCACTATTACAAGCCAAATTAATATGACCTCAAGGACTAAATTCTCGAACGTTATAACTCCATGAATCTGGCTCACTGTCCTAAGACTAATAACCAGATACGATCTCCTTCGCAAGAGATCAGTGAAAAGGCCTAAAGTATTTTATCTCTGGTTAAGCCTGAGTTGTAGGTAAAGACGGGTATAAGTATAATCGTTGTTACCATTAGAATTGTGATCTGTGGACATTATATAAAAAAGATTACTTTTACTTAATAAATCCTTTTAAGATTTACTTTAATTATAATTATAAATAAGTATATAATTTAAATATTATAAAGATTATTAAATGTATAAGAAATAGTTAAATATGTAAAAGTTTAATAAATTAATACTATTTAATTATTAATTGTTAATTATTATAATATTCGTATCACTTAAGTTAACTGTAAGTATGTTTATTATTTCAAGTCTTAGTTTATTGACTATTCAGTGAAATTACTTATAATTTAGTTATTCTTATGCTTTTAACCTCTAGGCTATAGATAAGTATTTTATGTAACGTTAAAACTAACGTACATATAACCTTTAAATGATATATACAATTAACCGTCTCGTCGGTCCAGTTTCTTTATTTTAATAAGCTTAATGAAAGTCTTTAAAGGTGAAATTTAAACCTTGTATCAAATATTTATCTGTAACTTAAGTTTATTTAACTTTAAAATGTTAATAAACTAGATATTAACGTTTGAGTAATAGTCTTAAAGATTCGTTACAGTAAATTCTTATAACTCATTTTGTAATATATAAACGTCTTCAGATGATATAACAAAAGAAATAACTATGTAGAATTGTTCTTTTATAACTACAGAGTATGAAATATTTTTAACCCAGAGGAAGTTCAACACGTTATTTGATATTTGGATTAACTTATTGTTTGTAACCTGTTTAAAGACAGTGAATAGGAAGGAGATATAAGTAACTGTGAGCTGCTTTTTGTTAACATCAATTCGATCACCAATATCATATGGATGCTTGATGAAAAGAAAGACACATGCCGCAAGGACTTCTTGGGCGGTAGAAGCAAATATAAATGACAGTGACAGTATTTCTGTCCCTGTTTCAAATCCGGAGCCGCAAAACAGCGACACTTGCGGGAATCTTCATGGCACAACGTCTATACTAAATATGCTAAGACTTCTGACTTCAAAACGAGTTAAAAACTGAAGAAGTACCTTCGTTCGCATAGCTTTAATAGTGAAACCTTACGCAATACTGATATCGAGAGATTGTCTCCAGAATACCTTGGTATATCTTGCTCGGTCATAGTATTTGTGTACGCTTTCGCTCTCAAGCTGCGCTTCCAGCAGCCAAAGGTAGAATCCATAGTCTCACAAATTGAAACTACATTGAATTTAGCAATAATCTTTTTACTAATAAAAGTAGTTTTGTGCACTCTGCTCGTTGATAATACCGCGAATAGTATAGTAACACGAAAAGAGAAACAGAGATTATAAGCAGTTAAAGTAAAGCAGGATAAAGAGGAGTTCCTCAAAAAGTTTAAGCGTTTGAAATACGACTACCTCAACGAAGATGAACAAAAGGACTATTTTCCATTTTACTCTAGATATTCGATTTAATACATTTATTCTTATATGTGGCCATATATACAATTGGTTAGAGTACAAATATTTTTTTGGGCTTTAAGCTAACTCCTTTGTAACTGGAAGTAACAGGAAGCCGTTCAAAAAATACGTAACCCAGATTGGCCTAAGAGCTGTAGTTTATCGACTTGGCTTCAAAACGGGTCGTATTTAATATTGAGGGTATGAAAAGCCTCCGTGAGAAAGAAGTGTTCGAGAGTCTTGTTGTGCAAGTGGAATCTTAAGGGTAGAATTCGTTAGGTTTTTCAGAGAGTAAAGAATTATCATACAGGCAGCAGACATAGGTGGAGGAGATGGGCTAAGTGTGTATGGATCCCTTGTAATGACGGAATAGTCACCTCTTTTATCCGGATATGATTGTGGCCACAGTGACCATGGCTGTGTACTTTAGGGGCTTTTTTATAGTGGATATATCACGATTGAAATTTCAAGTGCAGTTAATGTCTGGCGCTCTCATTCACATGATCTTTTTCTACCCTTATACCTTTTCCACCAGGCGTAAGCTCAAGGCCAAACAGTAACAACCATGAACTTCATGTGCAATATAATACTATCATAAAAGCATAATAGACCGTCAGAGCATCTATAATCCCACCGACAATCCGTGTTCTCATTATCTTTCCATCCTCCAGCCCAAACTTACTGCATTCAGCATAATGATCAATTTTAAGATCCTGAATCTCTGAATTGAAAATCTTTTTTTAAAATATCCCCGCCAAATCTCGAATTCCTCATCAGTTGTTGAGTAGACGGAATGTCTAACTGATTAGCGTTTACAGATAGAAATATATATATAACTTATCTCTAACTTCTGATCCAGATCTTACCCGGAAACCAAATTCTCTTTTTTCCCTTCTTCATTGCTACGAGTAATTGATCTGCCCGCTCTTCTGGCCAGTTTTCAAGTGGCATGGTTTGTGGTTTCTAAGGATAGAGTGATCTAAGATGTTTTAGATAGAATCTTCAAAATAGGCTGACAATCGGAAGATAAGAGAATTAATAAGATGTTTAAAGATCATATCTGCATAAGTTAGGAATTCGATGGTTAAATACATAAAATACTACAAGGATCACAGCTTGGTTATCTAATTCTACAGCTTCCATCACACTCCCATAGCGTAGCCTCTATGGCTTAATCCAGTTCATCATGCCAGCCATAATAGTAATGCCCAGGGAAATGGACCAGGCTACTATGCATGAATACGGCGAGTATGTCTCACCTTCTGTAGAACTGCTAAGTTTCCGCTTTTCCGGGCCTACCCATAGATACTATATAGCAGTTTGTGTTGAAAGGTCCATAGGGCATGTCACCTTATCAACTACACTTATGGTGGTATAGAACCATACAGTGGACGCCTCCACTGTACGGTTGTTGTAGGAAGGTCACCACCATATACGCCACTATTTCAAGTATATTAGGCCTAGCTTAGCACTCTAATTCTACAACCCATAGGCAATTAATCAACTGGTAATTCTATGGTTTCAGTATAGTCTCTGCCACATAACCCCCTAACAGTTCATTATTTGCAGTTTCAGGAGTCCGTGTCACGGTGCCAACAATGTGAAAGCTTTCTTCATCATGCGCAACCGGTTCCATAACGGAGCGAATCCTTCAATATAAATAATCATTATCACCAACACTGAGAACGGTTTTTGTATCGTTATATATTTGGGTTTCATTTGTTAAAAACAATAATAATCATTTTTGCAATTAGCATGTCTTACTCAAAGCCTTACTTAAAATAAAGTTAGATAAATATCAACTTCACAATGAATATAAAACATACAGAAATTTTAAAGTAAAGACGACAAAAAGAGTTATAACCAGAGGGATAACAACAAATAATACTATCACAAAGCGTAAAATATTAGCATAAGTTCAGACGTGTTTATTTAAAATGTCTGTGAATAATTGTATACCATACCAAGTGGAACGACAACCGTGTGGGTAACCAAATTTAAATTGTCCCAAAGAACCGTCCTTAATTTTTTCATCGTACGGGTAAAAGCTGTATCAATGAATGTCTCAGCGGCGACCTCGGCGATATCCTTCGCGAGTGCGTGGACTATTTCAACAGCTCTTTCTTTGACTTGCTCGGGTAGTCTAACCACTGCTCGCAAGGTCTCAGTAGCAGCTTTAACAGGTTTTACCATAACATCAGCAGCAAAACCAGTAATTTCCCTTACGGCCACTGCGGGTAGATCAGAAATATCTCGGATAATTATGGCTGTCACAGCACCGCCATCCCTCACAATCTCAGAGATAGAATCAGTAGGTTCCCTAATGAATTGTTGAGGTAGACCGACAACATCCCCAATACCGGCGACCGCAGCAGCAGTTCCTGTCATAATATTGGCAATAGTATGAGTAGTTTCCTGTATGGCCGCCGCAGGAAGATCAGCTATTCCCTGAATCAACCCGGCAACCACACTACCGCTGTCCCTCACACAATTGGTGGAGAATTCATTAACTCCATCAACAACCTCCAGGACAATGCCGAAAACGGCCAGAAGATTGTCCATTTTGGCAGGCTGGTTAGTAGACAATAGTAGGGAAGCGGTCGTAAATTCGCCAACTAGTTAAGGTCCTTGTTCGAGTGCCCCTTCGCCAGAATGAAGAAGTGTGGTATCAAGACTGCTTTTGTAACATTCGCTGCAAAATTGTCAAAGTGTGGTAGGTTTCCGTCTACTTTTATAACTGGTTTCTAACATGTGCAACTCCTTAAGTAGGGCAGCCTTTATTGGCGAGGCAGGTATCCAGTGCAAAGTTAAACGCCGCAGCAGGTCAGCTCCAGAATGTTGTAGATGATGTCATCGTTATGTCGTCCAGAAGCAGCGTGGGTCCAGCCAGGGACATGGTGTATCTGGTAGTGCTTTTAACAAGACGAGATAACCAAGCCAACACTCTCGGCTTGTCGTGCGTGCGTAATATACAACTTTATTTAGCTTGTGAAACCTTCGGCTTGTCTTATTTGAGGGTCTCAGTTGAATCGCGACTTGAGTTGATTAAATGGCCGTCAACCTCCGATATCGGGTCTCTTTGCATTACTTTTACTCTACTGTTACTAATTGCCTGAGGTGAAGTCAAACTCCAACTAAAAGTGAGGCTAAACTCCAGCTGTGCCTGTGCAATAGCTTTCTACCTTTGACTTCAGAGCGGAACTGGATCTGAATTGGAGCTGAACTAAGGCATAGCTGATGCAAGCCGTTGCTGTCACGTGCTGGATTTGTGATGCTTTAGTGCATCGCACGTGGCCTAAAATTTGTGAATACGTATAAAAGCTGTTTAGTTCTATATTGTCAGTAGGTGGGCTCGAGATATGCATGCCATCTTGTCAGAGCAATTGTGGTTGCGCATACGGACTGTAGGCAATTTATACCCTTATTAGGCAAAGTCAGGAGAACCTTGCTATGCGAGGCAGTTCACTTCTTTACCCCGTAGTGTAATTCCCACTATAAATTGTATAGTAGTTGTACTGTAGAATAGTTAATTCTTTTGGTATTACCATAGTCAGACAATTGTTCCGACACATCTTCATATGACCTCAGTCTGCCTCTCACCTGTGACACTCAAAGAACAATGGAGGCTCGCTGTTGCAGGGGTCTTGGATATGGCTAGCCGTAATAGGCTGGTGGATGCGGAAATATGAGTCAAACATAAAATCTTAAGAGTGTTCTGGTGTGAAGCCGATTTCGCATCGTATTGTAGCTTTGATTGAAGAGTTTCCATTCATTATGCGATCTCAGATTTAGCGGAGTGCAGGGGTTGCTCAAGAGTGCGGGGTTGGTGTAAAGTCGGCCACCAAGTAGGCTGTTATCATAGGTCAGCCCTATATGCACATACAATCGCCGATACCGGTTGTCGCACAGACCATCTCTACCAGCAAAGCCTAAAATCGAAGCCTGAATGCCTTATAACTTCGGCGACCCTCAGGCTTTAAAAGCCTTGCATTTATAGTGCATTTTGGAACTTAGTCCCTCTATAAATATGGGGCATGTATAGCCTAGAAACAGCCCAGTTATAAGACAAGCTCAGTACAGGCAATACCAATATGGGCTGTATCGTACAGTAAGGGCTGTATTGTGCAGTAAGCCAACAGCGTACGACTGTTGGCTTCCTTTTGGTATGTTTACAGGCCTATGGGCCTGTAAGCAAGGCTCTGTAGGGCCTGTAGCCTGCAGGGCCTGTAACGGATATAATTAATTAAACTGAAATCTATAGCATAACTTGGATCGAAAGGATTGACACCCAGTAATTAAATAGGCTACATCGCCGGGTCTCTTCGCACAACACAAATTTGTATGGGATCGTGAGGTTGTCTCATGCCTGATGTATTCCCGGTATCAGCAATTTTTATGTGCATATAGGTAAAGTGCATGTGCATACAGGTCTGGCCTCGTCGTATTGCAATCGAAGATTAGTCACTGTACCAGTTGACCGGCTGGACATCCCGATGCAACCCGAATGGCAACTGGCTGGCCACTTCATTCTTGAGTGATGCCCACCACTTCAACATATCCTTGTGGTCAATGACTGCCAACTTATCCAAACAAAGTTCCAAAATCGGGCTAGCAGCCTAGTTCACAACGTCAATCAGCGCTCGTGTTTCTGGGCCTCCTCTTCTCGGATGCCTTAAGTGATGGGATCGCTGGCTGCAGTATGGATTGGGGGAGCCAGTTCGCTTTTGCTGACGAGCTCTGGTCTGACTTGAGCCAAGTCAGGAACAGCGGCTTGTCGTACTTGATATTCGTCTTCAGTTTGCTTACTTTTATCTACTACTCAATATTGTGTTCTCTTTTGACTGAACCACGATTGCATAGATACACATTTGAACGCTTCTTGGTCTGATTTTCTTTTCTTTTCTTCTTGTGCTTGTTATTTCCGTGCCACCCTTTTACACGTCGACTCTGACTCTTGAACCTGTAATCGGGATACGAATATCCATGTGCAATCGGGATGGTTGGTTGCAAGGCTGATCCATCCTTGGCCAACGGAACTGTTTTATGGTCGTATTGCACTGGGAACCTCCTTAACATACCTTTTAACTTGATGACGCAATTAGGGTTCGATCTCGTGTTTATTGCTCAAGTGGCGTGGAATGGCGGCGGGTTTCAGTACATACTTGTTATGCAAATCAACACGTTGTACTTGTTATTTAACGCAACTAAGTGGTTGAATGCTGGGGATATGAGTTAGGTTAAAATTATTTAAAACTTTGGATACTGTATTGCTAGTTCTCTTTGGCCTTTTTAACATTGACAATGTGGGCGGGGAAATTGGGGGAAGCAGTGGGGAAGCGCGATAAAGACATGAGGTTTGATCGCCTGGGTGGGACCTTGCATTTGGGTACGCACGGTCCATACTGTAAACCCAACTTTAAAGTGTTGCCTTTTATGGTGTGTTGAAGCACATGGGTATCCGGCCCGAGCTACTAGCTTATTTCGCTATACGAATTGAGCGCATTTCGGTAAAAGCAGAAACATTCCGTTAGAACCAGTGTATTAGGCAGCGTTATTTATAATAAGAGACAATTCGAACATGAAAGCAATGAATTATAGCGAGATAACTATAGTCTAAAATGGGCCAACCATAAACCCAGATAAGAGTATGCCACTACGTGACGTGATGGGGGTAGAAACGGCGGTTGAGCTGATGCATGATTCAAGACTTGCCTTAAGAAGCGTTCAACTGGTCCGTTTGAACTAGAACGCCAATCCGAAGTCTTATTTTGGCTTTCACATGCTAGCAATTCAGCTGGTGACAATTCCTCTCTAGCCATGATGCATGGGACACGGAGGGTTTACAAGCGTATTCTGCTGGAAACTCATATTGGAGGTATTATCTCTTGCCTCTTAAGATGGACACGGAATTCTTTAGTGCGACTCACGCAGCATACGTTAATATAAAGAAACCCTTAATATTAGTTGACATTGATCAAGTAACATTTAAATATTAAAAGCGAGATGGCTTAAAATAAGAAGTTCAACGAGCATTCTTAGACCAAGACTTATACCACTAGTGTAAATGCGGAGACTAATGCCGTATTTTAATATTAAGGACTAAGAGGTGCATACCTGCCAAGGCTATAATATGCAGTTTTATTAGCAATCACTCTTGGTTTAGATCAGTCTGGGGTCAAACTGATCTGGGTCTCTTCTTACAGGTCCCACTGAGGCAGTGTTATCCTAGTAATATTTACTTAATCATCACACGAAACAGAGAAATGGTAGTCTGACCACTTCACATGGCATTTTCTGTCTTTCCTATTACCTCTGGCCATCTCGATTGCAGGTGGCAGCACATTTCCAGTTTTCAGATGGTTTCCTCATGTGAAATAATGCAGCATATATAGCCGCCGTTCTTCAGACGGATGAGTTGTAGATAGCATTTATCTTCCTCCTAAAAAACGCCAGAGACCTACAAAAGAAATGTCGTCCATTTGGTTAATCATTCTCTATCTTTGTCTTCATTTGTCCCGAGCTTCTCTCACTACATTCGAACAGCGAGGTTCGTTGAGATATGATGGGAGAACAGTTGTACGAGCTAATAAAACATTAGATGTTGCCTCGGACGTCTTTTCAAGATTCCAGCTAATGGAGCAATATGCCGCTGCAGCTTACTGCATCGAAAACAGTAATTCCCCTGGAACACAGCTCAGTTGTCATGTGGGCAATTGCCCCCGTGTTGATGCTGCGGATACAAATACCACATTGGAGTTTCAGAAGTATGTTCACGTACTGTACAATTAGACTTCTTTCCTTCTGTCTGGTTTATGCATGATCTGGGTTAGCAGCTCTCGTTAGTAATACCCAGATATAATAGTGTTGTTTAGTGCGAATGTTTTCACTTTGGGGACGTAACAGTTGTCTGCAACTTCTTCATGCAATAGCACCGATCTTGCCACCCTGACTTACATGGCCACAGTTCCCCTAGAACAGACGCAACCGGTTTTGTTGCGATCGACTATACCAATCAGCTGGTCGTTGTGGCTTTCAGGGGCACGGCGTCAGTTCTAGGTTGGATTATTAATTTCACGTTCAGCCGCGTGCCCACCACCCTCTGTAGCGGCTGTGGTGCACACGAAGGTTTCTGGACTGCCTGGTTAGGTGTTCGTGACGCCGTCTCAAATGCTGTACGAGATGCCGTAGCCGCGAATCCTGGATTCAATGTCGTCTGTACAGGTCACAGCCAAGGGGGCGCAATCGCTAGTATCGCAGCAGCGGATTTAAGGAATGGTGGTTATAATGTGGCGTTGGTATGCTCCTTCCGTAACAACTAGTGAAAAGATCTGGCTCTATGGTGCTTCAGCTATCCTAACAAAATCATTAGTACTCTTTCGGGGCTCCCCGTTTCGCCGACTCTGCACTCAGTGATTATATCAGCGACCAACCCGGTGGCAACTACCGCATCACGCATACCAATGACCCAGTACCCCGTGTGCCGCCTAGCTTGTTTGGCGCCGTCCATATCCGCCCAGAGTACTATATAACGACGCCTAACTTCGTACCTGTAAATCCCGCTGATATCAGAGTTTGTTCGGGTAGCTTAGACAGAGATTGCAACGCTGGAGCGTTTTGGTTCGACGTTATCTCCCATGGCTGGTACTTTGACAATATCTGGCTTTGCTTCCCGATCTTTGATCCATCGATCTGGTAAGAAAGCTTCAGAGTTAAGCATTACAGATAGGTATAATCTTTGGATTGATACTGTAAGAATCTCTAAAGACTTGGAATTATTCAAAGAGATAACTATGCTGAGAGATAAAGTAACAACTGACTAATTAAAGAATACTAAGTTTCACTTTAACAAGAGACAATATGCAGTTATGAGTAACAGCAACTGTAACCATGGTATCTTACTGTAGTATCCAGGTGCCACTTGTAGTTCCTCCACGACCTTCCACTCCCACCAGACCGAGTGGGCTGCTGAATCTAAACTAATGAGTAGAGTTATGACTACTTACGTCTAGTCTTATCTAATTGTCGTTGTCCTCCTACATCGTCGTCGTTCTGCTTCCCCCTGCTTGAGTGGTAATTTCTCCCGGGCACCCGCCAATCGTGATCTCTACTGCATCTCTTAATCAGGACAGAGCACAGTCCCAATTACTCTGCCTACCCTTCTAACCTACCTCAACAAGACCATCAAACAACCAAGCAAAGCAGGTACGCTATGTCACGGTACCGAGCCATCTCTGTTTTTGTCGGGCTATTGCTGCTTGCTGCTACTGCTAGAGCTGGTTGTTGACCTTCGCTACGGCAACTAGCTCCTCCTACGCACCGTAACACTTTCCTATCCGGACGCAGGATGGCGAGCTGGGGGTTCGTGCATAAGCCACGATTGACCATGTGGGCCGCGATATTCGCAACAGTGATGATCAGAAAATGGTAGGGCTGATAGCCAGTAGGCGATGATCAGTGGCTGATGATCGGCGAGTGATGATCGCCTCAGAAGAGCATGCGCAAGTGGGATCTTGATGGTAACGCGAAACAATTAAGTAAATTTTATATTTATCTCTTAACATAATTCCTGATCACTCCCAAATTAATTTATTCTATCAAGACTATCACCTTATTCAATTCCTTTTCAACTAAAACTTCCAAATGCCAAGAAAAACATCTTCAGAGCAAGAAGGAAGAAGAACCTCACTTGCTATAAACACACTCAAACTTTAAACAGGCTATTTAACGGTGCCATTCATATTCCGATTGGACACAAACCGGTGGAGCTAGGCTGACGTCTTGTAAATGTTATACGCCGGTCTGGGCTACTGAACTCGGCATCTTTGGTCGCTGTTTTATGATGCCTCGACCGCTCGCTTAAGTGGAACTTGTTTGCTTAGTAAGTCCTGGGCACTGTCAGAGGTTATGGCACAGGGTTGGGGTTACAGCACATATAAATTGTATGGCACAGAGACTCTATTGGTTGCTAGATTGTATGATGTACAATACATAAGGATGTGGGTGTGGGATCTTTTCACACACCCGACTGTTAGCTCCGTAAGCTGTGATTGGTCAGGGCAATTACATAAGCACCATTCCTTGACGGACACTCTTAAGTAACGTAATTCCCGGTCGGTCGGACCACCCGGTGGGTCGAGCCACTTTTTTACCAAAACACCAATTCTATAAACACCACCAACTTTACTCAATTATTATTCAACCACAACACCTCAAAATGCCTAAATTGCCACCTCCAGAGCAAGAAGGGAGAATCCTTTTAGCTATAAACGCAATAAAAAATCAATAAATCAAGTCTGTTCAAAATGTAGCACATATTTATGACGTCCCTCGTGCGACACTCAATGCACGTTTGAAAGGCTGGGTCCAAATAGCAACCACCTACAACAAAAGCTTCAGAATGACTCAAACAGAAAAACAATCGTTAAAGCAATGGATAATCTCTATGGAAAAGCGCAAATTATCTCTTAGACCTTCAGGCGTACAGACAATGGCTAATTTGTTGATTTCTGAACGTGGTGAATTTACTCCTTCATCTCCTGTGAGCAAGAATTAGTTCAATGACTATATAAAGCGTCATCCTGATCTTAAAACCGAATATATACGTCGATATAACTATAAACGAGCTAAATGCAAAGATCTGAAGATTATTCAACAGTAGTTTGAACAAGTATTAGTACTCAAAGCTGAATATGAGATTTTGGATAAGGATATTTATAATTTCGACGAGACTGGCTTTGTTATAAGTACAATTGCTACTATTAAAGTGATTATATCTTCTGATTGTTTTGGCAAGTCTCTGTTTTTACAACTTGGCAATAAAGAGTAGGTTACTATAATTGAAATAATAAATGCCACTGGATAAGCAATATCATTTGTGATTATTCTCAAAGACAAGAGAACTCTTAAAGAATGGTATGACAACTTACTACAAGGTTAAAGGCTTACTACAAGTGATAATGGCTGGACGAACAATGAAATTAGCTTTAAATAGCTTCAAAAAACCTTTGATCTATACATCAGATCTTGTACAAAAAGTCAATATCGTATACTGATTCTTGATGGCTATAAGAGCTATATGACTCCTCAGTTTGACCAGTATTGCTTCTAGAACAAAATAATTGTAACTTGTATATTTTCACACTTATCTCATATCCTTCAGTCTCTAGATATGAGTTGTTTTGCTGTTTTGAAACAATCATATAATGCCATGATAAAAGGCAAAATACAACAGTATATTCACTATATTGATAAACTTGATTTTTTGGATATATATCCAATTGTACGTCAAGCCACCTTTTCAGTGAATAATATTCGTCAAGGATTTGCAGGAACAAGCTTGATTCCATACGATCCCAGCTATATGTTATCTAAATTGCGCATAGAGGTAGAGAAGACTATTACCCCCCCTGGGAGCGCCCATAACAATACTGATACACTTTGAGCCCCTGAGACACCTCACAATTCAATTCAATTACAAAAGCAATATGAAGCGATTCAATCTATGCTCAAATAATGTGGGAATAACCCTTCTACACCTACCAGAGCAGCCTTACAGCAATTGATTAAGGGGTTCGAGGAAGTCTTACATAATGAGATATTTTTGACCAAAGAAATACAGCAATTGAAGGATGCTGTTCAATCTTTACAGCAAAAATCTAAAAGATCTAAAAAGCCAATACCTCAAAATGGCTTGTTAACAGCAGAGGAAGCCCAGCAAGCACTTCAATCGCATACAGTAACTCAGGAAGGAGTGGTGGGGTCAAATCCTTCAGCATTTGAAGGCAATTTGTCAGCACCAAAGCGACGGCCACCAAAGTGCTCAGAGTGTGGAATTGTAGGCCATAAAAGGAACAAGTGCCCTAATTTAGCTAATAACTAGATATATTGTAATATAGGCGTTGGTGGTTGAGTATTCAGTATTTTAGATTCAGATGGTGGTGAAAGTGGCTCGACCGATCGGGTGGTCCGACCGACCGGGAATTACGTTAATAGTTAACCACCCAGCGTAGACAACCACAACCACCAGAAAACTGCTTCGACAAGCAATGCATATAATTATAATGGCGTTGCAAGAACTGTATTGGGACGAGAGTGGATTGGGTGTAAACGTTCGAGGTTCAGAGAGAAAGGATCGTAATACTGTTGCAAGCTCATCGAGAGAGCATGATCTGAAAGGCCCCCTCCTGCCCCCCAGTGAGTTTGGAAACTTTTGCTCATTAGCTAATTGCAAGAAACGGTTTGAACGACCGAACAACTCGAGAAAGCATTTACAGAATGTAGAGCTCATTAGCCAAGCCCTCTCCGAAACGTCCTTTTTCCTGGGATTAATCATTCACTGATTCCATTATCCTTGTCTAGTTCCAACAAGATGTCCGTCGGACACAGCAACCTCGATAAGCTCTTCTGAAACCCAAACCTGATTCTCCCACCCTCCTCGTACGTTATACTCATAGGTTTCGGGCGAAGTGTATACTCCGGCACCGCCTGGACGCCGAGCTTTGCCCACTTCCAACCCGCACCGCCATGGGGTTCCTGCAGGACATATCCCTTGAGTGACATGGGATTGTAGTTCTGCAACTTGAGCTTGCGCATCCGCACCATCGGGTGGAAATACTCGTTTGTAGCGCCAGCATTGCCATCGCCTGGGTCCCGCGGATAGCCGCCGGGCGTCCTGTCTGTCCTCCCGAGGAAAGAGAAGAAGACGCCTTGCAGACCGGTGAAGTTATCGACGATCGGCCCACAGCCCCAGCCATTGATAATTTTCTGGATGGCATCAACTCTGTTTATGGTGCGCCGGTGGTGCTCGATGAGGATCTGGATCGCAACGACATCAAAGGTGAGCATGCCTGAGAGATTATCAACCTAGGGCCGGGAATGTTAGCCTACTAGGATCGCCGATGAGCCAGTCGGAAAGACCAATGGTGCAGGAAAAAAATATAAAAACCTACCATCCACGCAAACGAGTTGTCGCCGATCTCTTCATGGTCACCAAGGGAACGTAGATCTTCTGCTTGGCCGCCGATATTGCCGTGGACGCCGGGAAACCAGCATTGCTGCAGATCTTTGGTAGGGCCATGCTCGGTCTTGTGCCAGAGGGTAGGAGAGAAAGGTGTTCGCTTTTCGTCGATAGCGAGGGCTTGGAAGGCGTATTCCACATCTGAACATGGTTTATTAGCTTCGGCACCCACCTCAGCGAGAACTCTCCCCATGATGCTCACATTCTGAAACTCTCGTGTTGTGGAATGCGTACTGCTGGTTGATTGGGATGCCAATTTTCTTTACCAAATCCACCAATGGCCAATTCGGGATTCCCTAGCCGCGCAAACGTCAGTCAAGTCGGTTACAATATCGCGACAGCCTGCGCCACGTACCAAGGCTCCCACTGTGTCCCAAACACCTACAACCTTGATTGAGACATCTTCCAAGCCTAGCTTCTCCTTATTGTCTAGATACCACGCTGACTGCCTGAAGGGTTCACCGCCAGTATTTGCGCGGTATGCCTTCCACATCTCGGGGAAGCGTGACATGTTTACTGGCGAGAAGACACCGACACCAGACACAATGCCAGCGACCGAGCGCACAGTAAACGCGCCGCGAGAGAAACCGAAGAAGAACAGCTCGTCGCCAGGTTCGTAGTTGTTGGAGAGGAAATCGTAGAGCTGAAGCACATCAATATCAAGCCCCAGCCCAATAGCACCTGTGAGCGAGGCACCACATCAGTAAGCCTTTTGGAGGGAAAGTGAAGGGGCTGATTCGAGCCAAGTGCTCACCATATATGGCTTTCTGGATCGGTAGGTCACCGGATCCAAGGCCTGACTGGTAGAAGACAATCTGCTTCACGGGATTACCATTGGCATCAAGACCAGTCTTGGAAATTGCTCGAGCCATCTTAGCAACATTAGAAGGTACCGACTTGTTGCCTTGGTCGGACGAAAGCCATGTACCGTCTGCACAGAGAATGATGCGCTTGTAGCTTGCGAGTTTTGGTGTCTCCTGTGCCATAGTCGAAGGAATCTAGGCCACTACTAAACAGTGAGGAAGGAGTGGACACTGTTCGCCTGTGAGGCCACCGTTTATTATCGCCAAATCTAGTAAAATGTTGCAGAACTACTTACGATATATCACAATGAGATATGATGAGCCAGGGCCTTGAGGCATGATCTCTACCGGATATCAGTTGCTTAACAGCATTTGCAACAGATTGGAGCGCGCCATGCAAGTTTATGGTACGATCAAACTGAACGAATAGGGGCGAGAAATAGTGATTGAAAACCTTAACATTGCGAGGGTTTCTCCTTTTTCTGCTTTGGGCTGACTGGCGTCCTTTCCCTAAAGCCTGCGTCCTTGTGGTTATTTGACGTAAATATGACGACGTGTCGGATTTTTCTGCCGGCCTATGATCAAAGGTTGATGATAGAGAGACCTATGGGTTCAGAATTATATTGGGTTAAGGTCCTGTTAATGCAGCCTCAAGTATGTATGGAGTTTGCCGGCAACTGTGGTTAAGGAGTGCAGTCATTAAACGTGATACGCAAGCCACTACTCATGATCATCATTGGCTAGTAGGAGCTCCAAAAATACAACATCCTTACTCTTGAATGCCTTGACTCTGAGGAAATTTTGATTCACATGTCTATCAGACGAACTTTATCCAACATCTGACTTTGGACTTTCATCAGCGCATGTCACATGGCAATATAATACGAGGAATAGATTGCGGGAATGGGGTATGTGAGTTGAAGTTAAGATGATGTGTGGGCTCCAATCACATTTAGCCTTAACAAAAGACCACAGAATGCCGCGTTGTGTGAGTATCGTCATCGACCTGACAGAGTGTCGAAATGGACGATGACGTAGTGAGACAGAATACGAGACCTCGCTCATATTAGCAAAGTTTTGCTGGCAGACATCTTGAGGTACATGTTAGTCAAACCGTACAGTTGACTTAGAATCCATCAGATGGACCAATCCCAATATTTCCTTCCGCTGAAAGATTGCATTTGACATGTGAAACAGAAACGGGGTTGGTAAGATGGTATTATTTTATGATAGTTGGATCTCAATCCAATATCTTCACTGATGCGCATGGGTTGCATGTGAATTTGTGTGAATTCATGTGAATCTATGCGTTCTGCCTTATGTTTTTATACCTCCCTGAGCCTTCAATTCTGCGATATAAAGCCACAACTTGGGACTTCAACCGCGATATTCTGCCATCTGAATAGCAACCTCAAAAAGAATCCGAAGTCGAGGATATGGCTGCAAACAAAAGCGGGGCCGACAACGCACGACACGTACAATCGAACTTGGCCGATCTCTTCAATGAGGTTCGTCGCGATATCTTCAGTCAGGCTGGCCGCATCGGTCCGGATATGCGCATTCTTCATGGGGCGACTGAGGCAGCCTTGGCTGGTGGCATAGTAGATGACCGCAAGTACCTCGTACGTGCCCTTAGTCTTGTTACGTTCTTGAGCGAAAGAGTAGTGACATTTGCATAGGTTGAAAACATCATACAACTCGCTACGTCGCTACCCAACGGTTCCAGGGTTAGGGATGACCTCAACGCGGCGTTCATTAGCAGATTATGGGACAACCTTCGACATCCGCCCCTTTCGTACCTGGGCAATGAGTTCAGGTACCGTACCGCGGACGGGTCTAATAATGTAAGGCTCAATCTACCGTTCTGGTGACACATCTGGAGCTACACTCATTAATTCTGTAGAACATTTTATACCCACACCTCGGCGCGGCGGGAAGTCACTACGCTCGAAGTGTGGTGCCGAAACACAAACCCACTTCTATCCGTCCTGACCCATCTCTAATCTTTGACAGTCAGTCTCTTTTCCCAAGTAAATTTTAAATCCCTGACGGAGGCTTATATGTCGTAGGTCTCTTCGCCCGAAACGGCCCTGTAAGGGAGAGCCCCAGCAAAGTATCAAGCTGTCTCTTCTATCTTGCAACCATCATAATTCATGGTACGCAAACATATGAAGTCCTTGTCGGGTTTAAGCGATAAACTAACATGCTTATATATCTCTTCCATACTGATGAGAAAGACGAGAACAAGATGAGGAACTCATCGTATCTTGATCTGTCACCTCTCTATGGTAAAAACATGGAAGAGCAAGCCAAGGTCCGGACTTTCAAGGATGGGCGGCTGAAGAGTGATGTCTTTTCCGAGGACAGACTTCTAGCACAACCTCCTGGCGCTTGTGCTCTAATGATCGCCTTCAATCGTTTCCACAACTACATAGTTGGAGAATTGGCGACTATTAACGAAGACGGACGTTTCAGCCTGGCCAAAGGAATGACGCCCGACCATCCAGATTACGATAAAGCACGGCTGAAGCGCGACAACGATCTGTTCCAGACCGGAAGACTGTATGTCCCTTGCCCTGAACCGAGATGCTCCCAGCTAATTTCCTGATCTGCAGTGTCACGTGTGGTCTCTATGTGAACATGATCCTGTCAGACTACCTCCGCACTATTCTAAATCTCAACCGGAATCCCGTCCCTTCTGACTGGAAACTCGATCCTCGAGAGGATTTCAATCAAGTCTTCGACTTGCAGGGGAGCCCTCGGGGAATCGGGAATCAGGTGAGCGTCGAATTTAATATGATATACAGGTGGCACAGCGCTGTGAGTAGCCAAGACGAAGCCTGGGCAGATGGATTTTACAAGGAAGTATTCGGACCCAATAGCAACCCTGGTAAGGCATCTGCAGCTCCAGTAAGTATCCTGGCCATAACACTAACCGTATTCGTCCTTAAGATAACACGTCCACCGATGAATTCCTGCAAGGGCTCCGCACATGGCGCGGGAGTCTGCCAGAGGATCCGGAAAAGTGGACCTTCGGTGGGCTTACACGGTTAGAAGATGGAAAATTTCCAGATGCTGAGTTGGTTCGACTTCTCCAATCAGGAACTGAGAATGTTTCTGGTAAGTATTACCGCAATGGACCTTGTTGCTGCTGACTAGTTAAGTTTACTCACAATATCTCTTTCATTCTAGGAGCCTTTGGAGCTAGAAATATTCCCCGTGTTCTCAAGGCCGTGGAGGTTTACGGGATACAGCAAGGACGCCAATGGGGTTTGGCGACATTGAATGAATTCAGACTGTTCTTCAAGCTGAAGCCGTACACGACTTTTTGTTAGTCTCCAACCATGTGTATATGAGGGGTAACTTGCGCTGACTCCGCTTAGTGGATATTAATCCGGATCCGTCTGTCGCTGAAGCGCGTAAGATGATGATTTGTAGCCCACGTGGTTGATTGGACGGCGCTAACTCTGAAATAATAGTGGAGGCGATCTATGGACATCCAGACAATGTCGAACTCTATCCAGGGCTTGTAGCTGAAGAGACCAAGAAGCCCATGGTGCCAGGCTCTGGATTGTGTCCTGGATTCACTACCTCATATGCGATCCTGTCCGATGCTGTCGCACTCGTCCGCGGTGATAGGTTTTTCACCATTGACTACAGTCCATCAAACTTAACCAGCTTCGGGTAAGGTGCTTGGTTTAGAATTATCGTGTGTACTACTCTGACATGGAAGTAGCTATACGGAGGTTAGTTCTGATTTTGATGTTGCTGGCGGCGGAGTGATGTACAAGCTCTTGATGCGGGCATTCCCTGGGTGGTACCGCGCAAATAGCGTCTACGCTTTATATCCTTTCACTACACCTGAAGCAAACTTTGAGGCCTTCGAGAAGCTCGGCACCTCACAGAACTTTGACTTCAGCAAGCCTTCGTTCATCGTACCGCCGACTCCGATAACTACGTGGCAGGGGGTGGTGGATGTCCTCGGTGACCAGGAACACTTTCATGTCCCATGTGAGATATCCCGATGTAATTCTAACCTCTGGCGAAACTCACAATTCAACAGGGGGCGATCACACGTTCCAACTGACCCACCATGACTACATGCTCAGCGGAGACGCCCCGGCCAATAGCGAACAAAGAGATTTTGTCAAACAGTGCCTCTATAGTCCAGAGGACAGCCTCGAGGAAGTGAGACAGTTTTACGAGTCCATCACCGCCAAGCTGTTTCGCCAGCATAGCCGCAAGATCGGTGAGTCCTACCAGGTGGACATAGTAAGAGAGTAAGTGTGAGAGCCGGAAATGTCCCAGTCATTGAGCTAACAACATCTAAAGCATTGGAAACCTTGCCCATGCCCATTTTGTCTCGCGATTCTTCGAAATTCCTCTCCAGGAAAATGGGGGGGAACCTGATAGCTATACAGCTGCATCGCTGAGCGATGTGCTCGCTAATCTCTTCGGTTACGTCTTCCTCGACTTGGACACTGCAGCATCGTTCAAGAATCGCGTTGTAGCTGCGGTACAGACGAAAGACCTTGGCGAGAAGATACAAAAGACAGTTATGGGGATCAAAGCGCAAAGCTTCCCTTCCCTGCGTCATGTACTGCAAATAGTCTCCAACGATGAAGTTCTAAGAAGCTACGGTGCGGAACTAGTCGATAGACTGCTCGGGTCCAGAAAAGGCGTCGATGAGGCTGTGTGGACAATTATTCCCACTGCTGCTGCTGCATGTGCTACCCAGGCCCAAGGTGTAAGTAGACGATTTCCGTGGTGAATATTTGCAGATCTAATTCGATGCCCAGTGGGCTCAGATGATTGACTTGTACTTATCTGACAAGTACTACTCTCATTGGCCTGCGATTCAGAAGCTTGCGATGTCGGATGAGCCGGAAGCCTTCGAGAAGTTGAAGAAGTACACCTTGGAAGGGTACGTGTCTCATTTCCAATTTCCCCATACAGTAGGAGCTTGCTCACAGACTTTACCAGCTTCCGTCTCTCAACTCCAGCCTTCGGCCTTCTCCGAACTGTTGTTGCGGACCAAGCCGACGTGAGAGACGGTCCTCGCGTTGTATCTGTGAAAAAGGGTGACTCCATATTCACAGACTTTGTGACCGCTGGTCTGGACGCTTCCAAGTTTCCTGATCCACACGAGATCAAGCTAGACCGGCCAGATCATCTGTACATCCATCATGGCTGGGGTCCTCATGCATGTCTTGGTCGTCCGATTGTGACTGTTGCCGGTGCCAGCATGCTACGTGTGTGCGCTCGGCTGAGCAATCTTAGAAGAGCGCCCGGCTCTGCTGGAGAGATGAAGAGCAAGTTGGTAAATGAGGCGTTCAAGGTGTACTTAGCTGAGAATGGGAGCAGGTGGGGGCCGTTTCCTGTTTGTGAGTTGTCTTGAAACCCCAGCGCAGAATTAGCCTATACTGACACGCCCTTAGCGAAAAAGGTCATCTTCAACAAGACCATCGAAATTTGAGATGGGTTTGGAAGGTTCTGAGCTAGTAATTGTGGCTAATTTTGCTTGATGTGCGACGCTCCATTGTTTACAACCCCCGGAGAGCACCTCAAAACTTGCGTCAAAAGTTCTTATCAGTAATTTGTTAATTATATATTTAAATAAAACAAAGATATTAGTCTAAATTGAGAATAATCCTTTTATTTACTGAATAAAAACATTTGTCTATATAATTTATGTGCATAACTTGTTTTAACATATTGTGTGGTAAGCATATCTGCTGTCCGCCAGCATACAGGCCGAAATAGCTAGAGTGTCCTGATCTACATTATTATTTTTAAGTGCTGCTCAAAGACCTCAAAAGTCAGCGTAGTAGATTCGCTGTCCTAGGACTCTCAGCTTTTTTGAACCGCTAACGCTTGCTAGGCGACAGCGTGGTAAGCACGCTGGCGTCATCTAATCGCACTCCGACAGAGATATACTGGCCGCCCGTGAATGCTACTCGTGTAAAGCAATGCCAGGCCCGCTATCTTTAACCCCACTCCAGCCAGTGAAGTTTTAGTCAAAACCTTCAGTACCTTTTCATACCAAGGATATCAGTTCAACTGGCTATTCATGCGGTAAAGAAACAAACTCACCAACCAATCGGTTGATCTGTGTAGCCCAGCCAACGAAGTGCCTAGTAGAATTTAAAATGTTGGTAGCAGATGGCAGCTTGGACTCGATATCGGTCCTATACTTGAGTGCCTCTAAGTATGAGATGCGGTTATCGTCTTCGTCTTATAGGAAACGCCAATGTATGGCAGTAGGCATGACCTCAGTTGCCACAAACATTGTAGAGAAGCCTTTTAGGACCAGGATTCCGTCAAACGTTGTCAAGTAAGCTGCATTTCCAAGGCCAGCCATTATGTTCAAGGAGACCCCAAGCCCTTTCTGTCCTATTGGACGACGAAGGATTGGGAAGCCATTGACTATCACACCCCCTTCAAACAACTCTTTCCAGCACATGCCTTCGTCTTGTGCCTGCTTTCATGGGATAGGCTCCAGATTCACCGAAATTATTACCGTTCATGCTTTGGACTTGCTCAAGTATGGCGCATTCACGGTAACCGCGACATATTCAATCGCGAATCAGTTGGGCTTCTTCAAGGCGTATAGTCTGGACGTTATTTACGAGCAAGTTTCCAATTCGACCTACGCCTATGCGGAGATTCTTAATGGGGGTTATGACATCTTAACTGGTACAATTGACAACTCTGTTAATCTGCGATTAAATTCCAATGAAAACGTCACTGTGTTAGGTCAATTGGATCAAGGGCCAGATCTTGTGCTTACCTCAGTTCCAAACATTACCAGCATTAATCAATTGAGGGGAAAGCTACTCATTGTTAATTCTCTAGTCAATGGTTATACATATCTCCTTCGCAAAGTATTAAACGCATATAAGTTCACAGAGGGAGTGGATTATTTCTTTCAGGTGAATATCTTCCTAAAACTATTTGTATATTACGAAAGTACTAACAAAAATCAGACAATAAGTAGTACAAATCTCAGATACGCCGACTTGATTATAAAAGCGCTTCTAAATAGAATAATAGTCTACGCAATAATACTCTTATACCTATTTACAGCAAAAGGAGAAAGTCTTCCTAGTTCTCAAAGTCTTAACATTTTTGCTTAGGTTTCTGATGTTATCAGTCTAATCTCCTTATTAACTTTCACAACTTACGAGTTAATATTAACAAATCGTAAAAAGACAAATCTATTGACACGATTCCTTGTTGTTATATATACTACAAATCTCTATCTACAAAACCCACATAATCAGAAGTGAGCCACAAATGCGATTAAGAAACAACTTAATGTATCATCTGAAGTCATGTAACTCGAATATGCCTTAACGACAAACTCTGAAACTGGAGAAGTTAGTGGTAAAAACTTTACTGTCAATAAGTCTAGCCTTCTAAATGTAATCACCGTCAGGGAGGAATTCGGCGGTTTTAGCAGTTTGCTGTTAGACTCTAATTTCACTGTTGCGGTAATTCCTGGCTCTAAGAGACTGATCGATTATTCCATACGAGATGCTACGGTTATAAGTCTGAAAAAGAAGCTCCTACTCCGGAGTTGTTAGAACCGTGTAGTTAAATGGATTTACTTTGGGAGAAGAACATATACTTAGCTATTTGACTAAGTGGCTTTAAATAGCCCCTAAGCGTTGTAGAAGTGTATAAAAATCATGAGTCCAAAGGGTTTTAGCTTCACCAACGATCTTATAGCTCCATTATCCTTTAGACAAGTAACATCGGGAATACCACCTAGGATATGGCATAAACTACCCACATCTCCAGATCTGCAACCTATAGCAGTATCTGTGGACACTCATTGTCGTGTGACCAACGTTCTGATTGAAGCAGCCTAAAACTGAGGCCTCGTTGCCACAAAAAGTTACTCATTTCCAGTGTAGCTTGGTTTCTCTTCCCGCCATTTGAAGATACGCCCTATATAATGACTACTGAGATGCCTGACATCGCCAGGCTGCTAGTCCAGGTACTCACGAGCCCACGTTGCACGAACTGCGGCTTTATTAGATATGGTGCTTTAGCCGAAATTCTATTTGGAGTTATAGATTAGCATAACTATTCACACTCGACGAGTAGATAGTGAATTTTACATGTTCAGGCCCATCAATACCAACCTGAGTGAATGGGAATGTTATCCAAGTTATATTGGTATCAAATTCTTATTCATAGGGTGATAACTTCATATGATATCCCTCTTCTGCAATTAAAAGGGGGGAAACAGACTGTAAATGATTCAAGAGGTATTAAAAAGGAATGATAGTGACAATAAGCGTTATCCGATAGTTAACAGTAAGTTGTGTGCCAATGTATTCACTTAGACTAACCAAGACGCTAAAATATGTACCTCCGTAGATAGAGACTTCTGAGGCTGCTCAGCTACAAATCACGATAGGAACACTATACCCAAGATTGTTGTATAGAACCATGACCGTTGTTAGTGATGAAGAAACTGACGTATCCTAAGATGCCGCCATAAGGTACATGGCTTTGTATCGAAATATTGATGGAACATTCCTTCCTTGCTGAATAATAATCTCTCTTTGCCCAGGTAGTCGTCGCTAAACCTATAGATCCAGGGCAAAAATTTCGTTGCAAGAATAATCAGGTCATAATACATAGACTAAAAAAATTAAGATTCTAAAATTTTCAATCTTATTAAACCTTAAAGCACATAGCGGAAGGTTAGATTTTCCCTATCCATTAAATCGAGCTGATTATTGTCCACTACCTGACCTACATGCTACCTATACGAATCTATCGAATCTACTACCCTTATAGCCTGTATTTCTTTACCAGATGTAACAAGCATGTCATGACGCTTATTCTCCTTCATAAGATAATAACGAATATATAAAACTAATATGGCCAGAAAAACGCTAATAACTCTTAATATAACACCTTATAGAACATAATATCACGGTTATTAGTCTGTCAATAATATAAAGAATTTATGTAATTACATTTATACCTTATACTACTCTTAGAATAATTATAAGAATAAAATGTTCTCTAAACCATATTTAACATAATAAAAAGTTATTATTATAATCTTCTTTGTATACCTTATTAAACAATTTACAACTTAAATTATAACTATAATATATAGAATTCCGATAAGAGATCTTAGCCAGATTATAGCTATTAGTCCTCATCTATCAGACTATAAAAGTGTTAAATGAAATATAAGATTAAAATTAAACTTAAAGCAAGTATCAGACTTACTTATAAGTAAAATAACAAAAATATATAAAACGACATAAGTTATAACTAATATTTATACCCTTATATTCTATTAAACATAAGTACAACTCATAAAAGACTAAAGAAAAAATAAACCTTTATATATATTAATAATTAAAATATAATCACTAAAGATATAAATATAATTACTCTAGTTATACATCTTAATAAAGATCAGTGTGAGTTTATTACTCTCCTACCTACTCATAGTATATATCATATTACGTACGGGTGAATCGGTGGTTTGGTAGTTACATGGTGAATATATTAAGTGGGTGCGGGTGGAGGAGTAGTATACTCCCTCTTCCCGATTGGGACTAGTGCTAAGTACACGTGACTGGATCCCAACAGTTATCTTAAGAACTAAAAAACTAAATAAGTTAATTATAAATAAGTATTAATTAATAACTTTATTAATTATCTCTTGAACTTAAGTATAAATGAAAAAAAGCTACATTTTAAGATCTTTTAACACTTTTATAAACCTTTTTAAACATTAACATATATTAACTAAAGAGAAATATATAAAGTGTTATATATTAGTGTTTTTTAAATCTCTTTTGTTTAATACCAGAATAATTCCCTCTTATTCGTAATATTAAACCTTTTCTTCTAAGATTAAGAAATATACTTTCAAAAGATTATCCAAAAAGAAGAAATATACTAATATAACAAGAATTAGTATAATAAAGGTAATAATAACTATAATATATTAACTGATTATCTTTATAAAAATTATTAATTAATAGAAAAACACACTTATAAACTATTTCCAAAGAGTAAATAATCTTATTTTAATAAATAAAACATTATAAGATAATAAACCTAACATTATTAAACTTATATTTCTAATTACTTATATATATAACATAAGTACTATTTATTCATTATAAATAAAGAACATTAATAAAATAAAGAAAAATAATAACATAATACATACTTCTGTAACACCTAAAAAGAATTATATTATAAACAATCTCATAAAATTAAAATAAATAATATAAAGGTATAAAAATACTAACTTATAAAGTAAAACTATTAATAATTGTTAAGGTTTTATTATATAAAGTGAAAAAGTGATTAAATATACATATAATATTACAAGGAGATAAAAGATGATTTTATTGATTACTCGAATATAGCTTTATATCGTAAGAATATTATACAAATTAAACTTTAGCTCTTCCTTGAAAAGAGAGACTTTCTTTATATATATCGATTCGTAGCCTTAAGCCTTAAACTGCTTGTTTATAGCTTGTTTATACTTACTTTATTTATGTTATAAGTTATATATAATACTTATTCTAGTTACTTATGATTTTAGTATTTAATATAATAATTCTCTTTATATACTCTTGTCTTAAGAGCATTAAGAGTTTTATACATAATTATTTCAATATAATGTTGTTGTATAAGTATAACGATAATAATAAAGAAAATTAATTCCTTTTTCCGTAAAACCAAAAATAAATCTTTTAGTTATCTTTTCGGTTATTCAAAAAACTTTTTGCAAAATCGTTGGTGTTAATAAGATTTTCAAAGAATATTTTAAATAACTTTAACCTTTTGTCAAATATTAAGTATTTAAGTTCTTTTCTGGTTCGTTATATAAAAGACATTTTTCACCTTTTATATTATATTCAGTTAACTGTTTAATTATATTTCTGTGAGTTTAGAAATCTATTCAGAGTCAGTCAGCCTTAATTCTTAACCTAGGTACAATAAAGGTATAATTATAGATAACTCTCAAGGAGATATCTTGTTGATGTTGTTTTTATAGTCTTATGAAGTAAAACAAAAGCTTTATTCTTTTTTGTAACAATGATCAATGTGGGTTTGATCAAGTTATTATTATATATTTATTAATTTTGAGATAATCATAAGTAATAAATATATTTATTGTTATAACAATAACAAAGATTATCTTTTTGTTAATGATTTTTATGTTTTCTCTTTATGTATTTACTTTTACAAACATCAAATCAAGTTATTAATTTTTAGTTAAGTATAAGGTATATTAACTACAAAAGCCAGGTTATTGTTATTCATTATAATAAAGAATAATACTTATAATATAAGTTAGTTATGAACTTATTATTTATTTTCATTGATAATTTGTAAGATAACGTTAAAGAAGTTTAAATAATTATTACAAAGACTTTTCAGGCTAAAAAAAATAAAGTTAACATGTTTACAACAAAGCGAAAAGCTTTTATTAATAAAGAAAAGGTTAGTTATAAAGAACATTATTTAGTAACGATAAAAATAATAATGTTATTGATGGAAAGACTTTGACAAAACATATAAAGTATAAAAAACTATTAGAATAAATAAGTTAATTTTTATACAGAAATAATAAGTTCTTTGTAAAAATATTTTATGACTACTTTATTGATATGTTTTATAGTATTATAATAAATTTGTTGGTTCATACCAACACGTGCCTATCACGTGCATGTAAGCTAAACCTATTCCGGAGGAGAGCCGTAGCCGTAAGCTATATAACCCCTCCGGCCATACGTAGTAGAAACAACAACCTCTCTCAATATAACGCAATTAGCATACCGTAATTACAGTATTACGTCGTGCCACGTGTTATGGGAGTGTACCGACACTGATCAGTTTGTACATACAGATCAGGAAGCCACGCAATCGAATACAGGAATAACCGGTTCAGAATTGAGATATTCTATGCAGGGCGACATATTACAGTGCTGCCGTGAATACTGTCAATACTCAACCGACTTTCTTATTCAGGAGTGTGAACTTCGGGAATTGCGATTTCTATGCAGGGCGATATATTACAGTGCTGCCGTGATATTGTCAATACTCTAGTCGAAGGGGGGAGATCTCGTATCAATTGATTGCACGAAAACAGCCGGTTTCTCTTCAATTGTTAAGACCTCTTGCCAAGTTACGGACGGCCTGCCTCTGGCCATACTCTTCATATTTCACTGAAATCACTGAATTCTACACTCTTTTTACCCCAAACCTTCGATTCGATTCACCCCACTTTGGAAGCCTCCACTCGACCGAAAAGGGAGCCAATCAGAACCTTCATTTAAGCAAATTTTTCATACGACAACTGTTAATATCGGAGATCCGGAACCCGAGAATAGCTGGAATGTCCCATCTTATGGGCACACCAGGCACGCCGGGCACACCGGCAAATACGCCTGACATCCGGTCATGGGAAGAGAAAAGCAGGAAATGGCAATACGGTCTCACCCTGACCGATATCATTACTGATGAAGACATAAAAGATTTCATAGTTACTAAGATTCATGACTATGAGGTCGGAGGTGACTTTGACGATAACCTATGGACCCTATTTCAGGAAGACTTTAAGGATTTCAAGGCCGATACCTTTAGAAGGGCATCACCAAAGGTTTATATGGATTTGCGGACATGCCTGCGCTGTGGTGGTGTACGTGTACAACCACATAGCCACAATCTGACTATATATCAGACACTGTTCAACGTACTCCAGGAAACCGAGCCAACACCATGGACCCAAGATGATGTTGATCAAGCTGCTGCTGACCTCCGGAAAGGGAGAATTACTACATCTTATATCGTAGAAATCAAAGACTTATCGGTTACAGCAAGATCAAGGTTTATACTGACCACGGAAGTGGAGAAACCACTTCCTCTACCGGTACAGACCGTAGAGCGTAGAACTGTAGAACACACCTTTGATAGAGCTAATACTGTTGATCGAACCTCTGTTGATCGAACCATTAAGCCGGAAATCTTAGAACCTACACCTCAACCTGAATCAACCATATTTACGGATTCTAAGCTACTTTCGGAGCTCACTAAGCACTACACTGAGGACATGAAATACGACGGAATTAATGGCAACTTTAACCAAAAGCGCTATATATTCGAAAGTAATTGTAGAAGATTTGACATACCTGTGAGACTATACGCAAAAGCTTTCCCGACAATGCTGACTGGACCTGCTAAAGACACATACTACACGAATAACGTTGACCACCTTACGTATGAGGGAGTGTATGACTATATTCGAGGTTTCTACGAGGGACCAGAGCACTAGATCAATACCCTGACCTCATGGAATAACATCGATTTAATCTCCATCATGAATAAGAATACCGACAAGAATACGTTCCAGTGCGTACAAGAGCTATTTACCACACTCCAGAAGGTTCAGCATGGCCTTGCCCCAGAGCTACGGACCCAATCTTTCTTGATTAATAAGATAATCAACGCTTGCCGAGGAGTTCCAGCATGCAAATATGCGATTTCCAAGCCATCCCAACACTTAGGAACCCTGTTACAAGATCTCAACTCATCGATATCGACATATGAAGTCGAGAATAAGCAAGAACCTCACTCAACGGCCTACTTTACGGACCGATATTACCGTAGCAAAGATAACCGCAAAAGTGAGAACCGCCAGTATCCCCGCAACAACCCACGTTATCGGCAAGGAAATAAGTGCTACATATGCCACAAGGAAGACTGCCGCTCTTGGAACCACTCCCGAGAAGAGCGGGAAGCCGAAAAAGCAAGATTCAAGGCTAAACTGGGCCGTACATACAACCCCAGGAACCGTAACTTTGATAAGTTCGCAAATACTCGGTTCAGACAATATATTACCGAGTGTGAAGGTGAACCACCCGAAGAGGAGTCAGATACGGCCATCGAACTACTCCTGGCCGACGATTACGACTCAGAACCGGAGGAACCGAATACTGACATATCAAGAACTTATATCACTTCATGTGACGATTTTCCCATGGAATTAGCGGCAAATACGGCCATGGAACTCTCGAATAAGGCTTTTTCACATTACCTGACCATGGAAATACTCATAGAGGCAACCAGCGAATCAATATCAAGCGTGTACAACATAACCACCAGGTATAATACGAATCAGTTCCATGGAATCATGATCGATACAGGCGCAGCCAAGTGATCTACGGCCGGTTACGGCCAATTCCAGGCATTATAACATATTGACAAGACCGTAACGCTCAACAACATAAAAAGTGCGAAAACCGTTCAATTCGGCATAGGGACCACTACTATTATAGGTTCAACAATAGTGAATACCCCAATCGGCCAATTAGAATTCCATATTGTAGAAGTCGATATACCTTTCCTACTTTCCTTGGCCGACATGGATCGCCTCGGAATATACTTCAATAATATTACAAATACGGTTATAACGCCCCATGGCAAGGTGCCGGTAATCCGTAGATTCGGCCACCCGTTCGTAGTATGGAATAACTGTTTACAGACTTATATCGTCGAATCTTTCGACCAAAACCCATGCTTTTTGACGACCGTAGAACTACAGCGACTCCACCGACGGTTCGGACACCTTTCCGTAAGAAGACTCCAGAGAATACTAGATCGTGCAGGCCACGATGTTGAAAAGGAAGCACTAGAACACCTTTCTAAGTATTACGACCAGTGCCAACGTCACGGAAAATCCTTATACCGATTCCGGTTTACATTCAAAGACGACCTGGAATTCAACCACACTGTGGTCGTTGATATCTTCTATATAACCGGAAAACCTGTCTTGTATGTTGTTGACGAAGTTACACGCTACCAAGCCGGCAGATGGCTTCAGAATATAGGTGCAAAGCACACCTGGGACGCCTTACGGGCATGTTGGATCGACACTTACCTTGGGCCCCCTGACCAG
Source organism: Xylogone sp. PMI_703 (assembly GCA_021399445.1). Lineage (NCBI taxonomy): Eukaryota > Fungi > Ascomycota > Leotiomycetes > Xylogone > Xylogone sp. PMI_703. The sequence continues at coordinate 1,002,921 of JAJTUQ010000009.1, read as the reverse complement.
ATCGTTACGGACGCCGGAAAGAACTTCGTTAGCAAGGAACTCAATCAACACGCCCGTACTATGGGGATCACACTGAAAGCCATACCAGTAGAAGCTCACAACTCAATTGGAATGGTCGAACGTTACCATGGCCTAATTCGACGAGCCTACACGATTATCACCACAGAGATCACCGATCTTGACAAGGATATGGCTCTACAAATGGCCTTCAAGGCAATCAACGATTCAGTGGGACCTGACGGCCTAGTGCCTACACTTTTAGTTTACGGAGCGTACCCGCGAATGACCGAACATGAGACTCCGGCCCCGTCCGTAAGTCTCAGAGCCAAAGCAATTAGAAAGGCTATGGAGGAAATTCACAGATTACGAGCCAAGCGACAGGTAGAAGATGCTCTGAATACCAGAAATGGCCCAAATACGACTCGTATACACGACTTACCGATTAATTCAGACGTTCTTGTGTGGCGTGAAGGGAACACAGGCCAAGCCGGAACTTGGGAAGGGCCATACAAGCTCATAAGTATGGACGGAGAGAACTGTGTATTAGCACTTCCTCACGGCAATACAACATTCCGATCAACTTCCGTAAAACCGTATTTCAGATCTGTAACCGATATTAAGACAGATATGCCATCTGAAACGATTTCACCCGCCCGGCAGGGTAAATCAGACACCAGAGAGCATGGGATGCCCCAACATATCGACGCTATGGATTCAACTGAGGACATTATTACAGTGGAAACACCCATACAACCCGTCAAGCGTAGACCTGGAAGACCTCGAAAATACCCAATTGAACTGAACATGGCCAATATCGAGGCATTTCTCCAAGACCTGGAACCAGACGAAGCGAACCCATACTACGCATCTCAACAAGCGGAAATGACAGGTCTAATAAACAGTGGTGTATTTAAAGTAGTATCACTTGAAGAGGTGCCGGAAGATGTCCGTATATTTAACGCAAGATTCGTAAACGAGGAGAAAAACCCAGGGACGGACAAAGCTTACAAGAAATCAAGACTTGTAATACAGGCTTACGACGACCACGGAAAGAAAACCGTATTAACTCAGTCACCAACAATCCAAAGAGTTAGCCAGCGTATCATCCTGTGTATCACATCTATGGACGGCAAAACCAAGCTATATTTACGAGATATATCACAAGCCTACACTCAATCGTTAAACAAGCTGAACCGACTCTTTTACATATACCCTCCAATCGAACTGTTACAGCGATTAAACCTACTGAAGGGGAGTATATTAAAGGTCGTAAAACCACTGTACGGAGTCCCGGAGGCCGGAAACCACTGGTTTGAGACATACCATACACACCACACCAAGAATCTCGGGATGGAGCAATCAACCTACGACCCATGCCTCTTATATAGCAACTCACCTTTCGGTGTTGTAGGTTTCCAAACCGACGATACACTCTTCGCTGCGGACGATAAATTCGTTGAACTCGAACAACTTCAGCTCCAGGAAGCGGGATTCCTAGCCAAGGAACGGGAAGTACTGACACCCACCAAAGCCATCAAGTTCAACGGAGGCATTATTCAACTGAAGGAAGACGTGATCACCCTGTCCCAAGAACGCCAATGTGCTAATTTACGGCCCGTAACGACTGAAACAGGCAATACAACAAGCTCTCGAGGCATTGTACGCGAAAACCTTTCAACCAAAGACCAATATGTAGCTCAGCGCGCCAGGGGAGCATATATAGCTTCAGTATGCCAACCGGAAGCCGCATACGACCTGTCAGCAGCCGCCCAAGCTGTAAACCCAGACGAAAACGACGTAAAGGCACTTAATAAGCGCTTAGAATGGCAAATACAGAATGCTGCCAGAGGAATACGGTTCGTCAAGTTGAATAAGGAATCACTACAACTATTAGTGTTTACGGATGCTGCTTTCGCAAACAACAGAGACCTATCTTCGCAAATTGGCTACGTTATAGTACTAGCTGACAAGGAAGGCAACGCGAATATTCTTCACTGGTCTTCAATCAAGTGTAAACGGGTTACCCGGAGCATATTAGCATCCGAGTTATACGGAATGGCCCATGGATTCGATATGGGAACCGCAATCAAGTCTACCATCGACCGTATATTGAAGATCAACCTCCCACTAGTTATCTGTACCGATTCCAAGTCACTCTATGACTGTCTCGTCAAGCTGGGAACCACACAAGAGAAGCGATTGATGATCGATGTGATGTGCCTCCGCCAGGCCTACGAACGTAGAGATATCGCTGAAGTCAAGTGGATCAAGGGGAGCACAAACCCGGCCGACGCGATGACGAAGGGCAAGTGCTGTAACGCTCTGAAGCAATTGATCAATACGAATACCGTACGGTTGGAAGTGGTGGAATGGGTGGAACGGAATGGAATCGGTGGTTCAGAAGCATAGAAACCGGAGATCACGGGATCACATTATTCCTAATTAGGAAATTAGTATGTGATTCAGAAAACTCTTCGGTTTTGAGCTTTTTCAGGAAAAATATGGCAATTGCGGGAATGCGGGGTATGGAACCGGTCACATGTCAATTTCTAGAGTAGCTCCAGTGTTGGTTCATACCAACACGTGCCTATCACGTGCATGTAAGCTAAACCTATTCCGGAGGAGAGCCGTAGCCGTAAGCTATATAACCCCTCCGGCCATACGTAGTAGAAACAACAACCTCTCTCAATATAACGCAATTAGCATACCGTAATTACAGTATTACGTCGTGCCACGCGTTATAGGAGTGTACCGACAAAATTAAATCATAATAACAATGATAATACTGATAAAGATAATAATAATAATATTTGATTATAACCTTTTTATTATATTATAACAGTTTTATAATATTATTTCGTTGCTTTTAGTGGTTTATCGTATTTCTTGTATAATAATTCAATCTTTACTTTATATTCATTTAATAACTTCTTCATGAATATATTCTTTCTAAGTTTTAACATATTTAATTTTAGTCTTTATTTTTTTTATTTGATCAGGAATTTATGTTATCCCTTGTAATCCTCGTAACCTAGAATCATTTTCACTTTATAAATATTATCTTCTACTTCAAATTCTCTATCTTTCCCCTTTCTGTAGTATAATTTTAATATTATCACAAAGAAGATATTATATATACAATATAACTTTAGTAAATCTATTTTATAAACTAAACCGTATTCTCTTATTGCTTTAATAACTCTATAGAGATTTAAGTATTTATCCGATAATTTACAGGATAATTAACATTACTTAATATTCTTCGTTAATATTAATACTCTCTGGTTAAGCTCAAAGGTTATAGTTTCCTTGTCTTTATTGTATTACTTTTTATAAAGTTCTTAAGAGTACTCAAATATTTTAATAAATTGTTTTCGGTATTTAACAAAGTCTTATACTTTCTACGTCACTGTTAATACTTTTATAAAGAAGTCTTGTAATATTTCGTCCGGTCCTCTCAGTAAGAATCCTTGTAATACTTCTGCTGACGAGGTCTTTATCGCTGAATGTCACAAAATATTATAAGTAAATTAAGCTAATAATAATCTTTTGACTTAATCGTTTTATATATAATTATAATAAACTTATAAGTAATACTTCAGGTTTTAGTTTTATTACTTGGTTTAGCCATTTGTTTAAGAATAGTATATTATATTTAGTTATCTTTTCATGGTTAAGTAATAATATAATACTGTCTAGAATTTATTTATAAACAGAGAACCTCGATCAAAGATTATTTTTCTAGGGATTCTATAGTTAACTATGAAGTGTACTAGCAGTAAGAACACTAGGCTATCGACTGTCAGTTTTTTGGTTATTAGAATATATATAAAATATTTAGTCATTTTATAGATAATAACTAAAACCATATTATATTCCTTTCTCTAGAATAACTTATTTATTAAAAAGTCTATAATAAAATCCAGTAATATTTCCTAAAAAAACTTTATAAAAACTAGTAATAAAACTAGTTCATCATATAATAAGTAATTCTTCAGCTTAGTTTTCTAGTAACTTTGACAATAAAGTATATAAGTATTGATATTCTTCTTTATATTATTCTAGAAATAATTTCTTATTAATTATTTATAGACTTTTGTGATACTTAAGTAATCACTAGTTAAAGTGTCATAAAAGACTTTTAATATTTCTTTTTTAATTAAGTAATTGTCAAGAATATAAATATATCTTTAATATCTTAATAAACTATCTTCTTTATATATCTAAGGATTTCTTTCTGAGACTTTGGCATTAGATCTTTTGTTATATCGTTGTTTTTACTTTTCATTAATAACGAAAACGTTTTTCTGTTATATGTCATAAATCATTTTTACTTAGTCTAGTAACAAATTCTCTGATGTTATTACAGATTTAACCTTATTAATTTTCCTTAAAAAGACGGATGATTTATAACTTGTCGTTTTAACAGTAATATCGTTATTAATAACTTTATGCTAAAGTTCAGACTTAAGGATCTTTATATAATCACTCTTAGATTTCTGTATATATCTTATAAACTTTCTAACTTCTCCGAGTATAACAATTATACTTAATTAATCATAAATAATAGTCTTAGTTACCTAAATACTCTATAATACTAACGTAAAATCTAAAGACTCAAAACTTTCCCGACCAGAATTAATAATAAGTTTATTAGTCGTTTATACTTCTCCGGGGCCTCTTAACGGACTTTCGGCTTAGTCATTTTCAGAGACAGCTTAACTAAGGCTATTCTTATAATTCGCAAAAGCCTTTAATCAAGTCTTTGAGAATTTATTCAAAAAGGCTTAAAAAAGTTATTGTTGAACAGTTAACTTACTTTCTCTATCTATTAGATCTGGCCTCTTTAATAACCTATCAACAAGGTTCTTAGAGCTTAAATTATATTCAATCATGAAATCGAACTTTAACAAGTCTTACAACTAATGAACTTATTTACTGTTTAATTATAATTTAGTAACGAAATAATAATGATTCAAGTAATTAGTCAACATTTTTATAAAATATTATAAATACAAAAAATAATACCTCTAAGTCCTGAAAACTTCTATAATAACTAATAATTCAGTGTTAAACATATTATATCATAATTTAATACCTTTTAACTTTCTAGACAAATAAACTATTAAGTACTACTGTTCGTCAAACTTCTGGGTTATTATTATTCTGATAATAAAGTCAAAAATGTTTATTTCAAGTCAAATAAATAATAAGAAGTCATAATGATGTAACAACAAAACAGTAATAAATATAAGATATAACTTTACGAAAATAGTATATTACTACAAATTTAGCTTAAAAGTCAGTAAAGTTCTTTTTTATAATAAGTCCGTTAATGAGATAACTATTTTCGAATAATCTTTTATAAACCTTTAGTAAAATCCTGTAAAGTCTAAGAATACTTAAATGTTTTTAGTAGTATTCTAATATAATTTTAATTTAGTTAATTTCTATATAAATATTTTTGAGTATAATAATATATTTAAGGTAATTTACAATATTTATAGAGAATTTATACTTCTTAGCTTTAACATAAAGTTTTTACTTACGTAATTATATAAATATATTTTTTATAATCTGTATATACGAAACTTTATCCTTAGTATATATAAAAATATTGTCTAAATAGACAATATATATTATGTTTACTAAACCTATGAGAACTTAGTTAATATATGTCTGAAAGGTTATAAAAACATTGATAAAATTAAAAAATATAACTAAGTATTCATAATATTTATATTTTGTATAAAAAATTATCTTTTACTTATCTTTTTCGCAGATATATATTCAATAATATATATTATAGAGGTCTAACTTCATAAATTATTTGATTTACGACAATTAGTCTAAAATCTCCGAAATCAAAGGTAAAAATACTTTGTTTTTCTTAATTATTTTGTTAAATACTCGATAATCAATATAAAGTTATAACTTTTTTCCTTTCTTTGGTATAAATAAAATAAATACTTTTGACAAACTCATCAAAAGCTAAATTTATCCTTGTTATAAAATAATATTAAGATATTTCTTTAATATAATTAACTCTTGATCAATAAATATATATATTGAGTTATAAGGTAGAACTTATTCTTTTTCTATATTAATATAATATTTTAATTATATATAAAGTATAAGTACATTGATTTATTCAGAATTAAAGATATTAACATATTTAATATAATTGTTCAAGACTTCTTTAAGTAACTTATTTATTTTTACTCTTTTCTCTTTTAAGTTTATACTTTTTATTATTAACGTTATTCTTATTATATACCTTGTCTTGCCTAAGGTTTTCTGTATATACTTTTTCTTAATGACTTATATAAAATATTTTTCTTCTAAAAAGAATATTTATGTACTTTCTTTGAATTATAATATTTCTGGCTTTACTTTTATTAACCAAAGAAATCTTAAGATCAATTTGTACTTTTTTATATTAATTACTTCAAACTTATATAACTTAATCCTTGTAAGTCTTCAGTAATCTTTAATATAAATCTCTAAAGTAAAATATTTATATAACTTTACTTTTCTGTTGAATAACCTGTATATTTCTTCTTTTTTTTCTAAATTTAACATAATGATAATAAAGATCAAAGAACAGTTAATTATATTTTAATCAGTTTCTGTGTTTATAAACACTAGTTAAGTTATTCATTAGTTTTTTATAAATATCAAAACTATAATACTTAACTATATTGTCGGTACACTCCCATAACGCGTGGCACGACGTAATACTGTAATTACGGTATGCTAATTGCGTTATATTGGGAGATGGTTGTTGTTTCTACTACGTATGGCCGGAGGGGTTATATAGCTTACGGCTACGGCTCTCCTCCGGAATAGGTTTAGCTTACATGCACGTGATAGGCACGTGCTGGTATGAACCAACATATATATATTAAAATTTATCTCCTGGTTAGATTATAGTTATTTTGTTCTTTAATGATATTTTATTTAAATTATTATTAATTTAGTTTATAAGATTTTCTGAATATTATAACTTGATATAACCTTTTTTATTATATAAATAATAAATCATATTATCCTAGAACTTAGTCCTTTTGTTCATTAGTCAATTATCCTTTAGTTAATTCTGTTCTATAGATTTGTGGTCTGATAATATTAATTTATTCTTTTTTTGTTAAAATATAATTAAATTTGTTCTAAAGATTTTGTCTTCTTGTTTATTAATATTAAATAATAATTTACCGGAAAAAACAGAATACTTTTTCTGTACTAAAGTTAATTTAGTTTTCTTTCTTATATTAATCAATTAAAATTATTTTTCAGGAATATTTTGATTTCTGATTTAGTCTTTAAAATTAAGTAAAAAAGTAATTATTAAATAATATACTTTAAATACTTCTGAGAAAGTTTTAAATAATTTTACTTCGATAACTTTAAATTCTGAAATTATTTAATTAAAAGATTGATTTTTTCATTATTTTAGTAAATATAACTTTATTATTATTTTAATACAATAAATAAAGTCATCAATGATATTTTTAAGTAAAAACTTTTTTATTATTATTCATAAAATAAATTCGAAGTTATTATTATATTTAATGATTATATATATTTGTTAATAATACTTAATTTCTTTTTTTAATATAATTATAACATAAATAACCTTATAATCATTATAACTTTTCTTTGATAATAATATAAAATAAGTCTTTAGTTTTATTTTATAAATACTAAATTTCTTTAAGTTTAACTTTTTATATTTTAGAGTTAATAAGTTTATTTTCGTCTATAGTTTAATATTAATAACTGACTATAAAGTTAATACTGATAATGTCAACGTATTCACGGAACTATAAAAAAGTATTTTTATCTCTGGGTTAAAAGCTGTTAGTTTTCTTGTTTCGAGATTCTCTAAATATTAATGTTTATATTCAAGGAAAATCTTCTGATATTTTATTACAACCAATTAGTCAATCTCTTTAATACTCAAGTTCATAAACTGAGAACAGACAGATTATTTCATTCTTAAAGTTTTTACCTCTGGCAAAGTAATAACTTGGCTGAAAAGTACTTGTATTAGTTAAAGGATAGACAATTCGTTCATGTCTTAAAAGTTACTTCCGGCAAGAGTAATAACTCTTTTCGGCAACATATTTAACTTTTGTAACAGTCTATGTCCTTACGAATAAAGAATAAAAAAAGTTCAATATGTCAGGGTTTTACTACACAGAATGAAGAAGTAGTTAAATATACATATAACGTCACAAAGAGGTAAAAGATAATTTTATTGATCGCTCGAATATAGCTCTATATCGTAAGAATATTATACAAATTGAACTCTAGCTCCTCCTTGAAAAGAGGGGTTTTCCTTATATATATCGATTCGTAGCCTCAGGCCTTGAATCGCTCGTTTGTAACTTGTCTACACTTGCTTCGCTCGTGCTACGAGTTATGTATAATGCTTATTCTGGCCATCTGCGACCTTGGCACCTGACAATAATTTAGTAAATATTTAAATTCAAAATATATATATCATATAGTCAAGTTTAATACTAACCATTTATTTATAAGAAAACGTTAAAATACCTAATTCTGAAATTATTCTACTAATAAATACTTAAAGTAAAAAATACTTTAAGAATAATAAGTATTCATCCTTATATTTCTACTTAGTTATAATAAGATTAACAAACTAAAAGCTAATTATACTGATTACGATTAAGTTACATATCCTTTAAGATGTTAAGAATAACTAAACTACCTAACTATTATTATTAGTTAAGTCTAGATCATAAACTAAATTCGAGTAACCATGTGTTTTATCGCCGAAAATAGTAGACAAATTGCCTAAATCAGAAACTTAAGGTCATAACTCTGTATACAACTAAAACGACACTATAGCTCTTATTACGTATGATAGCAGTTGGACTTGGATTTGTAAGTTATATTCAGAGCTTATTGCTCAATTTCACTGCTAAGATTAATTAATTTTTCATATTCCCACTTAATATCTGCGTAGCCAATATTAATAACAAAATGCTTTGTTTCGCAGTCTCCATTTCGCTCTGGAGACGTTCGCAATTACCAGTTAACCTGTTACCCTTCCTCCTCAACGTGCAGACCCCTTGTACAGAACGAAAATACCTCTTTCAACAGTCGTTTACAAGATCTGAACTTCGCCGGGGACGAGGGTTCCATTCTCAATGGCATATCCATGGTTCCTAGCCACGAGAGAATACGGAACCAAGTACCTGCTCAAAGGTCAGTTTACCCCTACTACAGTGAAGAGATCAACTTACTTGTCAAGGAATGGGAGGACCTCCGCGGTCCCAGGCGTGTTTCGCCTTCACAATTATCAGCATTCATTCTTTCTGGTTCAAAAAAAGAAACAAATCACCAATCACGCATGAGATCCATCGCGATCCCAAACATGCCCATCAGATGTACACCCGCCCGCTCCATTCGTCGGTTTGCATCAGCGGCTAACCTTTTGTCAAATGTGCCGCTCGCATCTGTGTTAGCCCATACATCGTATCCCGCTTCTCGCAGAGAAAGAGCGAGGAAAGAAGTGCCTGTTGTTGTATTAGACTAAGTCTAAAATTGTGAGTTTTGAGCACGACATACAAACTTCAGTCACAATACCAGCGAGAATGATTTGCTTCTTTCCGGTTGCTCTAACCGCTGCTCGGAAGTCGGGATTGTCCCACGCATCAACCTTAACGATGGTTTCAGTAGTGATTAAACTTGATTAACGTTTTGTATTTACCTCGCCTTGGCGGTGAATGAAAGGAGCATTAGGATGCATCTAAACCAAAGGTCAGACTATATTTCTCCTTTCACCCAACCTCTATTCATACCTCGATGATCTCTTTCGGCAATGCTCCATTTGGCCCTATCTAAAGTCAATTATGTCTTTTTAGAAGAGATGTATGTTAACAAGACTATGAATGTACCTGTATCAGCTGAAGTAGTCAAAATAGTCGGGAGATTGAAAAGTTCCCCCAGAGCAGCATGAGCCAAGATCGATTGCCTGAATACAACTGGGTTGTAGTCGCGAACAAGCGTTGAAAGTCCAAGCTGGTGGTCAACTACCAGAAGAGCCTGCGAAGGTTAACAAATCGGAATGAATCTCGTGGTATGAGTTTTTGGAGTCAACGTACAGCATCGCTCTTGTTTAGGCGAGTGAAGGTGTATCCTACTGGACGGATCAGATACGGAACCGTGAGACGAGAGCCGAGTACCTACCTTTTGCTGTACTAAGTACTGAAAGAGCAATGGATGCCAGAAGTGAGACCTTCATGTTTTGAGAATTTCAAGAAATAAAGCGTGAATAAAGTTAAAGATGTCTGTTTGCACTTAAACATCTAAGAACGAGGAGAGTCCTTTATATACTGCTCAAGAGAGCATTGGTTCGGTATGATCACAACCTCTGTAAGATTTCGTGCATTCAGGGATTGCCAACCTCGGCCCTTCAGGTAGGTAAACAGGAATGGAAGTAACCATATTGAATACGACATCTCAGTCTTTACCTGGTAAGATGATCAGGGGTCGACCGCAATGCCGGATCAAGTGTTTTTTGATGGCAGCTGGTTCGGCGATTTCCTTTCTCAACTTCAGGAGACCACAAAGAAGTCTAGGCGTGGTGAGAAGTTTACGTAAACTTTGTTCGATACGAGGCCCCGACTCTAGGGATGCTTAAGGCAACTGAGGGCGAAGATCCCAAATATCCACCTTGCCAACGGCCAAGATAAATGCAGACTTTAGTAAGCACTCCTGTGATGTCTAGCGTAGATATGAAACCATATTCCGCAAAGTTACGTTAGGTAGATAAATATGAGACGCACATACATCCAATCATTGGTTGGTTATCGCTCAGATGCTGGTGCAGCAGAGCGAAGAACTCGGCGGTCACCAGTCACATGTCATGTAGCATTCTTGGTCCCTGACTTGCCACTAATCCCTACGTTGTAAACAGTTTCTTGGACAACAGGCAAAGTATCGTTAGCTTCTCTTGTTTTGGTCATGATGCCAGATCTCTCAATCTCCTGTTCCTCGCTTTGAACTCTGCTTACTCTATCCGTGTAACGGTCAAGCGCATTTACAGAGTGGCTAGTTCTCGGGTGTGCATTTAACCGCAGGATAAACTTCGATTATTCTTCAATCATGCAGGTATGTATCACAACCATATGTGTGCCTTCTTCTCCGGAGAATTTCGTATCCTATGATAAACCCAGATTCTGGCTTCCAACTTTACCCTCTAAGTGGTGTCATTTTAGCAACAGGAGACTGTCTTAGAGGTTGTCTACTTAACAAAGATATTTGGCAATTACTGGTGATGTCATCGATATTTCCCCTTCAACTTCATTGACTATGGTACTTGTATGAACCCCTTGCTCCGATGAGGGAGGGAAGCATGGATCTACTCCCACGAACAGCCCTTCTCCCTCGTATTTAGAAAGTTTTTCTGGTCTGCTGATATCCATGAACGGTACGCTGTCTAACACCGCAAGAGAGCTTAGCCAATCTCAGATGTGGCTAGGGCACAGGAGCCCAGAATTTCATGGCGTCTCGTCCATGGATGGACCGTATGAGGTGGGCCATAGCTCATGATGAGATGCGTTTATTCTTGCAGCAATACCTTCTAGCGCCGCGACCGCTTTCCAAAAATAGATCTAACAATGGTAATTCAGACTTATTGAGTCCCTAAGAATGTGATCAGAAGCTTCTCGAACTTGAGACTATAGTGTATCGTACGATAGAATACTGCAAGGGGACCTTGCAACATATAAACTCCTCACCGTAGCTTCGAAGTACCAATCCTCGGATCCGTTATCCGATACCATTTTTCCCTAGTAAGTCTCAAGACAAGCAAGAAGAAGTATCTATGGCTTTTTCAACGGTTCATCGTTTCCTAGCGGAGGAAGCTAAATTCAATTTTGACTCAATGACAACTGACCTGATTTGCGGCTTGTAGTTGACTTAGGCGTTTTGCCGCTCACTGTGTCTTAACTATAAGTCCAACCTCATCTCATTTGTACTTTGCAGGGAGGCTTAATCTTGCCAATCCAGCGATTGTGTATCACCGTATAACACGTCATTTTAGACGAAAGGTTGTTATGTCACATGCCTCATGCCGGGGTGGCTGCAGTAGAGGTTTACCCTAGTGCAAGAGAGGACTTTTGAGTGTTCAGTTGCAAGAGCAAACTATGCAGAGAAGCAGCAGGCTAAAGTCAGTCAAAAGAGTGTGTTTAAAACTGTAAGAGTAGGGGCCTCCGCAAACGGACCACTTCGTATGGCGTTCGCGTAGAATTAAATGTAGCCTTACCTCGCCCCCTTTTCAAAATTCAATAACAAACCATACCCTTATTCAAATGCTTTCAAATTATAAATCATGGAGGATACTTAGTCTTCACCTCCTAAGGGTGGGAGATCCTGGCAATTGGAAAATTCGATAAAATATATCATTTTTAATAAATTTTAAATTATATATAATATTATACATATTAAATGTTAAATTTTAATACTAATAATAGATTTTTTTTAAGATTTCATCTCTTAAAATAAACTTTTATATTATAAATTATTATTTAAAGCCAAAAAATTATAATATCATGTAATATTATAATAAATATACTTAAAAATCTATAATTTTTTAAGAAAAACCAATAAGAATATTATATTTATCATATTAATATTTAGTTTTTTATAATTTTTATTAGATAATATGAAAATTCTATTTATATAAACTTATAATATATAACATTTCTTTATAAATATTTATATTTTAAATTTTAAATAAAAAGTTATTAAAAGTTAAACTTTTAATAAACGTTATAATTATTAATAACTTTAATAACTTCTAATTAATGTTTAAACAAGACTTTATAATGTTTTAGATTTATTTTAATAAGTTAAATAATATTAAGATTAAATTAAATAATGTGGTAGGGAATCCGCGCACGGGTAATAGAAGTTCTACCGCCGAAACCCCTGAATCTTATATATAGAGCGGTTCGTACGGTATCGTAATACAACAACGATTTGCACTCTTATTCTACAGATATACAAGCTCTGATTGGTTCCCTTATGATTGCTACGATCGCTACAGTATTGCGATATTGGTGATCGTATTGTATGGTGTTGTTGTTGTTATTCGTTGTATACCTACATACCGGCTGCCAGAGATCACGTACCTCCCATAATACTCACTCCTTCCCTTTCTTAATAATACGTTTAATTATTAGTTTAAAGTTAAATAAATTTATAAGTAAGTTTTATTTAAAAGTATAAAATTATAAAGTAAAGCTTTAATATGATTAAATGAATTATTAACTTATATATTTAGTTGTTATAAGAAGTTAATTAACTAATCATATAATAATAAAATGTTTTATAACTTTTTCAGATAATTTTATAACCTTTTATATTATTATATTTATTATTAAATCTAATGAAACCAGGAAAAGAGTTATATGTTACTAAGAAAAAGTAATAAGTTATTAACTTATAACTATTTTAAACGTGTTTTATATAAAGTTTTATTATGATAATAATGTTAAAAGAACTCTTATTATAAATATTAAAGTTAAAATAGTTATTAGAATAAATAATAAGATTAATATTATAAATGTTAAAGGTTTTAATATAAAAGATTTTTAAATATTTATTAATTTCTTAAATTATTATATCATCATCTTAAACTGTTATTTCGATTTAACCTATTTAATAAGATAAATAAAGTTAAATAATTTAATACTTTTTAATAACTAAAAAGAATCTTAAACCTTTTTAATTTTCTGTTTATAATAATGTAACGTTCCTACAAGGGTATAGAGTTATCTATCACTCAAATGATAGATGAAGGTAAAGGGCAAGAGAATATCTTCACAAGGCTTTAAGGTAGTTACTATAAAATGCAGATATGCTGTAAATTAATTAAGTTAAGCATGAAGTTCTTATTTACTGTAAAACTATCTACTTATATAATATGTATTATTGACTAAATCTCCCTGAATCTCTATAATCCTGGATTTAAGAGATCTTATCTGGTCTTGGATCCAAGGGATCTTATCTAGTCTTATTTGTTATATACTTGTTTATTTGTTAGTATTAGCTTTTTGTATATATAAGTAAATAATTAGCACAAGCGGAAAGGTAATATTATTTTCCTGATAATATTATTACCTAATTAGTATAACTAAAAGGTTAATACTATAACTTTAATAATATTATTCTTTAACTTATATAACCCTTTTTATAATATTAATGTTAAACTTGTACTATCTTTTCGTTAGTATTAGTAATATAATAATACTAATAATACTATTATTAAATCCTTGATAACTGTTTTAATTTATACTTATTTAACTAAAACAACAGTTATAGGGGCCTTATACTCAGGTTATTTGTCATAACCTTACAGGGTCGTAACACTATCCCTTTCCTAGTTTAGCTTCGTCCTAAAGCTTATAACTAGGACATAAAAGATTTTATAACAATTCAAACTTTCTTTCCTTCCTATCATGTCCCTAAAGTGTCAACTTGAATCTACAGACACTGAAAAGTTAAAGAAAGATTATGAATATATTTATTTAACTCGTTATCTTGATAATATTGATGACGAGATAATTTTTTATTCTTTTTACGAAGTTGAAGGTTGTAAGTGTTTGGTTGACTTTAATAAGTCATCTTGTTACACAAAATGTGTTCGAAAAAAGTATATTAGTTATAATGTAAAGGCTATTTTAATTAAGGGTTAAGAAGTTATTGATAAACAATGTAAGAAATTAAAAAAGGAGGAAGAAAACGTTATGATAAAGATTCTCTGCCTACGAAAGCAATAGTGTCTACTCGACAAGTGTAAGACTAAAATGGTTCACCATAGTCTTTATTTTCTGGATAAGTTAAATGTTAAGGAGGAAAAGGAGAAAAGCGAACAGAAGCAAAAAGAAGATAAGGCATTATAGTAAGCAGAAATTACTCATCAGGCCAAGGCTGGTCCTTCCGAGGCCTTCCCCTTTGACACTGATTTTGTTACTTATGCTAATGTTCTATTCGATCTATCCTGGCTTGCTTCACCTGTTTGTACTCTTCTAGGAGCTTATTAAAATTGGTAAGATGTTTTTCTGGTTCCTAGGTATTTAACTATTTATATTCTTCTTATTCTTTCTATTTGACCAAGTATTGTTTTTTGTTTCTCATTGTAACGTTCCTACAAGGGTATGGGGTTATCTATCACTCAAATGATAGATGAAGGTAAAGGGCAAGAGAATAGCTTCACAAGGCTTTTAGGGTAGTTACTATGAAATGCAGGTATGCTGTAAATCAATTAAGTTAAACATAAAGCTCTTATCTACTGTGAGTTCTATCTACTTATATAGAGAGTGAATTTCCTCCGAGTCCCATTGATCCCATCGATCTTCCTGGGATTCATGGGATCCATGGGATCCGCTTATTTAATCCAGGTACTTGTTTAATCGTTAGTACTAGCTTTTTGCACATACAAGCAAATCGCTAATACAAGCAGAAAGGTAGTACTATTTCTCCGATAGTATTACTACTTAGCTAGTACAATCAAAGGATTAGTACTATAATTCCGATAATATTATCCTTTAGCTTATACAACCCTTTTTATAGTACTAATGTTGAACTTGTACTATCTTTTCGCTAGTACTAGTAATATGATAATATTAACAATACTATAACCAGGACCCTGGTAGCTGTCTTATCTTATACTTATTTAACTAAGGCGACGGCTATAGAAGCTTTGTACTTTAAGTCGTTTGTCACAACCTTGCGGGGTCGTGACACTATCCCCTTCTTAGCCTAGCTTCGTCTCGAAGCTTATAATTAGGACATGAAAGTCCTTATAACAATTTAATTCTTCCTTCCTTTCTACTATACCCCCTAAACGTAGTCTTGAATAGAGTTATAACGAAGCAGTGCGAAAGAGAAAGAAGAAAGCCCGTCCCGAGCTGATTTCAAGAGTCCAAACTTCTAGTGTTAAAATGTCTTCTTACAGTCGTTGTAAAAAGAAGAAATTAACGTGTTTCGTGGCTCCAGATTCTTTACGGTACGGGGAATGTATCAAGGCTAAGAATAATACAAAGTGTGATATTCATAATCTTTTTTCAGCAGACTGAGAGGCTTTAGCGGCTAAAGAACAGAAACTTTCTCAGGAGTAGGAAGAGACCCAGAAAAAGGCTTTAGAAATACAGGCGAAACTGTTAAGGTTAAATCGTCAGAGGGAACAATTTCGTTTTTGAGTTGTAAAGATGTTGTATCGTGGTTTAAAGAGCATGGACAAGCTGGATGCTGTTGAGGAGAAAGAGAGGCTCGAGAAAGAGAAAGAAAAGGAAAGGCCACAATAATCGGAAACTACTCAGCCGGCTGAGGCTAGGCCTTTCGAGGCCTTCCCCTCCGACACTAATTTCTTTGCTTATGCCGATGTTCCGTTCGATCCGTCCTAGCTTACTTCGCCTGTTCGTACTTCTCCAAGAGCTCACTAGAGTTGATAAGGTATTCTTCTGGTTCCTAGGTATTTAACCATCTGTATTCTTCCCATTCCTTCCATCTGACCAAGTATTGTTTCTTGTTCTTTACTAACTTGTTGTCTAAGATTTCTTCGACTTCTTATTCTATATTTGGGTCCCATTCTAGCTTTAAGTCTAGAGCTAGCAGCAATCCCGGGAGTGCTTTCTCTAGTACGATTACATAAAATACTGAGTGTATTCGCATGATATTAAAGAGTTTTAGTTTATATGTCAGATTTCCCAGTTTCTTTTTGATTTTATATAATCCAATCTTTTTCTAGTCCAATTTATTGCTCGGTCTTGTTGTTTTGATAAATCTGCAGATAATATAAACTTTATCCCTTTCTTCAAGCTCAAGTTCTATACTATATTTTTGATTATAGTATTTCTTCATGTGTTCTTGTACAAATTTGATGTCGTACTTCAAGCAATTATGAATTTTTTCCAATTCGTCTGCTTATTGTTCAACTATCTTGGAAATGTTTCTTACCTCCACTTTTATGAAGTAGGTTTGGGCTTCATAGCCATAATTCGCAAAGAAAAGTATAACTTTAATAGTTTTACTTTTTACATTATTATATATTAGTTAAATCATTGGTAAAAGATCTTTCTAATTTGACTACTTGTAATTTATGTAACAACGAAGATAAACTCCTATAATCTGGTTTACTTGCTCAGTTTAATTATCTGTCTGAGCCTATCTCTTTGTAGTAATTTTTCTTTTGATGCTTAATCTTTTGTAGATTATTTCCCAGAATTTTGACGTAAAAAGCTTATCTCTGTCCGAAATAATTTCTGCTGGAATACTATAGTCTGTTATAACCCTAGAAATTGTGATTTCCACTAAATCCTCGGCCATTTATGTTTCTTTCCATAGTAACATGATAAAGTACTTCATAAGTTTATTAACTATAATGAAGATTAAGTCATAATAATCTTTATTTAGTTTATTGACACTTCTTGATGAAAGTAATCTTATGATGAAATCCCACGAAATAAAAGTCTAAGACTTTTCTGGTATCTGAAGAGACATCAATTATTCTACAAGCTTTTTCCTTGATGTTCTAGCCCTGTGACAAATGTTACAGTTATTGACAACCTTAGTAATTTCTTGTTAAAGTTTGAAGATAAAGAATTCCTACTATAACTTATTCTTGATTTTTGTGATTTCTTGATAACCATATGTGAGTAATTTATGTTATTCTTTCACAAACTCTTGGGCAATTGTTAACGGAACGAATATTCTCCCGTCCTTTAGCCAAATGCCCGGAAATTCCTGATCCTCGAGCTAACTAGCCTCAGGATTTTTAAAAATTTCTTTCTCTTTTGCAGTAGCTAACTTAATCTTTTCTAGCCATTCTTCGTCAATAACCTGTATGACCACTAATACTTGTACGTAATTAAGGCACAAAGTGTTACCTTCCTTTTTAAATATAATGAATTCTTGCTTAAAACTTCTTTTTATGTAATCTAATCACTTACTTAAAGTATCGGCCTTAACATTCTCTGATCCTTAGACATAACGAATCCTGAAATCGTATTATGCTAATGTTTCGTATCAGTACACTTATTTATTGTTGAGATCTTTAGTAGTTATAAAGATTGTTAAATTCTTATGGTTCGATAGAATCTCGAATAGATGTTTGGCATTACATAAGTAAACCTTCTAATACTTACAACAATCTACAATAGCTAAGAGTTCCTTTTCGTAAATATCATAGTTTAACTCTATTAAAATAAACTTTCGAGAATAGAAGACTACCGACCTTCAACGTTTTTTGTCATCCCTTTGTGACAAGACTCTACTCAACGCCTTACCTGAGGTATTTGTTTCTAGTAAGTATAGTTTCTCGGGATTAGCATAAGCTAGTATTCGGTCTTCGTCGAACTAATCTTTAACCTCTTGAAAAACTTTCTCCTGCCTCTCTTCCCAAACGAAGGATATATTTTTCTTCGTTAATTCTGTCAACAGGCTAACTATCTTCGAGTAAGCCGTCATATAATATCTATAGTAATTGGTAAGTCCATTAAACTGTTGGACTTCCTTGACTATCTTTAGAGTAAACTATTCTTTGATAACTTTTACTTTCTCTAGATTTATTCAGAATCTTTTGTCCGAAACTATTTCATTTAAGAATTTCACTTTTATCACGTTAAACTGACATTTAACTAGCTTATACTTTATGTTGTTATCAATTAATGCTTTAAGTATAGTATAAACGTATTATCTGTGTTCTTCCAACATCTTAGAATAAATCAAGATGTTATCTAAATATATTACTACAAAGCAATCCAAATATAGTCTCAAGATCATATTACTCACTTTCTGTATAATTACTAATGTATTCGTCAGATCAAAAGGTATGACCAAAGACTCATAAAATCCATACTTAATTCAAATAATAACATATTACTTATGTCCCTCCTTGATCCTTATCAAGTTGAACCTTGTGGCGAAGTCTAATTTCGTGAAATATTTAACTTTAATGAGTATATCTCGTATACCGTTAATATAAGATAATGGGTATCTGTTTTTTATGATTTTACTGTTTAAATTTCTGTAATCTTTATATAATCTTCCTCGGGGGTCGTCTGGTTTTAGTACTCATATTAATAACGCTTTTCACGAAGAGCTTGACTCTCTGTAGAAGCTCTTCGCGGTCTGTTCATCCAGTCATTCCCTCAGGATCTCATCCTTGGCAGGATTCGTTCCATAAATAGGTCCATATGAAGAGGTTGTACTTTCCTAGAGAATGATTTCGTGGTCTTATTCTTTGTGTAAAGATAAAGCTGTATCTTTTGGTCACAGAGTAAATAACTTATGATAATCTTAATATTTTTCCAGGAGAACGTCTAATTTATTCTAGAAATTATCCTGAGTAAGTTTAACAGCAAAAACATCTTACGCAAGTTATTCCTTTGGTCTAACGCCATAGTAACATTTAAATATCAATTTCTTTGTTTTTTAGTTAATGTTTGGGTCATAGAATTCTAACCAAGGTTATCCCAGAATAATATCTTCTTTTCTAAGGGAGAAAACCTTAAACCAGATTTGTTCTTGGTAGTTTCCAATCCTCATGATAAGCAGTTTAGTTCTAGTGAACATTTCTTCTTTTGCCAATGAGCTGTCAGTTATTCGTAGAGGCTAATTATAGACTTTAGTCTATATGTCTATTGTCCTAACAGTTCGTGATGAGATTAGGTTAATCTGGTTTCCCGAATCCACTAAGGTTCTAAAGTTTCCGTTACTAAACTTAACATTTAACCAGATGACGTCTCCTTCGTCAGCCATAAACATATCAGAAGCGAATTCTGTATTGAATTCCTTTTCTCGAGTCATCTGAGGCAGTACTTTCTTTGCTCTAGGCTTTCTCAGGTTAAACAGGTTGTCAACATGCTTTTTAGGGAGTATCTATTCGTCGTTAAACTTATAATAATAGCCTATCCTATAGCCATAATATTACTCTTGATACTTTGTATAGAAAATCGTTTTTTGACATATTTTTTTCTTAGTCTAATACATCTTCTCTTGGTCTTTATGGTACACAACCTAGGTATAAAAGTCTTGTCGAGGTAGTCATATATTTTCTCCCAGAGAATAAGATACTGGGTCATCGTAGTACAATTTGCTGATAATGATTTTTTCGAAGTTGGACCACATGACCTTAACTACGGTTTCTAATTTCCATATTCCGTACTGAAGAAGTTTATCTCGCTAAAGTAACATATCCTAAAGAATATTTCTTTCGACTAATCTCTAAGTTTTTACATAACTTCTATCAGGGTAAAGAACTATTCTAACCAATATCATTCTTTCACCTACTTATGGCTCATTTGTTTAATAAGGTTAAGCAATAAAATCTTTTCACTCTATATGGTTAAAGAGCTCGGAACTTCAGAAGACTTTCCGAAAAGATTCCTTTACCATTCTTTGGTTAGGTTCCAATGTCTTGGGTATTGTGTATGGGGAATACACTGATAAAATCTTAGCATATTCCTTTCCTTTTAGAGAGTTCTATAATATAGCACTGAACACTGATTCATTAACGTCTATTTCGATTCTGACTTAGTGGAATCTGTCTTGAAATTCTTCACGGATCATTGGTTCTCCCCCAATTTGTCCTGGGAGGAAAGGATCCGGCAGGTTAGTAGTATCCCAATATTCTTCTGGAGAGAAGTTATCGGGGTTAGCAGTTTTTAAGCCCTGTCGTTCCATTTCCTCCACGGCAGACATTAATACATTTAACTCACTCACAGTAAGAGAGAAAACTCTTGAAGATGTTAAACTCCTGGCGTTATAGTAAACTTCTGTAGTAAAATCTTCCGTCGGAAAAGCTCGAAAAATCTGGTCCACCGACTAATCTCTAACATTCTCAGGAATATAATCTGAGTTGTTAAAGTCTAAGAACAGATTCTCCACTGAACTGTCTGAGTACATCATTAATACAATCTTGACTTCTTTAGACTTTCCTTTGTCCTTGTCATTATACTCCGAGGCTCTGTATCCTGCCTGGCTACACCTAAAACAAAGGTTTTTCTCTCTTCGTTCTTTATATTGCTCAAGAGTAAAATTGAACTTCTTTTTTCTTTTTCTTTTGATGTTCGATTTCCTGTTCTTTTTACTTCCCGTGAGTGCTTTCACATCTACTATTTCTTTCTTATGAGATCCTTTGTGCTCTTTTTTGTCAGAGAAAGCCCTTTTTTCTAGCTTATGTTTATAATGTCAGTTATCAAACTGAACAGCTTTATAGATCATATTGCTCAGGGTCTTAGGCCTTTCGTCGAGTCGGGTAATGTCGTCCTTTACTTTTTCCTTGAAGCTATTATAAAAGGTATTTTTTAAGTTTTCATCATTATAAATCATAAGGACAGCGTATCTTCTGAATTCTGTTGTATGGTGAGAGGCCGAGCCCTTTTGTCAGATGTTGTGTACTTTTCTTTTAACATCGGCCACTTCATCGATATCACCGAAAACAAGTATGATTTCTCTTTAAAAATCTTCAACGGACTTAAACAATTATTTTGTGAAGATCTAACAATGAATCTTGTCTGTCGTAAATAAATAGTTTTCAAGATAAGGTCTTATTTAATCAAAGGCAGTTTTTTCTAGGTAAGAGGCAATCCAAAGGATCCGGTTGACGTCATCAGCAAACCGATCCTTATTAAAGAACAGGTACAGGGTAGCTTGCATTTTGAAGACTTTGAACTTGCTTCGTTCACCCTTGAACCTCATGGGCAAGCCTACCTTTGGGGTTCTTTCCACTTCCTGTTCTCGCATTAAAGTATCTTGTTCCTCCAGGTTAAAGTTACCTTGTTCTTCTGGCTTGAGAACTAAGTCTGAAGATTCTCCGGCCATGGTATCTTCGAGTTTCGAGGTGCTTAAAGTGTAACATTCTTACAAGAGTATAGGGTTATTTATCACTCAAATAATAGATGAAGGTAAAAGGCAAGAGAATAGCTTCATAAAGCTTTTAGGGTAGTTACTATGAAATGCAGGTATACTGTAAATCAATTAAGTTGAGCACGAAACTCTTATTTATTGTAAGTTTTATCTACTTATATAAAGAATGAATTTCCTCCGAGTCTCATTAATCCCATCGATCCTCCTGAGATCCATGGGATCCATGGGATTTGCTTATCTAATCTAAGTACTTGTTTAATCACTAGTATTAACTTTTTGCACATACAAACAAATCGCTAGCATAAGTGGAAAGGTAGTATTATTTCTCCGATAATATTATTACTTAACTAGTACAACCAAAAGGTTAGTACTATAATTCCGATAGTACTATCCTTTAGCTTGTACAACCCTTTTTATAATATTAGTATTGAATTTGTACTATCTTTTTGCTAGTATTAGTAATACGATAATATTAGTAATACCATAACCAGGACTCTGGTAGCCATCTTATCTTATACTTATTTAATTAAGGCAACGGCTATAAAGGCCCTGTACTTTAAGTCGCTTGTTACAACCCTGCAAGGTTGTGACACTCATTAACTTATTATCTAGGATTTCTTTTACTTCTTATTCTATATTTGGATCTTATTTTAGTTCTAAGTCTAGAATTAGTAATGATCTTGATAATACTTTTTCTAATATAATTATATAAAATACTGAGTATATTTATATAATATTAAAGAATTTTAGTTTATATGTCAGATTTTTTAGTTTCTTTTTGATTTTGTATAATTTAATCTTTTTTTAGTTTAATTTATTGTTTAGTCTTATTGTTTTAATAAATCTGTAGATAATATAAACTTTATTCTTTTTTTTAAGTTTAAGTTTTATATTATATTTTTGATTATAATACTTTTTTATGTGTTTTTGTACAAATTTGATGTTGTACTTTAAGTAATTATGGATTTTTTCCAATTTGTCTATTTATTATTTAATTATCTTGGAAATGTTTTTTATTTCTGTTTTTATGAAATGGGTTTAGGCTTTGTAATTATAATTCATAAAGAAAGGTATAACTTTAGTAATTTTACTCTTTATGTTATTATATATTAGTTATGTTATTAGTAAGAGATCTTTCTAATTTAACTGTTTATAATCTATATAATAATAAAAATAAACTCCTATAATCTGGTTTACTTACTTGGTCTGACCATCTGTCTGAGCTTATCCTTTCATAATGATTTTTTTTTTAATACTTAATTTTTTATAGATTATTTCTTAGAATTTCGACGTAAAAAACTTGTTTTTGTCCGAAATAATTTCTGCTGGGATGTCATAGTCTATTATAACCCTGGAAATTATGATTTCCGCTAAATCCTCGGCTGTTTATGTTTTTTTCTATAATAACATAATAGAATATTTCGTAAGTTTATTAATTATAATGAAGATTAAGTTATAGTGATCTTTATTTGGTCTATTAACATTTCTTGATAAGAGTAATCTTATGATAAAATCTTATGAAATAGAAGTCTAAGGTTTTTCTGATATCTGAAGAAGTATTAATTGTTCTATAGGCTTCTTTCTTGATGTTCTAGTCTTATGACAAATATTGTAGTTATTGATGACTTTAGTGACTTCTTATTAAAGTTTAAAGATAAAGAATTTTTGTTATAGTTTGTTCTTGGTCTTTATAATTTTTTGATAATCATGTGTAAGTAATTTGTGTTGTTCTTTTATAAACTCCTGGGCGATTGATGGTAGGATGAATATTCTCCTGTTCTTTAGCCAAATGTTTGGAAATTCCTGATTTTCGAGTTAACCAGCCTTAAGATTCTTAGAGATTTCTTTTTCTTCTGTAATAATTAACTTAATCTTTTTTAACCATTTTTCGTTAATAACCTGTGTGATTATTAATACTTGTGTATAATTAAGGCATAAAGTGTTGTTTTCCTTTTTGAATATAATAAGTTCTTATTTTGAACTTCTTTTTATGTAGTCTGGTCGCCTGCTTAAAGTGTCTGCTTTAGTATTCTTTGTTCTTTGGATATAGCGAATCCTGAAATTGTATTATGTTAATGTTTTATACTAATACATTTGTCTTCTGTTGAAGTCTTTAGTAGTTGTGAAGGTTGTTAAATTTTTGTGATCTGTTAGAATTTTAAACTGATGTTTAATGTTACATAAATAAACCTTTCAGTATTCACAGTACTCTACAATGGCCAAGAGTTCCTTATTATAGATGTTATAATTTAACTTTGCTGGAATAAACTTTCGGGAATGGAAGATTATTGGCCTCTAACATCTTTTGTTGTTTTTTTGTGACAAGACTCTTCTTAATGCCCTATCCGAGGCATCTGTTTCCAGTAAGTATAGTTTTTCGGGATTAGTATAGGCTAGTATTTTGCTTATATTATATTAATTTTTAATTTTTTGGAAGGCTCTTTCTTGTTTCTTGTCCTAGACAAAAGGTACATCCTTTTTCGTCAATTCTGTTAACGGGCCTGTTTTTGTTGAATAGCTTATTACATAGTATCTATAGTAGTTAATAAGTCTATTAAATTGTTGGACTTCTTTGACTGTTCTTAGAGTAAGCTATTCCTTAATGGTTCTTACTTTCTCCGGGTCTATTCGGAATTTTTTGTCTGAAATTATTTTATCTAGAAATTTTATTTCTGTCATATTAAACTAACACTTAGCCAGCTTACATTTTATTTCATTATTAATCAATACCTTTAGTATAGTACGAATATACTGTCTGTGTTCTTCTAATGTCTTAGAATAAATCAAGATGTTATCTAAATACATTATTATAAAGTGATCTAAATATAGTCTCAAAATTATATTGTTCATTTTCTGCATAATTGTTAGTGTATTCGTCAAACCAAAAAGTATGACCAATGGTTCATAAAGTTTATATTTGGTTCGAATAACAGTATATTGCTTATATCTTTCTTTGATCCTTATTAAGTTAAACCCTATAATGAAGTCTAATTTTGTGAAATATTTTGTTCTAATGAACATGTTTTATATATTATTAATATAAGATAATGAATATTTGTTTTTTATGATTTTGCTGTTTAAATTTCTGTAATCTTTACATGGTCTTCCTTTGGGGTTGTCTGGTTTTGGTACTTATATTAATGATACTTCTTACGAAGAGCTTGACTCTTTATAGAAACTCTTCGTGGTTTGCTTATTTAGTCACTCTTTCAGGATCTTATCCCTGGTAAGATTTATTCCATAAATGGGTCTGTACGAAAGGGTTACACTTTCCTGGAGAATGATTTTGTGATTTCATTCTTTATATAAAAGTAAAATTATGTCCTTTGGTTATGGAGTGAATAACTCATGATAATCTTGGTATTCTTCCGGGAGAATGTCCAGTTTATTCTGGAGGTTATCCTGAGTAAGTTTAATAGTAAAAATATCTTACGTAGGTCATTTTTTTGGTTTAGTACTATAATAATATTTAAATGTTAATTTCTTTGTTTTCCAGTTGATATTTAGGTTATAGAATTCTAACCAAGGTTGTCTTAGGATAATATTTTCTTTTCTAAGGAAAGAAACTTCAAACCGGATTTGTTCTTGGTGATTTTTAATCCTCATAGTAAGAGGTTTAATTTTGGCAAATATTTTTTCTTTTGTTAATGAGTTGTTGGTTATTTGTAAAAGTTGATTATAGACTTCAGTCTGTATGTCTATTATTTTAATGATTTGTGGCAAGATTAGGTTAATCTGGTTTTCCGAATTTACTAAAGTTTTAAGGTTTTTGTTGTTAAACTTAACATTTAACTGGATAGTTTCTTCTTCATTAGTTATAAATACATCAAAAACGAATTCTATATTGAATTCCTCTTCTTGAGTTATCTGAGGTAATATTTTCTTTGTTTTAAGCTTTCTTAGGTTAAACAGGTTATTAATATATTTCTTAAGGAATATTTATTTGTCATTAAACTCATAATAATGACTTATCTTATAATTATAATATTATTTTTGATACTTTATATAGAAAATTATTTCTTGATATATTTCTTTCTTGACTTAGTATATCTTCTCTTGGTCTTCATAATATATAACCCAGGTGTAGGAGTCTTATCAGGGTGGTTATATATTTTCTCTTAGAGAGTAAGGTACTGGGTCATTATAGTATAATCTGTTGATAATGATTTTTTTGAAATTAGATTATATAACTTTAATTATTGTTCTTAATTTCTATATTCTGTACTGAAAAAGTCTATTTTATTAGAGTAATATATTTTAAAAAATATTTTTTTTGACTAATCTCTAGGTTTTTATATAATTTTCGTCAGGGTAAAAAGTTATTCTAACTAATATTATTTTTTCACTTACTTATAACTCATTTGTTTAATAAGGTTAAGTGATAAAATCCTTTCGTTTTATGTAGTTAAAGAGTTCGGAATTTTAGAAAATTTTCCGAAAAGATTTCTTTGCCATTCTTTAGTTAAGTTTTAATACTTTAAGCATTATATATGAGGAATATATTAATGAAATTCTAGTATGTTCCTTTTCTTTCGGGGATTCCCAGTCAACTTGATTGAAACTGTTTTGAAACTTTTTATAGATTATTGGTTTTCTCCTAATTTGTCCTAGGAGAAATGGGTCCAGCAAGTCAGTAATATCTTAATATTCTTCTAGAGAGAAGTTGTCAGGGTTAACAGTTTTTAAGTCTTATTATTCTACTTTTTTTACAGTAAACATTAATATGTCTAACTCACTAATAATAAGAAAAAAGACTCCTGAAGATATTATACTCTTAGTATTATAGTAAACTTCTGTCGTAAGATTTTCTATAAGAAAAATTCGTAAGATCTGGTCCATGGACTAATCTTTAATATCTTCTGGTAACTCGTCAGAATTATTTTATTTTATTAATAAAGTATCTTCTGAACTGTAAGATTTGTTATTTTCAGCCAAGGATACTATAGACATAGTCCTGGCCTCCTTTGGCTTTCTTTTGTCCTTGTTATTATGTTCCTGGGTAATATATCTAATTTGTCTATATTTGTAACAGAGTTTCTTTTCTCTTTTCTCTTTATATTACTCAGGAAATAAATTATACTTGTTTTTTCCTTTAAGTAATCTTTTGTTACAATTCTTAAGACTTTGTCTTCTTCTTCTTATGATCTTATCGAAGTTTATCAGGTCTCCTTGATCATTGACATAATTTTTTTGTTTATTTGTCTATGAAGAGTAAAGAATTCTTCTTTTCTTTTTTATATATTATTTATATTGAAAATTATCAATTTCTTTAACTTCCTTTATTTGTTTTAGCAAAATGTCCAGGTAAGGTTTAATTCGAACTAATTCGTCTTTGACTGATTCTTTAAGTTTTTTGTGATATTAAAACATAAGAGTTTTATTCTCTTAATTAATTAGATTACTTAATTACTTGAATCTAATATTATATATCGTTGTAAATCTAGTTTACTTAAGGATATATAATTATTGTTCTGTTTTATTTGTTTTATGAGAATTACCAAAAACTCTTTTTAATTCTTTTTCAAAGTTATCGATGGATTTGAAAATATTAATAATGTCCTGTTATTTATTCTTATGTCCTGGTGGATATTTTTCCATATTTTTAGTATACAGAAGGATTTATTATAATATTTCATTATTAAAGTAAGAAATTATCTAAATGATCTTTTCGAAGTCACTCTTGAGTGTTTATTTGTATAAAGATAAGTAAGAATAAACTTAAAATAGAAATATCTTTAGCTTAATCCTTTTGTCATAATATTTCTCGATCTTTCTTAACTTAAGCTTCTTTTCCACGAAGTTAAGTTATTAGTTCTGGTCTGTTTCAGGAGTTGGGGGTGCTAATAATTCTCTGGCCATAGTACTTTCGAGTTTCAAGGTATTCAAAGTGTAACATTCTTACAAAGGTATAAAGTTATTTATTACTCAAATGATAAATGAAGGTAAAGGGCAAGAGAATATCTTTATAAGGTTTTAAGGTAATTATTATAAAATGTAAATATACTGTAAATCAATTAAGTTAAGCACGAGACTCTTATTTACTGTAAAATTATTTATTTATATAGTATATATTGTTGACTAGATTCCCCTGGATTTTTATAGTCCTGGATCCAAGAGATCTTATCCGGTCTTGGATCCAAGGGATCTTATCTGGTCTTATTTGTTATATACTCATTTATTTGCTAGTATTAACTTTTTATACATATAAGTAAATAACTAGTACAAGCAGAAAGGTAGTACTATTTTCCTGATAATATTATTATTTAGTTAGTACAACCAAAGGGTTAGTATTATAACTTTGGTAATATTACCCTTTAACTTGTACAATCCTTTTTATAGTATTAATGTTGAACTTGTATTATCCTTTTGCTAATATTAGTAATGTGATAATACTAACAATATTATTACTAGGTCCCTGATAGCTGTCTTAATTTATACTTATTTAACTAAGGCGATGGCTATAAGGGCCCTATACTTAGGTTGTTTGTCACAACCCTGCGGGGTTGTGACAAATAATCTTTTATCTTTATAATAAATAAATAATCAGATTAAAAGAATTAATAAAAATATTTTATTAAATTTTTAAGTTCTAAAGACATAAATAAAGTTTTAATAAAAAGAAGTAAAATGGTTTAATATTATTATATTATAATACTTAAAAAGGGGAAATTTAGATGAAAATAGTGAATTCAAAATAAAAGATTAATTTTAACTTTTACCTTATGTAATATTATATGTTAATACTAATATGAAGCTCTGTATTCTTTAAAGTATATTGAATGAATTAAACTGTTTGTGCTATAATCTTCTGGATTAAAAAAAGAGGAATAAAGTCTTTAATAACTTAGTATAAGTTCATAGAATCGTTCACTCTTCTTAAAGAATAGTCTATATAAGAAAATTAAAAGCAAAACATCAACTTCTCATGTCAAAGGGGAAAGCTAACATGATACAAACTCAATTGTTAGAAAGACTTTGCATTTGACAAGTTCGAGGAACTCTTGGAGATTTGGTACCAAAGCGTGTATAGGTACTGGTATCAACACATTATAATTATCTAGTATATAAAATATCATTGGTAACGCATATCCATCGGATTAATTCCATGAATGTCAGTCTAGTTTTCTAGACAATTATGTTAAGGTTTCCTGGTCCACATTGGAGACCTGCTAGAAGTGCTGGATTTGGCTACACCCAACCCATATCGGGCGCTGACAAATTTATTAACACGCGCGACAAGGATGGCAACGGATGGAAGACAAGCACAGATAATTCCGACGGCGATTTCTGCGTTCGTGACCACGTCAATACGTTTGATTGTCCATGTTTTGTCTGCCGAGTTTCGATAGATGACTACCCATACCAGCCGGACGATAGTCACCACGCATACTAGGCCACCAGCGGCCAGAATAAGCGCGACTCTCACTTTCTTCTTGAAAGCCATGTTAACCTTCGATATCAGCGCTGTTGGCAAGATTAGAATTATTATATCAGATACTACGCTGACAACGGTGTCAGTTAGAAAAATCTCGAGCTGTTGGAGGCACCTCCCATGTGTTACATCAACGCCATACCAAAAGGTGCTAATGGGTTGGCAGATACAAATCTTCGATACAGTTGCGGCGATGGTGTATGCTGTTAATAATGCACTAAACACATATATGAAGATAACCCATTTGTAATAGGGGTCGAAAAATCGTGCGAGCATAAAAAGGATCGACAGTTTAACCATGAGGATCATGGGCCCATACAGTACCATTTGGGCATAATTGGTCTAGAGAGGAAAATAAAATTAGATCAAGAATTTATATAACCACATTCTTCTTTCCTTACCTTGTAAAATAAGACCAGATTCTGTTTCGAGACATCCCATTGATGATATCCGCCACCGGTATCGGCGCCTGACAGCAAAAGACTATTGAGTATCTATCCATCTAGAAGAGGGTCCGGACATACTTGCTATCTGAAGAGCGAACCATGCAGTACCAAGGATCTGCATCATAATAAATATAACTATGCCCCGCAGCGGAAGTCGAATATTCGTACCCATGAGATTAGGCATAACCCTAGTATGATCAGCAGATTGAGGCCAGAATGTCTCAATGACCACATACAATCTTCCGAGTAGAATTGATGTAACATGAATATCTTCACATATATTCGTGTGAACACAAATATTGCAATGATAGGAATGCATAAATATTGAGATATATTTAACCAAAAATGCAGATTTCCTGAGGGATTATTCAAATTTGATGCCACACCTGGCGGTGCTGCAGCGGCAGGCTCTTGTGACATGGTGACGGCAACCAAAAATACTCTACTGCCCATCTATGGCAACCTGACGAGACTGATCCATTCTTTAAATCCATTCAGTCTTGAAGCGGCAAAACATGAAAGCTTTCTTGCACATTAAGCTCAAGCAGGTGAGGTATTATCTTCACAGCAAGCAACAAGCGGAGGTCAAGTTTATTATAGGTATCATGTCATTTTTACCATATCTACCAAACTAAATTAGGATCCCACCTCAAGCTTAGGTTGATAAATAAGCAAAGGCCATCACAGCTTGTGATAGTACGTCGATGTAAATCGCCGAATAGATTAGTATTTGATGGCGCATTGCAAAAGCGATGAACTATGAACTAGAGTCGCCAGGTCACCCCACTGCTGTCACCTAGCACAAGGTATTGTTGATCGCACAGTTTTGATCTTGGCACTCTCCACAAGTTGCCTCAGGATCACCGGTCGCTCACACATGTTTACGAATCCTGGCGTGGCATGGCAGCCTCCGTGTGCTTCTAGTTTGGCTCGTCTATATATATCCTCTCTTGCCAAGCAGACACTGGCCAACTTTCACGGATCGTATGATTATATTGGCAAGAGTCTGTCAACATCGAGATTCACTGCCACTTAGCCCCGAGTTTTGGTTTTGAAACGAGAGTGCTAGCCTGCGGCTCACACGAAGCCTTCGAAATACCAGTACCGGAGTAATATGTATGCTAGTTTTCTGCGCCTTGAGCTCTCTTAGCCTCGACAATAGCCTTCTGACGCAACATACCTTCCATAATGGCCTCATCACGCGCTTGCCGCGCTCTCCGACGCTGTTCATCTTGCTGATCACGTAATGCCTGTTTCTGTTCTCTCTCTTTAAGCGTCGCAAGCTTACATTCCTCTGCCTCCTGAACCTTCTTCGCCTCGACACTCTCCTTGTGACGTAAAAGAGCCTGCATACCAGCTTCGTCCCGGGCCTGCCTATCTCTATGACGCTGCTCTTCCTGCTGATGGAAAAGTATACACCTCTCTTCTATAGTCATTACCCTATCCTGGGCCATCGTAACAAATGTCTCCTGGTGCTGTGACATAGAGGGTTGTAGATGGAGTAAGTAAATGAATAGGAAAAGACATTATCACGATTATCACAAATAGTATCAATAGTAAAGTAATACTACCGGTATAAATCTGTGGAGCGAAAACCTCTTGTTACAAAGACTACAGGGTTTCAGATAATAAAATAAAGAATATTATAAGACCCTAAACTGAAACCATCACAGTCTCAATAACATAAATGATATAAAATATAGAAGGTCCAAGAGTAGCACCTTACTAAAAGAAAATATTATAAATGAAGATGTTAGATTCCACGATAGAAACGGCATTCAGCAAAGGTAGTTTTCATTTATTATTGTTGTGTTCTAAATCCCCTTTTTCTTTTCGTTGTCCCAGCTAATATTTATTTATTCAAAAAAGTGATATAATCGAGCAGAATCCTCCCTTGGCTGATCTGCGAGACGGCTTGTTTTACATTATTTTGCATTATATACAAACTTTATGCGTTATATGCCTTGGCTACCTGCCCTGGCTATCTGGATCTAACAGAAGATACGGAACGGAGGAATATATAATCCTTCGGAATAAAAATGTTTCTAAAAAGACAAGACCGTTTTAACCCTAATACGAAAGCTTAATATTAAATATTAAAACGGAGAAACAGAAGACTTTTGGACTAAGATTAGAGCAAGGATGATCAAGATCAGTAATTTTGGGATTAACGTTTTGCCGAAACCCCCCTTCTTTCTCTCTTCGATTCCCTTTTCTCTGAGCTTTCAGCTCATTTCGAAGGCAAAAGACTATCAGGACAACAGCATTTACAACATCGGCGGGGTGAACTTGGCAAGGATGGGCGGGGCGTAAGGATCGGGACCTGTGTCATGTTGCATGAAGAAGATTCAGATGGCAATGACGCGACCCCTCTCATGGAGTCCGGTTACCTCCCCCGTCCACTGGTTCCGTACTTGAAAAATATTTCGAGAAGTCGGTGTTAGAAGTTGGACCATGGTTAGACTTGTTCTTCTTCTATCCCAACTTGGCACTCATCTTCTTCTACCCGCTGGTTCCCTCATTCTGCAAGTTTCGTGAGCTTGCAGTTGGTGAGAAACCAGAGAATCCCATGTCTGACGTCCTTAATTCCATCGTAGAAGCCATGACCAAAGTATTGCTACCATCAGCCAAACTCTTAATGTTATCAATTACAGAGGATAACCTTAATCGAGATCCAGATCCGGATGCGATAGAGGGGGTTGGTTGAAACTCGAGAGGGTCAGATGACAAGAGGTAAAAAATGTTATAACGGTTACCTTGAAGGAGAACCATCTGGTCTAACTCTAATAGAATTTTAGTTTCTTTCTTGGCTTTATGAAGGTAATAAAGATTACTTATCAATGTTTACTACTAAATTGTCTAATGTCCACGAGTTAAAATATGAATCAGAAACTTCATGTGATAACATAACTAAGTTAAGGAAAAGAACAAAAACTAATTCATCCATCAAATCATAAACAACTTTCACTGCTTGATCAAGGTGCGATAAGTATAAAAGAATGAAAGTGTTAACCAAAAAAACCAATTCATCCCGTATTTTAAAAAAGAGGTTAACTTCGCGTAAGTTATTCTGTATAATATAAATATCTAATAAATTTTGTTATAACATCTGTATATATGTACAGTCAGATGTTTGTAGTAATAATAAAGTGTACGAATATGGATCAATCATAACCTAGTAATGATTACCATATCTTGAAGCATCTATAGTTAAATTCCAAGTTCTCTAAACAATGGTTTTGCGAGAGATATTACGTAAAAGCGCGCAAAGTCTGTGGTGGTGAGGACTCATCCGCCAATACTTCTCGCAAAGTCGGCCGTCTCGGGTGGTATGGACCCTCCGGGACTGGCTAGTGCCCCATGTCTTCTGCGGAAATAGCTTTTACTGTGTAGAACGCAGTTCCAAAGCGGCTCAGGTGCGGTTTCGCTTTCCTAGATTCCTGTGTTTTGGTAGTTGGACGCCACAGCTTACCCTCGGGCATTGAACTTGTAAGGTGATTATTAAAATTTCACGTGCTGATATACGTTGGGCAAATGGTAGAGCTCGTAGCATTCTAGTACTTTGACATGTGATCTAATCCAAGACAAGTATGAGGACTACCAACTGTGTGGAATGGTGTGTGGATGAGAGGGTTGAAGATCAAAATGGGGAGAGCCCTTGGAAAAGCGGAGAGATTATGCAGAGACATGTCCCGTTAGGCTACTTGCTCTGTTTCGAAGATTGAGGGCGGCGATAGATAATTCCGATTGAAATATATATCTTTGCCATGAGCATCTCAACTTATCCAGCTCAGGCCAACGTTTATTAACATAATATGGATGTTAGGAGCTAGAGTTATATGGAATAATTTCGATATGTTGGGCAATGATACAGTTCCACATAATTCGGACTCGAGAGTTGCACACCGCAATAGGTTAGAAGAATCCGAGAAAAGACAAAAGAAAAAGTTGTGGACTTTTAGTTCACAATAGGACTAGCGTGGGTATGAACCATCTTTCCTCACAGGGAGTCCGGTTTAGCAGATGATGCCAAATCTAATCCTTGCGAGAGATCCAGAAGCCGCTTTGGCTCTACACCGTCTAGATATGGTACAACTCGGCTGGCATGCCCTTCAGCCGCGTAGCCTTTGTGATGATAGTCGCCGGCGGCGCCGCCTGCACCGCCGGGATTGGGAGCAGCTTCTACCGCGTGGCTGTCGCTGTCGAGAAAACCCTTTGCCACCTAGTTTAGGGGGTAGGTATGGTCAAGCAGGTCGCGGGCGTCGACGGCTCCAGGTGTCGCACAGGATAAGGCTGGGCTGGTGGGCGTCCTTGGCGCATCATTTTCGAAGCTTCATTGCGATGGAAACACAGCTAGCCGTGGATGACGCTATGGCAAATCGGCTACATAACGTTACTAATAGTGTATTATTCAAAGTTTAATAGCTAACTCGTCATCCTTCCTATTTTTGGAGCGCGTACAACCTTTAGAGAAAATGGAGCAGATTCTGATGTTTTTTTGTTCTGGAATATCAAGAATAAAGTATCCCCTCCAGGCCATGGCGACGATTAGAATCGCTGATGATTCACACCCGAAGGATGAGTTCCCGCATTCCCAGTCGCAAGATGCAGTCAGCTTGAGCATTGATAATAGATTAGAGAGGGCAAACGTTCATGATGATGTCTACAATATTCGCTCTTGCTCCAGGGCGCCATCCTTGGAGGGGCACAGGCTAAACAGAATGGGTGACGAGGATGAGGACTCGGGCTTGCGCAAGCCCAGCGACTTCAAGCAGAAGCAGGTACTCGCCGACTCCATAGCTAATTTGTGCAATCTCAGCTGACTCTTTGCAGGAATTCAAGGGAAAAATGCTTCTGTGGCTTGTCTACCAATCAATCAGTGTCATTTACGGTGACATTGGGACCAGTCCTCTCTATGTCTACTCGTCGACCTTCAGTTCAGCACCCTCGCACAAGGACCTCGTTGGGGCACTGTCGATAATTATATAGAGTCTGTTCATGATGGTGACAGTGAAATATGTGTTTGTCATTCTTCGCGCTGACAACGATGGCGAAGGGGGGACATTCAGTACCTATTCTCTCTTAAGCCGTTACATATGATTGTTGCCTTGTTTTTTTATTTATGGGTGAAGCTGACTGCCGTCCTCCTCAGATGAATATCACCAATTGTGATCCGCGAGAGGCTTTCCTGATTCAAATGAAATAATATTTGTCCGGCGACCTTAAACGTGCAGGCTAGCATGTGTGTCATGGCTTGGAATCTAGCAGATTCGTAAAGGGTTTTCTCAAAGTTATAGGAGTATTAGCAGTAACAATAGTTCTCTCGGACAGGCTTCTCACCCCTGCCCAATCAGTCTTGGGGGCCGTCCAAGGGATCGAGGTCGTACAACCTAATATCTCAAAAGGAACCGTGATCGGAGTCATCAATGTTATTCTGATTACGCTGTTTGTGATCTAATTGCTCGGGATTACTAAAATTACTGTTACATTCACGTCTATTGTTATCATTTGGCTCGGCTTTAACACTATTTTCGGAATATATAACCTTGTCAAATATGATGCTAGTGTATTCAAAGCTTTTAACCCTGGATTTGGGTTCGAGTTCCTGATCCGTAATAAAGAGCATAGGTAGAGAATGCTTGGTGGTCTTATGCTGGCTTTCACTGGAGTTGAGGCTCTCTTTGCTGACCTTGGGGCTTTCAGCAGGAGAGCAATTTAGTTAAGCTGGCTGTACTACACGTTTTCTTATCTCTTTTTGGCGTATACTAGGCAAGTGGCTTATATTAGCATTCATCCAGAGGCGTACTCAAACCCCTTTTTCAATTCAGTGCCTCCAGGGACTATTTATCCAGCTTTAATCATTACAATTCTGGCCGCCATTGTTGTCTTGTAAGTTATTATAATTACAACCTTTTAGGTGAGGATTCCAGGCTTTGAGCTGTGAAATTGACTTTTGACTATTTTCATAGTTACTTTATCAGGTGATGAAGTTCTTATATTTTCCACAGATCAAAGTAATTTATATTTCCAGAATTTTCTATGGTCAACTTTATATCCCAGTCATGAACTAGTTTCTCATGATTGGGACAATAATGATAACATCAATCTATAACAACGTATATCGTTAGGTCCATCCGAGTTCATTTCCGTGGATGTTAATTGTGCTTACAGATTATATTATTTGAAAATGTATATAAAGTTTATGTTATGTTTATGACCTTCTTTGACTTATGTATGGTCTCATTGGCGGTTATGTTTGTATGGCGTATTAGCTCCTTTATTGTCTTCTCCCCATGGCTCATAATTATCTGTCTGGATGGTACATATTTCTCTTTTATACTTACAAAGGTCCTTAATGGTACATGGTTCACCCTTATGCTTATAGCCGTACTTGTCTCTGTTCTTCTACTGTGGAGATTCAGCAAAGAACAGCAATAGCTTGCAGAAGCCGAGGATCATCTTCTTATTTTACATTTTGTTACCACGGACATAGATGGCCAGATGTGTCTTACAGATAAATATGATAATACTTCTTTAAGTATTATTAAGGGCTTCGGAATTTTTTTCGACAAGGTTGGCAAGATTACCCCGATAATCTTTAGCTAGTTTATTCTCAAGTTTACTGCGATGTCAGAAGTTAGCGTCTTCTTTCATTTATGGCCTCTCGAGATTTTTTTGGTAGTGCCAGGGAATTATTATGCTGTTTCACAGCTTGTAATCTTTAACTGTTACTGTGTCATAGTTCGTTATAAATACAACGACGAAATCATAATACCTAATCTTGTCTCAGTCATTGCCGAACAAATCCGCAGATATTTGCTTGAGAACCAGACGTATTTTCAAAGACGAGACTCCTCTGACCTTCTTTTAGCCATTCTGAACGAGAATCAGATTAGTACTATTGACTATGCTACGACAACTAGCCATGTAGAAAAGAAATTTGTTAATAAAGAGTGATACGATAGTGAACTAGCCAAACTTGTGGTAGTATACAGGCATAAAGTGTTTTATATCATTGGCAAAAAGTAGATGAAAATCAAAGTTGGTACAAATTATGCCAGGAAGGTAGTGCTGTGGATTTTTTTGTGGATCAGGGATAATACGAGGAACAAGATAGCTAATCTTAGGGTTCCAACGGACAAGGTGGTTGAGGTAGGATTCCTGAAGGAAATTTAACTTCCACATGTTCCTCGGTCTGATGCGCTGGAGCAAGGCTTCCAATTGTCTCTTAGGAATAATATTCCCCCCCAGATAGTCTTCCTCCTGAGTATAACCGTAATCTGGCCAGACTAAATGTGGTTAATTGGGAAATGAGAAGGCGAAATCGTATGATGGGAGTTGTTCAAGTTGCTTAGGGGGGTGCTCAGTTGAGCTGGCTGAGCCAAGAGTGAGCCGAGGGTAATTAGCGCCTGAGCAAGAGTGGCAAGCTTACTAACCAAATGCGATTGTCAGAGGTTATGGCGCAGTGGTTAGGCTACTCCACATATAAATTGTATGGTACAGAGACTCTATTCGTTGCTAGTCTTGATGATGTACAGTACATAAGGGTAAACCGGTAAAACTCTTCTCTTTTACCGACCGTTAGCTTCTACAGCCATGATTGGCCAACGCCAATTACGTAAGCAATATCTCTGACACTCCCCCATGCATCGTAATTACTGTCCCTCCCCCTACGGCACAATATAGCTGTGTAGGTGTATTTGTGGTTGGTTTCAGGCCTCGTTAACTCCCACAACGAGTTTACGGCTCGTAACGTCTACATCTCCCTTGGAGTTCGATCGTTCCACAGGTCTACAGGTTCTACCTCTCCCCCAGTGGAGGAGTTCGATCACTGTACTGTGTTGTAGTACAAGAGTGCCTCCGGCATCTTTAGTGTTCCTAGCTTCCTAGGTTTGCTGGAATTCCCCAATTCCGAGTGTACGAAGATGCTTGTAGAATCATTCTACGGATAGTTGTTTCGTGAGTATGTCTGCCGGTTGATCAACACCCAAAATGTGCTCTACTGAGAGCCTGCCGGCTTCCACCATGTCGGATCAAATGTAATTGAACCGTATATCAATATACTTAGCTTTCTTGTGATACTTATTGTCGTGGATAAGTTCTACGGCTCCCATATTGTCGATATAAAGCGTTGGCGGATGGGGAAAGTCTTCCTTCAGGTCTTTATTCAACTTCTCCAACCATACCACTTCCTTCGAGGCTTCACTTGCCGATATGAATTCAGCTTCCATAAAGCTTAACACAGTCGATTTCTGACGTTAAGCCATCCATAATATAGCTCCCCCAGCTCGAGTTACGGTCTATCCGTTAAAGGACTTCCTGTCACCTTCAGTTCCCCATGTAATGTCACTATACAGAATATAAGGGTTTTCAGTCCGTGGAGATGCATTTAAGCATCTTAGACTTTCTTGTGGACTCCCAGTATAAGTTATTCCATAGTTAATTGTTCCCTTTAAATAACATAATACTTGTTTGGCATATTAAAAGTATAAGACTCATGGATCTGACATATGCTTTACCAGTTGACTAACTATATAGTTGATGTCTGGACATGTACAGTTCGATAGATAAATAAGTAAGTCTGTAAGTTGTTGATATAATATTACTTCAGGGAGCTCTAGCGGTTGATAACAGTTATCTTTGGCTATGGCCTCTGAGTCTAGTTCGTCAATTTGAGACAGAATTGTTCCCGGGGGTATAAATAACTTGATTAGGTTATAATTCGACATTTTAAATCGTTTTAAAAGGTTGGTGATATACAGCATTTGATGGAGGTGTAAAAACTTAACTTTATAGTCGTGTTTGATCTGAAATCCGACGAATAGCTTTGCCTCCCTTAAGTTTTTGCACTTCCACTACTTAAATATCTAGGATTTAGTATGTATCACTTTATCAAGATTTCCTATAATCAACATATCATCAACAAATAATAAGATATATACTCTATCTTTCACATAAAGATTAAGGTCCATAACTGATGGCTTAAAGCCAATACTCTCAAAATATGTATTCACATCCTTGAACCATGCTCTCGGAGCTTGTTTCAGTCCGTAAAGTGACTTGTGGAGCTGTAAACAATATTCTGACGGGTTTACGGATAGATTTAACTATTCGAAATACTCTGGGATCTCTATATATATCTCCTCCGGTAAGTAAGGGTTCAGAAAAGCTGTATCAACATTTACTTGATGTATTTCCAGGTCTTTGGCCATTACTATAGCTAAAGCAGTTCTTACAGATATATATTTCACCACTGATGCGAAAGTTTCCGTATAGTCTACTCTATAAACTTGTTCAAATCCTTTAATCACAAAGCGTATCTTATGACGCGATAACTCTTCTTTATCGTTGAACTTATCCTTATACATCCATTTACAACTTATAATCTTCCGGTTCTGAGGTTTCTTAACAATAGAAAATGTATACATATGTTTCAATGACTGTAGTTCTGAGAGAATAGCTTCTTTCCATCCGTCAGGATCCCTTTTGAGCGCTTCTTGGGCCATAAAAACCTCAAATAACATAGTGTAACTCTTTTGGAGTTCAGCAACTATTATAGTTACGTCATCTGAAAAGACTTTCCTCTTGGGGTGCCTCCCTGACCTAGTAGACTGGAATATCTCTGGATTGAGGGTATCTTTACGTCTGTAACGCCTCTTGCCCACTACAGGAGTCTTTGACTCTACCGGAGCACCTGGTCCAACGACCCGAGGTTCTATAACCTGACGTATACTGGTTGGCTCTCCTGCCCTAACCTCAGGCTTTACAGCCTGTTCAGCACTAATTCCAGCTGTGCTGTCGCTCAACTTCTCTAGGGAGCTTTCTATCGGAGTGTGTGGCGCTTCTGACTGTTCAGCAATAGGTTTATCTTCACCTTCCGGGAGAGTTGTGGGTGGAGGATTTGCAGGCTTCTCTGTGGGAAGGCTTCTAATGATTACGTCTCTGTGTCTCACTGGTTTGTTAGTAATATCTGCAACTTTAGGGAATGTATACTCATGGACATTAATATCTGCAGAGATGTGTTCTTGATGTGTTTATAGGTCTATAAGTCTAGTTATCGAGGTAGCACTTTGGCCCATATATATGAATTCACCTCGAATTCTAGGTGCTTGTGTGTTTGGGCACAATTCTTTCGGTCTGAAGCTATAAACAGCATATCCAAATACTCATAGTTGTGAAAGGTCTGGTTTACAGTCATAATACACTTCGAAGGAAGTTGTTGCCTTTGATTGTGGTCCGTAAGGTAATATAGTAATTGGAATTCGATTTCTGAGCCATACAACGTGCTCTGTGGCATAGCACCAGAATCCATGGGGTAATTTGGCTCGGTATAGTATAAATCTGGCAAACTTGTTAACAGTTTGCATCATACATTCAATAACTCCATTCAAAGAGTGTTTATAAAGTAGTGACAGTTCAAGCTAAATTCCCAGACTCAATAGGAACTGTTTAAACACCTCTCCAAACTTGCTTCTTCCATTATCAGCTCGTATGTGTACTACTTTAGTGTTATACTCTCTTTTAATCCGTAAAAGTAGCTCTCTGAAGGCATGATAGACCTCGGTTGATTCTTTGGTTCACAAGAACTTTATCTAGGTGTATCGGGTAACGTCATCCATAACTAAGAAGAAGTATTTATGTCCTCTAACACTCTGTGACTTGATTCCTGAGATATCACAATATAGACGTCGTCCTTTTAAGGTGGTTCAGGTGTCAGTGCTCTTGTGAAAGGATTCCTTCATTCTTCCGGCCAAACAGACTTCATAAACTGTCTTTCCCGGTAGCTGCTCATTGGACTTTAGTTTGCAGAAGTTTACACCTATAATACACTCTAGCATGGCATCCACGTTCCGATAGTTAGTATG
The DNA here is from genome assembly GCA_021399445.1 of Xylogone sp. PMI_703. Lineage (NCBI taxonomy): Eukaryota > Fungi > Ascomycota > Leotiomycetes > Xylogone > Xylogone sp. PMI_703. The sequence continues at coordinate 962,272 of JAJTUQ010000009.1, read as the reverse complement.
TCCCAAGTAGTTATACCATAATTCACGTAAAGTATTAGAATCTATAAAGACAGGCTCTGGGCTTTCAACTGACGTTGTGAAGGCAGATTCTATCGGTTGATCAACTAAATATAAACTATCTTTACAAGTCCCTTCGAACTGTACTTTTCCGCCAAAGATAACTCTCGTCTTGAGGTTCTCAAATATGACCATAAACTTAACTTTATTAAGTACACTGGTGGAGATCAACCTGGAATATAACTCTAAAGTATACCAGACGTTATCAATTAAGACGTTACCTTTGGTGGTATTGATTATAACTTATCCTCGTCCTAGGGCTTCAATTACTGCCCCATTGGCCACTCTTATGGTTCTGGGGGCATTCCAACGCTTTATCGGTGTACTAAAGTCTTTGGCATAGCTACTGAAGTACCTTGAGGCACCTAAGTCAATAATCCAGTTTGCGGGTTGGTTAACAGGTGTAATTAGGGCATGCTGATCACTTGTGTGACTATGCAGACCACAAGGGTAGTAGTCATCGTCGCTATTCGCAGAGGATATATGTATAACGATATTTACATACTCTTCCTTGGTTCCTCCTTCAAAGATGCCTCTTGCTTTTGCCTGGGCTCTCTTGAACTGTCTACAGTCTTTCATATAATAGCCTTTCTTGAGACAGAACCGACATTGATCGGATTCAAGCTTTTCCTTGTCCCCAGACCTTGAATCGAAGCTTTTCTTGCCTCTTAGGCCTCTGCCACCACTCCTAGACCTACTGCCTCGTTTTCCACCTCTACCCCTCCGTTGTCTTGATTCTCCGGACTGTACAACATTCGCGGAAACTTGTATAACGTCCGTAGAAGTATAAGTAGACTTATAGCGTTCGTAATTAGTGTCGAGGAAAGTAATAAGCTTTTCTAGCTCAAAGTTCTGGAGGTAGATATACTGACAGGTAGTTTCCCAGAAAGAGTCGGCAAGAAGAAAGTCAAGGAGCCATGACTGTATTTCTGTGTCCGTAATACCTTCAATCAGTCAGCTTTTATATATCTTGAGTCGTTCAATGAACTGCCAGATAATTTCTGTCTGTATATTCCACTTTTCCTTCATAAATTAGTTCTTGATTAATAACTGGTAAATTGTATTCGTAGAACAGTCGTATTTGGCTAGCATGTCCCAGACTTCCTTTAACTTCTTCTTCCTGAGTCTAGTGGCAATATCGTTCTATATTCCGGGGGTAACAGAGTTAGCTATTATCTGAATAGCTTTGTTGGCCCTCGAATCCTATTTACGGCCTTCGGCGATTCCGTTAGACTTTTGATTGGTTCCTAGGACCATATCTATAGTATCTACGACCGTAAGAGCCATTTCGCAAGTGCGCTTGAACTCTATGTAGTTCTGGCCATTAAGAATTGCGACATCTCCGTATTTGCTGTGGTAGTAGCCATTAGGGGGACCTCGACCTCCGGCCGTAGTTGAATCAGAGCTTGAAGATGTAGTCTCCATTACGAGCTATCCGGGCTCATAACCTGTCAGAGGTTATGGCGCAGTAGTTAGGCTACTCCACATATAAATTATATGGTACAGAAACTCTATTCGTTGCTAGTCTTGATGATGTACAGTACATAGGGGTAAACCGGTAAAACTCTTCTCTTTTACCGACCGTTAGCTTCTACAGCTATGATTGGCCAACGCCAATTACGTAAGCAATATCTCTGACAGCGATTAACGTAATTCTCGGTCTGTCAGGCCACCCGGTCGGTCGAGCCACCTGAAATTTACCGCAAAATCAAGCAAAATCAACTTTGAATAACTCAACAACCACTTTATTATATATAGTCAAATTTTGTAATCTAGTTATATCATTACTATAGAATAAGCTTGTGAATTTTGGTGTGATTACTATTTGTAGATTAACCTGTATAATATAATAGACAAGAATTTAAAGTCTTATAACAAGTTTAGTCATATTATGATATATTACAAATAGTTGAAAGAATAAAAAGCTGATAGTTATAATTCTTATAATATCATTGATTACTTTCCAAAATATTATTCTATAATACTTCTTAGTTGTTGAGTTTACAAAGGTATGAATTTGACTGATTTTGCGGTAAATTTCAGGTGGCTCAACCGACCGGGTGGCCCGACAGACCGGGAATTACGTTATCAGAGATATTGTTTAACGTAATTCCCGGTGCACCGGCTCACCCGGTCTACCGGCTCACTCCTTCACCAAATCTTTAACTCTACTAATACTACCACTTTGTATGAATTATTTTTTAATTATAACATATTGTAATGCCTTAAAAAATTAATCTTCGTCAGGAAGAACATATTTTACTTGTTATTGACGTGTTAAAACAAAATAAAATTTTATCTATTTAATTTATAACACATAATTTTGATATTCTTTCTAGTATATTAAAAATATGTTATTAAGGCTGAGTTCAACAATTTATTACTTATACAAAATCCTTTAGACTATTTTAACTTAAAAAGGAATCATTTATATAATGAATATTCTTCATGGACAAGTATAGTTTACTTCTTAGGCTTTCAGGTATATAAATAATGACTAATATTCTGATTGTTAAACATAAAGAATTTTTTCCTCCTTGGCTTATAAGTAAAAACTAGTTTAAAAACTTTGTAAAGTATTATCTAGAGTTAATTACTAAATATATATATTGATATAATTATAAGTATGCCAAATATGAAAATCTAAAGTTTATTCAAGAGTAGTTTAACAATATGATAATTATGAAAGTATAGTATAGAATTCTGGACAAAAATATTTATAACTTTGATAAGATTAATTTTACTATAAAAGTTATTACTTTTACTAAAGTAATTATTTCTTTGGATTATTTAAATAAACTTTCACTTCTAGAACTTAGTAATAAAAAATGAATAACGGTTATTAAATCAATTAGTACAGATAGTCAAACTTTATTACCTTTTATTATATTCAAAGACAAGATTTTATTTAAAAAATAATTTGATTTTTTGTTACAAAATTAAAAAATTGTTATTAGTGAAAACGGATAAACTAATAATAATAATATTAACTTTGAGTAATTTCAAAAAACATTTGATCTATTCAATAAAGTTAAGTTAAAAAACTAATATTGTATACTTATTCTTGATGGTTATAATAGTCATATGACGTCTGAGTTTGACTGTATAATATTCTTACGTAAGGTTTGGTTATTACTCAAATAATAAGTTTAAGAGGTCAAGGGAGTAAATGAAACTTAAATTATAAAACTTTATTATAAAATGTAAATATACTATAAATCAATTAAGTTAAGCACGAAGCTTTTATTTACTGTAAATTTTATTTACTTATATAAAGAATGAATTTTTTTTAAGTCTCATTAATCTTATTAATTTTCTTGAAAATTCATAAGATTTATAAGATTTGTTTATCTAATCTAAGTGTTTATTTAATTGTTAGTATTAACTTTTATATATATGAGTAAATCGTTAACATAAGTAAAAAAGTAATATTATTTCTTTGATAATATTATTACTTAATTAGTATAACTAAAGAATTAATATTATAATTTTGATAATATTATTTTTTAGTTTGTATAATCTTTTTTATAATATTAATGTTGAACTTATATTATTTTTCCGTTAATATTAGTAATATAATAATGTTAATAATATTATAATCAGATCTTTGATAATTATTTTATCTTATATTTATTTAACGAAGATAATGATTATAAAGGTTATATAACTAAGTTATTTATTATAACTTTATAAGGTTATGACATTATTCTTTTTTTAGTTTAATTTTGTTTTAGAGTTTATAACTAAGATATAAAAGATTTTATAATAATCTAAACTTTCTTTTTTTTATTATGTTTTTTAAGTATGGATTTGAATAAAATTATAATGAAATTATGTAAAAACGAAAAAAAAAGTTTTATTAAAATTATTTATTTATGTTAAAGATATTAAGATCAAAATGTTTTTTTATAGTAAATACAAAAAGAAAAAACTAATATATTGAATTACTCTAGATTTGTTGAGATATTTAGAATGTATTAAGATAAGTAATAATATGAAATATAATATTTATAATTTTTTAATTATTGATTAAGAAGTATTTAGTTATAAAGAATAAAAATTTTCGGAAAATTAAGAAAAGGTTAACTTTTTGTGATTAAAAACTTAATAGAAAGTTATTAAAACTTAAGTAAAAGTTTTTTATTTTAATAAATAATGTAAAATGTTTAAAATATGTATAGTTAAAATACTTTGTTAGGGTCTGAAATTATTAGATAAATTAAATGTTATTGAGGAGAAAGAGAGACTCGAGAAAAAGAAAGAAAAAAAACTATTATAATAATTAAAAATTATTTAACCGGCAGAGATTACGCTTTTTAAGGCTTTTTTCTTTGATGTTGATTTTTTTATTTATGTTAATGTTTTGTTTGATTTATTTTAGTTTTTTTTGTTTGTTTGTATTTCTTCAGGAATTTATTAGAGTTAGTAAAATGTTTTTTTAATTTTTAAGTATTTAATTATTTATATTTTTTTATTTTTTTTATCTGATAAGTATTATTTTTTGTTTTTTATTAACTTATTGTTTAAGATTTTTTTGACTTTTTATTTCTTTTTTTAATAATCTTAATAATTGTTTGTTTTTGAAGACTTCTAGATAAAGTTAAAATCTTTTTATTATTATTTTTTTTGTATTTTTTCTTTAATCTTTTCTTTTTTATTAAATTTTCTTTATAAATTATTTTTTTCTAGTTTTTGTTTAATAATTTCTTTGTTGAATAATATTATTTAATCTTTATATAATTTTTTTAATAGTTTTTTTTTTAGTTATTGATTTGACTTTATTCTTTTTTTCAAGTATAAGCTTAATTCTTTTTAGTTTTATTATAACTTAATTTCTGATTTTCTCAAAACCTTTTTATACATTTATTTTAGATAATATCTTTGTTTTATGTTTATAATTTTTATTATTAATTTTTTTTCTTGATTTTAAGTAAATAATATACTTTTTGTGTTAATTATTAATATAGAAGTAATAATATAAGTATAATAATAACGTTAATTAAAGTATATAAAAATAAAGTTTATATAACAAGATTATATAAAGTTATATAAATAACAAATATATAAAACAAACAAATGAATTATTCTTTTAATTAAATATAAAAAGGTTATTATTTTATTATCCAGGGTTTATTATTAATATATGATAAGTTTTCTTATTATAATATTAACGAAAAGATAATATAAGTTTAATATTAATATTATAAAAAAGGTTATACAAATTATTTGTTACAAACCACACCAAGATAATGACAAGCCTGAGGCTTAATAACAATATTACACAAAGAACTTAACATAGTCCTAGATCTCGTGATCAAAGGGTCATATAATAGACCCAAGAGACCCAAAAAGTTCAAGAAGTCCAAGGACTTGGAGAACCCAGAGAAATCCAAAGAATTTAATATATTTCATAGTCTATATAAGTTTACATAATTCTCAGTAAATAAAAACTTTATACTTAACTTATAATACAGATTATTACTTATATAATTATAATTATGATCATATATTAATTATACTAATCTTTGAACTTTCATTAACTTTTTATGACTTTAATATATACTTATACATTTTATAAGACTTAAATAAAAACTTAAGTTTATAACACTTTAAATATTATCTTAAAGAAATTAAGATCAAATACCCTAAAATATTATAACAAACTAACAAGCTAACTTTATGTCAGAAATAAAATAGACAATGTTAAGATTTATACTAAATTTTGTATTAATACAGAACTTATTATTATTAGATAATAATAATGATAAAAAACGAAAATTCTTATTAATTATCTTATTACTTAAATTACTTAAAATAATTATATTAGTCAAGTTTAATAAAGACAGATCTAAGTATAAAACTTTCAAAATATAAACTTATCTATTCTTGAAGTTCAATGAATTTATGTTCAGAATAAGACAAAATTATATATTTTAAGTCATTTCATATTTAGAAAAAAAAACTTTTAAACTTTTATTATTATATATAAAAAACTTTTATAATATTATCAGAAAAAAGAAAATAAATAACAAAAGATAACAAATTTACTCAAAAGTTTAAACAACTTCTGGAACGAAATAGATTAATTGTTCGATAATTTTAATAAAAAACAAAAAACTTTCAAATAATTAAATTAACTTAAACAATCAAGTTTAATATATTAACTTTTCAAACAGAATAAGATAATAAAGTCTTAATATATTATTATAAAAAAAGTTTTAAAGATATAATAATAAATAAAATAACATAGTTAAGATTAGTTCCTGAGAACTTATAAAAACTCATGAAAAAAACTATTAAGATAAACAATTATCAGTAAAAAAGATATCAAATAAAGAAAAGTAAAATAACTAATTAAAATAACAAGAAATAAAGTTTTAAAGAAAAAACAAAAAATCCAAGAAAAACTCTGACGTTATAAACTAAAAAACAAATATAATCTCTAAGAAAAAACCTAAAAAAGAAAAAAAATATAATTTGACATTAAAACAAAGAAAAAGACATAAAAAAAGAATTTATGTTTTAAATATTACTTACTAAGATATATAATCCATAATTACAATAAAGATAACAAACTCAAAAATAAATAGACTAATAATACAGAAGAAATAAAACAAAAGTTTAAGTATAAAGAAAAGAATAAAAAAATAATATTTACGGAAATTAATATAATTATTCTAGAAAACACAAAAACTATAAAACAAAAACTTGTATAAATTAAAATAAAGTCTAAAACAAAAAAAAAATAATATATAATAAGATTAATATTAATTAACTCAGAATTATAACCAAAAGACAACAAAAATCTGTTAATTAATCAAATTTTATATAAATATTTTATATATAAAACAGAAAAAAAAACTTTCATAAAGAACAACTTAAATAAACAAGAAAAAAGTAATTCAAAGATATACAAAAATATTTTGACAATAAAAAACAACAAGAAAATCTTAATTTTAGAATTTATCCAAAAAACATTCAAATAAGAATAAATACTAAAAATACTAACAAAGACTTTAAAAAATATTATTAAAAATATACTTAAGGAAATAAAAGACTGATTTAAAATATTATCAGAATTAAATCTTAATTATATTACCAAAGACAAAACACCAAAATTAATATTAATAACTAAAGAATTATATAAATTATAAAAAATCAACGAATATACTAAAGTCCCAGAAACGAACAAAAGAATAATACTCAAAATATCAGAAAAAAACTAAACAATTAATACTAAATATAATTTATAATAAAACAATAACAAGAATAAATAAAGTTATATTTAATTAAAAACAAGATTATAAACTTTAGAATAATTATAAAAATCATGTCCAAATCTTATTATCACTTAAGTCTAAACTTATTATAATCAAGAGTAATATATATTATTATATTATTGATCATAAAAACATTAATATAAAAAAACTTTTCAGATGTCTGAACAATATAAATAAAGACAAAGTTCAAGATTATATAGACCAAGGTTATACTTGATAAAGAAGAATATTATCATGAATAATATATATTATATTAAGAATATAAAATAAAAAAATAATATAAATTCAATAAGACGATTAATCTTTAGTACAAAGATAATAATAATAAAAATATATCAAAACTAATATAGTTTTTAGAAATTCTTTTTTGACAATATTTATTAAACTAAAAGAACAAAACCTAATAATAATGTTCGATAATAATAATATAATTAACTTTATTATGTCTAAAATAATTATTTAATTAAAATTGAACATTAAAGTCAAAAAGAAGAATTATCTTATCAAAATAATAAACAGATCAAGTACTTCTTTTCAAATAAAAGTAAAGACTGAACTATTGATAATAAAAATATCCAGAGAAATAACAAAAATTATGTTTAATATATTATACTTAAATAAATATAAAATAATCATAAGAATATTATAGTTTAAAAAGTATAATCTTCAGATAAACTAAAAAATAAGACAAATAATAAAATTTAATAAAGAAAAAAGTTTATGACTAACTAACTTTTTAATACAAATCAACAATATAGAATTAATATTAATATTACTTACAAAATATGAAGAATATCAGAAATTATTCGAAGAATTATCAAACATAAAAATGTTATTGCCAAAAAAACTTTAAAACTATTATATATAATTAAAAAAAAGAATTAATTTATTATATTATTAATTATATATAATAAACAAAGAACAACGACAAGTTTTGCGAGAAGAACTAAATTAGTTATTAACAAAAAAATATATTAGACTTTCTGAAATATTCTATAAAATATCAATAATATATATACTAAAGAAAAGACTAAAGAAATAACAAATAATCGTAAATTACTAAAGATTAAATATTATTATTATTAAAAATTAATATTCAATATCATTTATATTAAATCTCTAAGAAAGATTAACAAACGTTAAATATTTCACAAAGTTAAACTTCTAGATAAGATTTTATTTAGTTAAAATCATAAAAAACAATGAATAAAAAACAATATTCAAAACATATTATAAGTTATTTAAATATTTAATTTTATTAATAAGACTTATTAATTTATTTATAATATTTTAAAGAATAATAAATCATATATTTATATTATATTTAGATATGTTTGTCATAATTTATATCAATGACTTGTTAATATATTCTAAGACATAGAAAAAATATTAAAAAATATATAGAAAAAATTTACGAATTTTGTTAAACAATAATATATAATGTTAATCATAGAAATGTTTATTTTATCAAATAAAAGTTGAATTCCTAAGATATATAATCTTAAAAGAAAGATTTCGAATAAATTTACAAAAAATGACCAATATCAAAGAATGACTTAAACCAAAAAATGTTAAAGATATTTAAGTATTCAAGAAAATATATAACTTTTACCAGAAATATGTTTATAAGTTTTTGGATATTATAGTATTATTAGATAACTTAATCAAGAAAGACTAAGAATTGTTAGGAATTATGGGAGCAGAGCATACTGGCGCTCGGTAGCTATGCGATCGGAGTGGAATGACTAATAATCCGGTAAGAGAGTATTTAAGGGTGCAACTCCTTAAATACTGAATATAAGAATAAGCATACAATGCATTAGCCAATATAAGCCTATTCAACCCTACATTATGGTAGTGCCTAGTGAACCAACCCTTCCCATATGAGCATAACGATCATAATCTTAACAAGAATTCAAGTTCGGAAATAAAGAACAAAAAATATAACAAAGACTTAAAAAATAGTTTAACGAAAAAATAATCTTAACAATATTTTAAATAAAACTATTAACGAGAATTAAAATAAATATATCAAATGGAACCTTAAGAATAATGTTAAATTAGTTATATTTAAACAAAAGATAAAAATTAATAGTTTTTTACTCAAAGAAGTTTATTTTTACAAAAAGAAATTATAACATTTATGATAAAGAATTATTAGTTATTATAAATATATTTAAGACTTAAAAAATATATTTTTAAGATTAGAAATAAAAATATTTATAAATTATCATAATTTAAAATATTTTATTAATATTAAGATCTTGAACATTAAATAAGCTAGATAGTCAAAAGAACTTATACAGTATAACTTCAAGATAAAGTATATCAAAAGAACTAAAAATATTAAAACAAATATATTTAACAAAAGATTAAACTATATAAAAAAAGCAAAACTAATAATTAAGTCTATTCTTAAAAAAAAAGAAAAGAAAATATTAATATATAATTATTTAGTCTAGAAAACTAAAGATTAAAAGTTTAACAAAAAATAAACAAAAAAAATAATTAAAGCTATTAAACATAAAATCAAGAAAGTTAAAACATTATTTTAAAAACTAAATCTAGACAATAAATAAAAAGAATTTATCAAAAAACCAAAAATGTAGTTTTATAACAAAAAAATCTATATATTATAATCTTTAATTAAGAAGTTTATCAAATATATATATAACTTATTACTGTACGAACATCAAGAAATCATCAAGATACATAAACTTCTTAACTTAGAATTTTATATATTTAAATTACAAAAAACAATATAAAAAGTCATTAAAGCATATAATATATATTGTGGTAGGGAAAACAGTATACGGCACGTGCGTAGCACGTGTACGTGCAGCGTATCATGTGACCTGTACGTAGTATATAGAGCACGGTTCTTACAACCGTACAATAATCAACCACCTTCACTCCTATTCTACCAGACCTTGCCTTCTGATTGGTCAGTTGTATTGTATTACTATATATACTACCCCAACACCTCTTAGCACCTCTCTCTTCCACAATATTATAAAACAAAATTAACACAAAAAGTCATACACAAATTATTATAATTATTAAAGATACCAGAAGGACTATAAAAGTTAATAATAATAAACTTTATAATAAACTTATTATTATTATTAAACATAAACAACGAAATCTACGACAAAATATTGATAATTATAAACAAATTAATTAAGTATAAAGTTTTTATACTATAAAAAGAAACTTATATAATAAAACAATTAATAAATATATTCATAAATAAAATATTCATTATATTTAGATTTCCGAAGAAAATTATCTCTGACAAAGATAAACTATTTATTTTGAAGTTCTAATAAACTCTTATAACAATAATAAAAACCAAAACTAAAATAATTACCAAAGGATAAGTATAGATTAACGAAAATACTGAAAAGTTAATTTAAATATTTAAATAATACCTTAAGATATACATTAATTACTTACAAAACAATTAGATTAAACTGTTATTAATAATATAATATACTGTTAAGATTATGATCGTTATACTCATATAAGAAGGATTAGTTCACTAGGTACTACCATAATGTAGGGTTAAATAGGCTTATATTGGCTAATATATTGTATGCTTATACTTATATTCAGTATTTAAGGAGTTACACCCTTAAATACTCTCTTACCGGATTATTAGTCATTCTACTCCGATCGCATAACTACCGAGCGCCAGTATGCTTTACTCCCATAATTCCTAACATTCTTACTCAGATCATACAGATACTATAATATAGTTTATGTCAGTTTCACCTCGTCAACATCATTTTTCAGCTACTCCTACTGTCTCTTAGCTACTTTTACTGTTGCCAGACTAAGTAATTCCTTGAACCGCATGAACATCGTCTTCTGCAACAACTTTGTCATACCATCGGCTACCATGTCTGCTGTAGGAACATAGTTTACTTTAATACGTTTATGTTCTTCCAAGTCACGGATATAATGGTAGTAAATATCAATATACTTTGATCGTTTGTGAAGATGTAAGTTCTTTACTAACGCAAGCGTGCCTTAGTTATCCCCCAATATTTGTACAATCATCAGGTCTGGCCCAATATATTGAGAAAATCCCATATCACGGAATGTTTGAGCAATCCATTGACTTTACTTAGCGCACATTAACATTATAATATATTCTGATTCAGTACTTAAAGTTATCACTGAACGTTACTTCTTACTTCCCCAGGAAACAAGTCCTCCGTAAAACATAACTACATTTCCTGAAATACTCTTCCGGTCGGTTTTGTCTTCTGCCCAGTCTATATCTGAATATATAATTAATATAAGATTACTGGCTTGTCTGTTGTCGTCATTACTTTGGCGTGACAATTGATTGACTTAAATTGGAGTAAACCTATAACAAACACGTTGTTTGATCGTTGATCTAGTATATCTCAAGAGTTCCTTTACAGCACTAACGTAGTACTCTCCAGGGTTACTCATGTATTGGCTAAACTTTCCCAAAGCAAATATGATGTCCGGTTTAATGTTTATTATTACATACATCAAACTTCTAATATATTCCTGATATTCAGTCAGGTTAGCTTTCTCGTCAGAGTCCAAAGTCGGACGTAACTTGTCGTAACCAGAGATTGGCACTAACTTTGGTTTGTACTTCTCTTGAGTTATTTCATATCGATTCAAAATGTTATCCAGGTATTATTCTTGATTTAGGAATAATGTCTTTTCTTTTCGATTCTTAATAACATAGATACCAAAGATTACTTGAATCTTCCCTAGGTTCTTGGTATAAAATCAATCTGTTAATGTTTTTCCAAACTATTCTAATTCTTGTATTCTTAGTGTAACAATAACAATGTTATCCACGTGAACAAGTAATATGATCTTACGTTTTTTGTAGATATAAAGACAAGAGTCAGCTAAGCTTTGGACAAATCTAATCTTAACAAAATAATTCTTACAAAGTAAGTTCTAGTCTTGCGTAAACTGCTTTAGCTTATACAAACTCCGTAAGACATATAATATATACCCATTCTTTAACTTGGGTACTTTGTCTAATTAAGATAAAAAGATTTGTTCTCGTAAGTATGATTTAGTAAAAGCATTTTTTACATCATATAAGTAATATTTAAGGTTTTTTGCTGTAACAATGACCATGAATATCCGAAAAGTATTCATTCTAACCGTAAGTATAAACGTCTTAGTGAAATTCTGCTTATATTTCTAAGAGAAGTCTCGAACAACTAATCTTGTTTTAAATCTGTTTAATGTTTTGTCGGGGTTTGTCTTAATAATGAATACTTATTTAGTAAAGACCAAGTTCGCTTTTTCCGAGGGTATTTCTTCTTCCTATATATCATTTTGTTATAATAATATGATCTCTTCGTCAATTACCTCCTTTTATTTCTGACCATATTTATAATCTGAAATAATTTTTTTGTATATTATTAAAATAATAATATTTAGATCTGTTACTAAACTAGCCAGAGCTATTTCGTCTGGGTCTTGGTAATCTTGATCTTCCAGTATTACAAATATAACTTTCATTATCTTGGTAAGACAGTCTTTATTATCAAAATTATTAAGTCTTTGTCGTTTTCGAAGATCATACCTTATTTCCACGGATTTTAGTAATACTTGATTTTCTTTGTTAAACAAGTAAAATCCAATAAGTAATATTATATTAATATTAGATGATAAATCATGATTCTCGGCTTAAGCCTGAAATTGATCTCTAATTTTATTTTCCTCATCTCCTTCATCTCCTCCTGAATAAAATATATTCACGCTTGAATTGCTCACATTTTCCTGATCACATTATCGGTTAGTCCAGGTAATTGGATCAGTATGTGTTATTCTTGAGTTCGTAATAGCCAAGATTACAATTTCGAAGTTATTCAAACCTTTTGGGTCTGAGGACAGTATAGACTCAATAACTTCTTTTTGTGATCAGCCTCTTGGTTTACAGATTATTAGTTCATTCCTTGTTCCTTGAAAATCATCTGTCCGAAGTTTCAAATCAACTGTTCTACCTTGGATATCTTCATAAAAACTAATATAGCTTAATTTGATGACATAGCCTCTGTCTGGCGTATAAACCTTATATTGTTTAGTCGTGTTTGAATTGTATCCTACAAATACTGTAACCTGTCCATAGTCTATAAACTTATCTTTTCTTGATTCCTTCAGGTATTCTTTTCGGTTAATATATGACATATATTTATATTCAAAAACTCTGATATAATCAATGCTTGAGATCTCTCCGGTAAATACTTAGTATAGGCTAACAACTTTCTCATCAATTGTCAGGCCAGATACTGTTCGGTTTCTCAAGTATACATCCGTTTCAATAACGTAGTTCCAGAATTCAAGCAATAAGCTAACTTTCTTCAGCAATGCCCAAGCATTTGCTATAGTTGTCTAAATTACTCATTCAACTGGACTGTTCTAGTTTGACTTATATCCTGCTGTTGTTTTTGCCCAAATCCTGATCGAAGTACTTTATTCGTCTAATAATAATAATAGTTCCGAGGCATTGTCAGTTTTAATAACCTTGACTTTTTCTTCTGTCTTGTACTTTACTTAGATCTTCTATGTCTTGAGTTTCTTGACCAAATGTACTCTTGTCTTTGTAAAAATATTCCAAATATAACAAATAACGTTATCAACAATTTGAGCAAAGTATCGGTCTTCTTTTATTGATAATGAAAACAGTCCACATACATCTATGTAAATTAGTATAAACTTTTTACTCTCTCACTTACTCAACGCTTTATTAACATAATCTTTCATCTTAGTAAAGTCACAGACTTCATAAAGTTCTTTAGTTATAGGTTTTCGTATTAGCTTACTTAAAGTAATAATCTTGTATAAGTTATAGATTTTCTTTACTCCAAGATAAACAAATTGTCTATGCCATAAATTATAGTATTATATGACTTTCTTTACTGACTTTAGTACTAATATAAGTAAGGTTTCAGTATTATTGTCAGAATTTTGATTTTCCTCGTCAAGTAAATTAAATCACGATTATCCCTCCTCCGTTTTAACATCATTAACCAAAACTGTTTCCTTTGGCCCATTCACGATAAAACTTATAATATACACTTCTCCACGTTATTTAGCTTTAATGTACTAGTTCTTTTGATTCTTTCGAGTAAAATACATTGTATGTAGATCAAAAGAGTTATCAAAACCTTTTTCACAAACACATCAATCAAAGAATAAATTAGCCCCAAGATTTAAAACAAGTAGAGTATCAGACAATAATACAGTACTTCTATCCTTCAACTTCATTTCAGTAATCCCCTTCTTTTATATATATAACCTTCTACCTCTAACCTTTATCTTGTGACGTTTAATATCAGTCATCGGTTATTTAAAGAGCTAGAAGTTGTCAGTCATGTATGAAGAAGTACTAGTATTTGTAATCCAGACAAAAAGTTTGACTTTACATATTACTTTCTTTGATACTTCTGTAACTTCGTCTTCCTCCTCGGATAAGTCGTCAGAACTTGACTCTGTCTCTGATATTAAATTATATTCAGAAAAGTGACCAGTAACATGACCATGAGAATGTCATCTTGACTTGTTCCCCTTATAGTGACCTTTACCTTCATTTTTCTTTATTACCTTCCGAAAATGTCGTAATTTATTATCCTTAGATTTGAGGCCAAGAATGTATTTTCTTGTATTATATCTAAGTTTACAATATTTGATAAAATGATTCTTGTCACATAAGTAACATTTGACTTCCCTTTGGTCAGGTGAGTTATTTTTATATCTACTCCGTTGGCTTAAGCTTTTGTTCTCTTTGTCTTATGATCTTCGTGTTCTCTTATCTCAGGTAATAAATACTGTCGAGTTAATGACTTTCTCTTCATGTCTTTGGAGAATGTTGATCTTGTCCACGATTTTAAGTATCGGTTGTACATCAATCACGGTTATAACTGTTGAGTATTCTTCTAAGAGTCTTGCAAAAAAGAATTCGAATATTTGCTTTGTGCTAAAGCCATCCTTGAGTTCAGGGGTTACCTTCACAACTCTTCTCTTTAATTCTTGTACTTAGATCTATCCTTCTTCGATTATCATACCTTACTCTAACTTGAATAAGATAAGTTAAACCATTTCACTTTGAGTAACATGAAGTAATAACTTGCTATACTTAGAGTATAACTTTGTCTATGTCAGTTAAGCTTCAGACTCGTCGTAGATCAGTTCATTATCCATGGCATCGATACAGATTGAAATCATATATAAAACTTTCGTAAACACAACTTCATATTTCTCTTACTTTTCAATATTCCATATACTATCCTTTGATCCACTTTATAGTCTATCCTCCACCTTCAAGTTCTTTAGTTGTTTTGCTACATCTTCAATAATGATCTTGGGTATTTTTGTGCTTACTGGTATAACAAGGATATTGATCAATAATAAGGTTCTCTGAATCCAGGCGTATTCTGTGATTATCTTGTTTAGCACAAATTCTAACGATTCTCCCTTAAAATAAAGTCTCATCAGTTTAAACCATTCTTGCCAATTCGCTCTACTAAAGATGCCAACAGGGCATTTATGTGTAAGGTGATCGGTGTCCATCTTCTCAAATGTCAGTAAAATAAAGATGATGAAGATTTTGTCGTCTTTTGAGCTATCGTATTATAACTCAAGGTTAGAGAGACCTATAATTAACTGTTAGGTTTAGATAAATAGGTAAGTATCACGCCAAAGTGCCTAATACCGATTAAAGAGTCATGATCTTCAAGTACTTGCTGTAGACTGACAATTCGTCGTACATCTACCCATTTCAAGACTTAGAACCGATCAGTCTATGTTTCAACCAATGCTTTACAGACTTCTTTCTTCTACAAAGACTTATGCAACAACGTGTGTTTTGGCTATCCTTGGTGATAGACTTACGGTGAACGCGTCCTAATTACTATTCTTCTTAGTGACGCCTCAACATGCGTCCAGGCTCATAACCTGTTAAGATTATGATCGTTATGCTCATATGGGAAGGGTTGGTTCACTAGGCACTACCATAATGTAGGGTTGAATAGGCTTATATTGGCTAATGCATTATATACTTATACTTATATTCAGTATTTAAGGAGTTATACCCTTAAATACTCTCTTACCGGATTATTAATCATTCCACTCCGATCACATAGTTACCGAGCGCCAGTATGCTCTACTCCCATAATTCCTAACATATACATATAATAAAGCGAAATATAATAATATACTAATATTATTATACTATATAAACTTTAGAAAAAAAAAATATAATATATTTATAGAAAAAGATATTTAATATAATAATAACAATAATAAAAAAAGTCAAACTCATTAAGGAAACACAAACAATTATACAGTAAAACTTAAAAAAAGTCAGAAAAAGAATAAAAAAGTATTATGATAAATAACATAAAATAGAACTTATGTTTAAAAAAAGAAATAAAGTATACTTTTTACGAAAATTCATTAAAACTAAAAAATTAAATAAATCATTAGATTTTAAGAAAATAAAATTACTAAAAATTAATGAAGTTTTAGAACAAATAACATATAAACTAAAATTATTTAAAAACATTAAAATATATTTAATATTTTATGTCATTATACTAAAACTAATATTATCAAAAATATTAATAATTACATATTTAAAAACAAAAATCTTAATTTAGAAAAAAAATACAAAATAGAAAATATAAAAAGACAAAAAATCTTTAGAAAAAAAATTTAATATTTAATTAAATAAAAAAGATATTTAAAGTCAGAAAATACTTAAAAACTAACGAAAAAACTTAAGAATATTCAATAAAAAGTTTAAGAGTTTAAAGTTAAATATATTAAACTAAATTGTCTAATAATAGATCATTAGAATAAAGTTAACCAAAAGCCTTAAAAAGATTATTAATCTAAGAATTCAAAAGGACAAAAACGTTTAAAGAAGTTATAATTATATAATTAAAAGTTTTTTACTTAATATATTTTTTCTTTTTTATAATATTTAACTTATCTAAAGTTTCCAGACTATAATAAATTATTTCTTTAGTATATTTCTATAAAAACTTTCTTTACTTTTTAGATAAACTAAATAAACAATATTCTTAACTGTCACGACCCTGCAGGGTTGTAATAAGCGAACTGAGTATAAGGCCTCTATAGCCGTCACCTTAGTTAAATAAGTATAAGTTAAGACGGTTATCAGGGACTTGGTTATGGTATCGCTAGTACTATTATATTACTAGTACTAACGAAAGGATAGTACAAGTTCAACACTAATACTATAAAAAGGGTTGTATAAGCTAAAGGATAATATTATCGAAATTATAATACTAACCTTTTGGTTGTATTAACTAGGTAGTAATACTATCGGGAAAATAGTATTACTTTTCTGCTTATGCTAGTTATTTGTTTGTACATACAAAAAGCTAATACTAATAAATAAGCAAATATATGACAAATAAGACTAGATAAGATCCTTTGAGTCCAAGACCGGATAAAATCTCTTAGATCCAGGACTATAAAGATCTAAGCGGATTTAGTCATCAACATATACTATATAAATAAATAATTTTACAATAAATAAGAACTTTATGTTTAACTCAATTAATTTACAGTATACTTGTATTTTATAATAATTACCTTAAAGCTTTGTAAAGATATTCTCTTACCCTTTACTTTCATTTATCATTTGAGTGATAAATAATTTTATACCTTTGTAGAAATATTACACTTTGAGCACCCTGAAACTCGAAAATATTATAGCTAGAGAATCATTAATATCCTCAGTTCCTGGAGCAGACCAGAACCAGTAACTTAACTTCGTGGAAAAGAAGCTTAAGTTAAGAAAGATTAAGAAATATTATGACGAGAAGATTAAGCTAAAGATATTTCTGTTTCAGGTTTACTCTTACTTATCTTTACACAAGCAAATACTCAAGAATAACTTCAAAAAGATTATTTAGATAATTTCTTACTTTGATAGTAAAATATTGCAATAAATCTTTCTGTATACTGAGAATGTAGAAAAATATTTATTAAGACATAAGGATAAATAATAAAATATTATCAATATTTTCAAATCTGTCGACAACTTTGAAAAGGAATTAAAAAAAGTTTTTGGTAATTCTTATGAAACAGATAAGGTAGAACAACAATTATACATCTTTAAACAAACTGGATTTATAACAACATATAATACCAGATTCAGGCAATTAAGCAATCTAATTAACTGGGAGGATAGAGTTCTTATGTTTTAGTATTACAAAGGACTTAAGGAATCGGTCAAGGATGAATTGGCTCATATTAGACTCCGCCCGGACATTTTGCTAAAACAAATGAAAGAAGCTAAAGAAATTAACAATTTTTAATATAAATAATATATAGAAAAAAAAGAAAGAATTTTTTACTCCTTATAGACAAATAAACAAAAAAATCACATCGATGATCGAAGGGACCCAATAGACCTTGATAAGATTATAAGAGGAAGAAGATAAAGTTTTAAGAATTATAACAAAAAATTACCCAAAGGAAAAAACAAGTATAACTTATCTTTTGAGTAATACAAAGAAAAGAGAGAAAAGAAACTCTGTTATAAGTATAGACAAGCCGGATATACTGCCCAGGAATACAGTAATAAAGACAAAGGAAAGTTAAAAAAAGCTAGGATAATGTTTATAGTATCCTTGGCCGAAGATAACGAATTTTATAGTTTAGGTAATACCTTATTAGTAAAATAGAACAACTTCGACAAATTACTAAAAGATATTAAAGATTAGTCCGTGGACTAGATTTTACGAATTTTTCTTACAGAAAACCTTATAACAGAAGTTTATTATGATGTTAAGAGTATAATGTCCTCAGGAGTCTTTTCTCTTATTATAAGTGAGCTAGACGTATTAATATCTGTTGTAAAGAAAGTAGAGCGATAAAGCTTGAAAATTACTAACCCCGATAACTTTTCTTCAGACGAATATTGAGACATTACTGACTTACTAAACTTGTTTCTCTTAGGACAAGTTAAGAAAGAATTGATGATCTGTGAAGAATTTCAGGACAGTTTCAATCAAGTTGACTGGAAATCCTCGAAAAGAAAAAGACATGCTAGGATTTTACTAGTATATTCCTTATACATAATACTCAAGGTATCAGAACCTAACCAAAGAATAATAAAGGAATCTTTTCGGAAAGTCTTCTGAGACTTTAAACTCTTTAACTACATAAAATAAGAAGATTTTATCACTTAACTTTATCAAACAAATAAGTCATAAGTAAGTAAAAAAATAATATTGATTAGAACAGTTCTTCACTTTGACAGAAGTTATGTAGAAATCTAGAGATTAGTCAAAAGAAATATTCTTTAGGATATGTTACTTTAGTAAGATAAGCTTTTTTAGTATAAAATATAAAAATTAAGAATAGTAGTTAAGATTATGTAATTTAACTTCGAAAAAATTATTATCAGTAGATTATACTATAATAACTTAATATTTTACTTTTTAGGAGAAAATATATAACTATCCCAACAAGACTTTTATGTCTAAATTATATATTATAAAGACAAAAAGAAAACATACTAAACCAAGAAAGAAATATGTCAAGAAATAATTTTTCATACAGAATATCAAGAATAATATTATAATTATGGGATAAGCTATTATTATAAGTTTAATGATGAATAAATACTCTTTAAGAAATGTATTAATAATCTATTCAACCTGAGAAAACTTAAAGCAAAAAAAGCATTATCTCAGATGACTCGAAAAAAGGAATTTAATACAGAATTCACCTCTGATATGTTTAGGGCTAACAAAGGAGAAATTATCCAGTTAAATATTAAGTTTAGCAATAGAAATTTTAGAGTCTTAATAAATTCGGGAAACTAAATTAACCTAATCTCGCCATAAGCTACTAAGACAATAAACATACAGACTAAAATCTATAATCAGTTTTTACGAATAGCCGACAGCTCATTAGTAAAAAAAGAAATATTCGCCAGAACTAAACCTTTTACTATAAGGATTAAAAACTACTAAGAACAAATCTGGTTTAAGGTTTCTTTTCTTAGAAAAGAAAATATTATCCTAGGACAACCTTGGTTAGAATTCTATGACTTAAACATTAACTGGAAAATAAAGAAATTAATATTTAAATGTTATTACAGCATTAGACTAAAGAAATAATTTACGTAAGATGTTTTTACTGTAGAACTTACTCAAGATGACTTCTAAAATAAACTAGACACTCTCCCAGAAGAATATTAAGATTATCGTGAATTATTTACTTTATGACCAAAGAACATAGTTTTATTTTTATACAAAGAATGGGATTATGAAATTATTCTCCAGGAAAGTGTAACCCTTTCTTACAGACTTATTTATAGAATAAATCTTGCCAGGGATGAGATCTTGAAAAAGTGACTGAACGAACAGACCACAAAGAGTTTTTATAAAGAGTTAAGCTCTTCGTGAGAAGTGTTATTGATATAAGTGTTAAAGCCAGACGACCCCCAGAGAAGACTATATAAAGACTACAAAAATTTAAATAGTAAAATTATAAAAAACAGATACTTATTACCTTGTATTAACAATATACAAGATATACTTATTAAAGCCAGATATTTCACAAAATTAGACTTTGTCGTAGGATTCAACTTGATAAGGATTAAAGAGGGACATGAGTAGTATATTGTTATTCGAACTAAATATAGACTTTATGAACTATTAGTCATACCTTTTGGTTTAACAAATGTATTGATAATTATACAGAAAGTGAATAATACGATTTTGAGATTATATTTAGATCATTTTATAATAATATATTTGGATAATATCTTGATTTATTCTAAGACATTAGAAGAACATAAGTAATATATTCATATTATACTTAAGGCATTGATTAATAATAATATAAAGTGTAAGTTGGCTAAATGCCAGTTTAATGCGACGGAAGTGAAATTTCTAAATGAAATAATTTCAGACAAAAGATTTCAAATGGACTCAGAAAAAGTGAAAGTCATTAAAGAATGGTTTACTTTAAGAATGGTCAAAAAAGTCCAGTAATTTAATAGACTTGTTAACTATTATAGACATTATATAACAGCTTACTCGAAGATAGCTGGCTCATTAACAGAATTAACGAAGAAAGATATACCTTTTGTTTGGGAAGAGAGGCAAAAGAGAGTCTTCCAAGAGGTTAAAGATCAGTTCGATGAAGACTGAATACTGGCCCATGCTGATCCCGAGAAATCATACTTGCTAGAAACAGACGCTTCAGGAAGAGTGTTAAATGGAGTCTTGTCATAAAAGGACAACAAGGGACGTTAGAAGCCAATAATCTTCTATTCTCGAAAATTTATTCTAACAAAATTAAACTATAACATCTACAAGAAAGAATTCTTGGCTATTATAGATTGCTATAAGTATTGGAAAGTTTATTTATGTAATATCAAACATCTATTTGAGATTTTATCAGACTACAAAAATTTAATAATCTTTATGACTACTAAAGATCTTAACAGTAAACAAATATACTAGTACAAAACGTTAGTACAATATGATTTCAGGATTTGTTATGTCCAAGGATCAGAGAATGTTAAGGCTAATACTCTGAGCAAGTGACCAGACTATATAAAAGGAAGTTCTAAGCAAGAATTCACCATGTTTAGGAAAGAAGGTAATACTCTATGCCTTAATTATGTATAAGTATTAGCGGTCATACAGGTTATTAACGAGGAATGGCTAGAAAGGATCAAGTTAGCTATTACAAAAGAGAAAGAAATCTTTAAGGATCTTAAGACTAGTTAGCTCGAGGATCAGGAATTTTTAAACATTTAGTTAAAGGACAGAAGAGTATTTATCTTATTAGTAATTACCCAGGAGTTTATGAAAGAACAATATGAATTACTTATGTATAGTCACCAAGGAATTACAAAAACCAAGAACTGACTACAATAAGAATTCTTTATCTTTAAACTTTAACAGGAAGTTACCAAAGTCATCAATAATTACAACGTTTGTTACAAGACTAAAATATCAAGAAAAAAGCCTGTAAGATAATTAATGTTTCTTTAGATACCAAAGAAACCTTAGATTTTTATTTCATAGGATTTCATCATAAGATTACCCCCATCAAGAAGTACTAATGGACCAGATGAAGATTATTATGACTTAATCTTTATTATAATCAATAGACTTACGAAGTACTTTATCATGTTGTCATAAAAAGAAATATAGACAGCCAAGGATTTAGTAGAAATTATGATTTCTAGGGTTATAATAGACTATAATATCTCAACAGAAATTATTTCGGACAAAGATAAACTCTTTACGTCAAAATTCTGAGAAACAATCTGTAAGAGATTAAGCATTAAAAAGAAAATCATTATGAAAGGATGGGCTCAGACAGACAGACAGACTGAGTAAGTTAACCAGATCATAAAAATCTATCTTTACTATTATATAGACTATAAATAGTCAAATTAGAAAGATCTCTTACTAATAATATAATTAGTATATAATAATACAAAGAGCAAAACTATTAAAGTTATGCCTTTCTTTGTGAATTATGGTTATAAAGCTTAAACCTACTTTATAAAAACAAAGATAAGAAACATTTCTAAGATAATTGAACAATAAGTAAATGAATTAGAAAAAATCTATAATCACTTAAAGTATAACATTAAATTTGTATAAGAACACATGAAGAAATACTATAATCAAAAGTACAGTATAAAACTTAAGTTTAAAAAAGAGGATAAAGTTTATATTATCCGTAGATTTATCAAAACGACAAGACTGAACGATAAATTAAACTGGAAAAAGATTAGATTATACAAAATCAAAAAAAAATTAAGAAATCTGACATATAAATTAAAACTCCTTAACATTATGTGAATATATCTAGTATTTTATGTAGTTATACTAAAAAAAGTATTACTAGGATTATCACCAGCTTTAGACTTAAAACTAAAATAAGATCTAAATATAGAATAAGAAGTAAAAGAAATCCTAGATGACAAGTTAATAAGAAACAAGAAATAATATTTGGTTAAATAGAAAGAATAAGAAGAATATAAATGGTTAAATACCTAGGAACCAGAAAAGTATTTTACTAATTCTAATGAGCTTTTAGAAGAGTATAAACTGGTGAAGTAAGCTAAGATGGATTGAACAGAACATTAGTATAAGTAATAAAATTAGTGTTAGAGGAGAAGACTTCGGAAAGGCTAACCTTGGCCTGATAAGTAGTTTCTGCTTGCTGTAACACCTTGTCTTCCTTTTGCTTTTATTCACTTCTTTCCTTTTCTTCTTTAGCATCTAACTTATCCAGAGAATGAAGACTGTAATGAACCATTTTAGCCTTATGCTTGTTGAGCAGATATTGTTACTTTTATAGACGAAGAATTTTCATTATAGTATTTTCTTCTTCCTTTTTCAATTTTTTATATTACTTATCAATAACTTCTTAACCTTTAGTTAAGGTAGCCTTTGCATTATAATCAGTACACTTTTTTCGAACATACTCTATGTAATAAGATGACTTGTTGAAGTCAACCAAACATTTATGACTTTTAGCTTCACAAAAGAAACAAGGAATCATTTCGTCATTAACGTTATCAAGATAATGAGCTAGGCGAATATGTTTGTAATTTTTCTTTAATTCTTTGATGTCTGTAGATTCAAGATAACGTTTTGGGGGTATGATAAGAAGGAAGGAAAGTTTGAATTGTTGCAAGGTTTTCTATGTCCTAGTTATAAGCTTCAGGATGAAGTTAAGCTAGGAAGGGGATAGTGTCATGACCCTGCAAAGTTGTAACAAGCGAACTGAGTATAAGGCCTCTATAGCTATTGTTTTAGTTAAATAAGTATAAGTTAAGATAGTTATCAAGGACTTAGTTATAGTATCATTAGTATTATCATATTACTAGTATTAGTGAAAAGATAGTACAAGTTCAACATTAGTATTATAAAAAGGGTTGTATAAGCTAAAGGATAGTACTATCGAAATTATAGTACTAACCCTTTGGTTGTACTAGCTAGGTAGTAATACTATCGGGAAAATAGTATTATTTTTCTGTTTGTACTAACTATTTACTTATATGTGCAAAAAGCTAGTATTAACAAATAAGCAAATATATGACAAATAGGACTAGATAGGATTTCTTGGGTCTAAGACCGGATGGGATCTCTTGGATCTAGGACTATAAAGATCTAAGTGGATTTAGTCATTAATATATATTATATAAATAGATAGTTTTATAGTAGATAAGAGCCTCGTGTTTAACTTAATTGATTTACAGCATACTTGTATTTCATAATAATTACCCTAAAGCCTTGTGAAGATATTCTCTTGCCTTTTACCTTTATTTATCATTTGAGTGATAGATAACCTTATACCCTTGTAGGAACGTTATATTAACTATAACCTAAATAGTTTTTTCCTCTTTAGTCTTAAAACAAACCTTTTCCTGATTTAAAGTTTCTTAAGAAATTACAGAAATATTTTCGTTATTATATATTTAATAATATAAAATATACTTATTATAATAAGTTAACTTAAGAATTATTTTATAAACTTTACTGTTATAAACATAAAAAGTATAAAAAGACATTTTAACTCTGTAAGTTTAGATATAAACAGAAAAATTTATAACTTTTTGTATTTTTCGTAATTTTTACTTTTTTATTAATTTGTTTTTTTCAGAAAATAAATGTTTAAGTAATATAATAAAAAAGAAAAAAAGTTTATAAAACATTAAGATTATTCTTATTTTAGTTTTAAGCTTTAGGACAAAGTTAAACTAAAATAAAGATAATATTATAAACCACATTAAAACAATAACAGACCTGAGGCTCAATAATGATACTATACAGAAAACCTGACATAGTCCTGGATCTCGTGATCAAAGGATCATATAATAAACCTAAAGGACTCAAGGAGTCCAAGAGGTCTAAAGACCTAAAAGACCCGGGGAAATCCAAAGAGTCTAACGTATTTCATAATTTATATAAGTTCATATAGTTCTCAATAGATAAAAGTCTTATACTTAACTTATAATACAGATTATTACTTATATATAATTATAATTATGATTATATACTAATTATACTGATCCCTGAGCTCTTATTAACTCTTTATGACTTTAATATATATTTATACATTTTATAAGACCTAGATAAAAGCTTAAGTTTATAACATTATTAAATAATATTATTAAAGTTATAATATTAACTTTTTGGATATATTAATTAAGTAATAATATTATTAAAGAAATAATATTATTATTTTATTTATATTAATTATTTGTTTGTATTAACAGAAAGTTAGTATTTGTCATGACCCTGCAAGGTTATAACAAGTGACCGGATTATAGGGCCTCCATAGCTGTTGCCTTAGTTAAATAAGTATAAATTAAGATAGTTATCAAGGACCTGGTTATAGTATTGTTAATATTATCGCATTATTAGTACTAACGAAAGGATAGTACAAGTTCAACACTAATACTATAAAAAGGGTTGTATAAGCTAAAGAATAGTACTATCGAAGTTGTAATATTAATTCTTTGGTTGTATTAACTAAGTAATAGTATTATTGGGAAATTAGTATTATCTTTCTGCTTGTGTTAGTTATTTGTTTGTACGTGTAGATAGTTAGTATTAGCAAATAAGTAATTACGTAAGATGTATATCTAGTATATTGAGTATAAAGTATAACTAATATACTTAATATACTAATCCTCATTATATAAATAAATAATTTCATAATAAATAAAAGCCTTATGTTTAACTTAATTGATTTATAATATACTTACATTTTATAGTAACTACCCTAAAACTTTATGAAGCTATTTTCTTGCCCTTTACCTTCATCTATCATTTAAGTAATAAATAACTTTATACTCTGTAGAAATATTACACTTTGAGCACCTTAAAACTCGAAAGTATTATGGCTAAAGAATCATCAGCACCTCTAACTCCTGGAGCAGACTAAAACCAACAACCTAGCTTCGTGGAAAAGAAGCTTAAGTTAAGAAAGATCAAGAAGTATTATGACGAAAGAACTAAGCTAAAAATATTTTTGTTTTAGGTCCATTTTTACTTATCCTTACATAAGTAAACACTCAAAAGTGACTTCGAAAAGATTATTTGAATAATTTTTTATTTTGACAGTAAAATATTATAATAAATCTTTCTGTATACTGAGAATACAGAAAAATATCCACTGAGACATGAGGATAGATAACAGGACATTATCAATATTTTCAAATCCATTAACAACTTTAAAGAAGAATTAAAAAAAGTTTTTGATAACTCTTATAAAATGAATAAAGCAGAACAACAATTATATATTTTTAAATAAACTAGATCTGTAATAACATATAATACCAGATTTAGGTAACTAAGTAATCTGATTAACTAAGAGAATAGAACTCTTATATTTTAGTATTATAAAAAACTTAAAGAATCGGTCAAGAACAAATTAGCTCAAATTAGACCTTGCCCGGACATTTTACTAAAATAAATAAAGAAGACTAAGGAAATTGATAATTTTTAATACGAATAGCATATAGAAAAAAAAGGAAAAATTCTTTACTCTTCATAGACAAATAAACGAAAAAGTTACATTAATAATCAAAAAGACTTAATGAACTTCGATAAAATCATAAGAAAAAGAAGACAAAGTCTTAAGAACTATAACAAAAGATTATCTAAAAGAAAAAATAAGTATAACTTAACTCTTGAGTAATATAAAGAAAAGAGAGAAAAGAAACTTTGTTATAAGTGTGGACAAGCCGGACATATTACCCGAGAACACAGTAACAAGGACAAAGAAAAGCCAAAGGAGGCCAAGACTATATCTATAATATCCTCAGCTAAAGATAACAAATCTTATAATTCAGGTGATACTTTATTAATAAGATAAAGTAATTCTGACAAATTACCAGAAAATATTAAAGATTAATCCATAGATTAGATCTTATGAATTTTTTCTACAGAAGATTATACAACAGAAGTTTACTATAATGCCCAGAGTATAATATCTTCAGGAGTTTTTTTTTTTATTATAAGTAAGTTAAACATATTAGTATTTGTTATAAAAGAAGTAAAACGACGAGGTTTAGAAATTGTTAACCTTGACAATTTTTCTTCAGAAGAATATTAAGATATTACTGACCTGCCAGACTTATTCCTCCTAGAATAAGTTAAGAGAGAACTGATGATCTGTAAAGAATTTCAGGGCAATTTCAATCAAGTTAACTAGGAATCCCTGAAAGAAGAAGGATGTACTAGACTTTTACTAGTATATTCTTCATATACAACACTCAAAACATTAAAACCTAATCAAAGAATAACAGAAGAATCTTTTCGGAAAATCTTCTGGGATTCTAAACTCTTTAATTACATAAAACAAGAGAATTTTATCACTTAACTTTATTAAACAAATAAACTATAAATAAATGAAAAAATAATATTAATTAGAATAATTCTTCATCCTGACAGAAGTTATATAAAAACTTAAAGATTAGTCAAAAAAAATATTCTTTAAGATATATTACTTTAACGAGATAAGTTTCTTTAGTACAGAATATAAAAATTAAGAATAATAATTAAAGTTATATAGTTTAACTTCGAAAAAATTACTATCAACAAATTATATTACGATAACCTAGTACTTTATTCTTTAGAAAAAAATATATAGTCATCTTGATAAGATTCTTATGCTTGGGTTATATATTATGAAGACTAAGAGAAGATATACTAAGCTAAGAAGGAAGTACGTCAAGAAACAATTTTTTATATAAAGTATCAAGAGTAATATTATAGTTATAAAATAAATTATTATTATGAGTTTAACGATAAATGAATGTTCCCTAAAAAGTATGTCGATAGCCTGTTTAACCTGAAAAAGCCTAGAACAAAGAAAGTATTACCTTAAATAACTCAAGAAGAAGAATTCAATACAGAATTTATCTCTGATATATTTATAGCTAGCGAAGAAAAAGTTATCCAGTTAGATATTAAGTTTAGTAACGGAAACCTTAGAACTTTAGTGAATTCGGAAAACCAGATTAACCTAATCTTGTCACGAATTACTAAAACAATAGATATACAGACTAAAGTCTATAATCAGCTTTTACAAATAACCAACAGCTCATTAACAAAGAAAAAAATATTCGCCAGAACTAAATTTATTATTATAAAGATTAAAAACTACCAAGAACAAGTCCAGTTTAAGGTTTTCTTCCTTAAGAAGGAAAATATTATCCTAAGATAACTTTGGTTAGAATTCCATGACTTAAACGTTAATTAAAAAATAAAGCAATTAACATTTAGATATTATTATAGCATTAAACCAAAAGAATAACTTATACAAAATGTTTTTGCTGTTAAACTTGTTTAAAATAACTTCCAGAATAAACTGAACACTTTTCCGGAGAAATACTAAAATTATCGTAAATTATTCATTCCAAGACTAAAAAATATAGTTTTACCTTTACACAAAGAATAAGATTACAAAATTATTCTCCAAGAAAGTGTAAACCCTTTATATAGATTTATTTATAGAACAAATCTTGCCAGGGATAAAATCCTAAGGAAGTGACTGGATGAATAAACTACAAAGAGTTTCTACAAAAAGTCGAACTCTTTGTGGAGAGTATCATTAATATAGACACCAAAACCAGACAACCTTAAAGGAAGATTATATAAAGATTACAGAAATTTAAACAGCAAAACTATAAAAAATAAATATTTATTATCTTGTATTAACAGTATATAAGATATACTTATTAAAGCCAGATATTTCACAAAATTAGACTTTACCACAGGATTCAACTTGATAAGGATCAAGGAAAGACATAAATAATATATTACTATTCAAACTAAATATAAACTTTATGAACTATTGGTCATATTTTTTAGTTTAACAAATGTATTGATAATTATACAAAAAGTAAATAATATGATTTTAAGACTATATTTAGATCACTTTGTAGTAGTATATTTGGATAATATTTTGATTTATTTTAAGACGTTAGAAAAATACAGACAATATATTTATACTATACTTAAGGTATTAATCAATAATGACATAAAATGTAAGTTGGTTAAGTATTAGTTTAATATAACAGAAGTGAAGTTTTTAGGTAAAATAGTTTCGGACAAAAGATTCCGAATAGACCTGGAAAAAGTGAAAGTTATTAAAGAATAACTTATTTTAAGAATAGTCAAAGAAGTTTAACAGTTTAATAAACTTGTTAATTATTATAGATGTTATGTGACAGCTTATTCGAAGATAATCAGCTTGTTAACAGAATTAACGAAGAAAAATATACTTTTCGTAAGAGAAGTAGAAAAGAGTCTTCCAAGAGGTTAAAGATCAGTTCGACAAAGACTGAATATTAGCTTATGCTGATCTCGAGAAATTATACTTACTAAAAATAAACATTTTAGGTAAGGCGTTGAATGGAGTTTTGTCACAAAAGGATGACAAAGGACGTTAGAGGCTAGTGGCCTTTTATTCTTAAAAGTTTATTCTAACAGAATTAAACTATAATATCTATGAAAAGGAACTCTTGGTCATCGTAAATTACTACAAACATTAGAAAGTTTATTTATGTAATATTAAATATTTATTCGAGATTTTATCAGATTATAAGAATTTAACAACCTTTATAACTACTAAAGATCTTAACAGTAAACAAGTACATTAGTACAAAACGTTAATATAATATAATTTCAGGATTCGTTATATCCAAGGATTAAAGAATACTAAAGCTAATACTTTGAGCAGGTGACTAAACTATATAAAAAGAAGTTCTAAGTAAGAATTCATTATGTTTAAAAAAGAAAGTGACACTTTATACCTTAATTACGTATAAGTATTAATAGTTATATAGGTTATTAATAAAGAATAACTAAAAAAGATTAAGTTAATTATTATAAAAGAAAAAGAAATCTTTAAAGATCTCAAAGCCAATTAACTCAAAGATCAGGAATTTCTAGACATTTAGTTAAAGAACAAGAAAGTATTTATTTTATTATTAATTGCTCAAAAATTTATAAAAGAATAATATAAATTATTTATACATAATCACTAAAGAATCACAAAAATTAAGAATAAGTTACAACAAGAATTCTTTATCTTTAAACTTTAGCAAAAAATCATTAAAATCGTCAATAATTACAACATTTGTTATAGAACTAAAATATCAAGAAAAAAGCTTATAAAACAATTAATATTTCTTCAGATACTAAAAAAACTTTAGATTTTTATTTCATGGGATTTTATCACAAAATTATTTTTATCAAAAAGTACTAATAGACTAGATAAAGATCATTATAACTTAATCTTTATCATAATGAATAGACTTACGAAATACTCCATCATATTGTTATAGAAAGAAACATAGATAGCCGAAGATTTAACAAAAATTATGATTTCTAAGGTTATAATAAACTATAATATCTTAGTAAAAATTATCTCGGATAAAGATAAACTTTTTACGTCGAAATTCTGGGAAACAATCTATAAAAGATTAGACATTAAAAGAAAAATTATTACAGAAGGATAAACTTAAATAAATGGTCAGACTGAGCAAGTAAACCAGATTATAAAAGCTTATCTTTATTATTATATAGATTATAAGTAGTCAAATTAGAAAAATCTTTTATTAATAGTATAATTAATATATAATAACACAAAAAGTAAAATTACTAAAGTTATGCTTTTTTTTACGAATTATGGCTATAAAGTCTAAACCTACTTCATAAAAACAGAAGTAAGAAACATTTCTAAGATAACTGAATAACAAGTAAACAAATTAGAAAAAATTCATAATTACTTAAAGTACAACATCAAATTTATACAAGAATATATGAAAAAGTATTATAATCAAAAGTATAATATAAAACTTAAGTTTGAAAAAAAGAATAAAGTTTATATTATCTACAGATTTATTAAAACAACAAAACCAAATAATAAATTAAACTAGAAAAAGATTAAACTATATAAAATCAAAAAGAAACTAAAAAATCTGATATATAAACTAAAACTCTTTAATATTATACAAATATACTTAGTATTTTATGTAATTATACTAGAGAAAATATCTCCAAGATTATTATTAACTTCAGATTTAAAGTTGGAATAAGACTTAAATATAGAATAAGAAGTTAAGGAAATCCTAGATGACAAGTTAATAAGGAACAAGAAAAAATATTTAATCAGATAGAAAGAATAAGAAAAGTATAAATAATTAAATACTTAAGAACCAGAAGAATATCTTACTAATTCTAATAAACTTCTGGAGGAGTATGAACAAGTAAAATCAACCAGGCTTTATCGAACGGAACATTGGCATAAGTAAGCAGCTCAGCCTCGGAGAGGAAGGCCCCGGAGGGCCTTGCTTCCGCTAACTGAGTAGTTTTTGTTTGTTGCAACACTTCGTTTTCCTTTTGTTCCTGTTTAAGTTTCTTCTTCTCTTCTGCTTCTTTCCTTTCTCGTTCTTCGATCTTCTCTAGTTCTTCTATTGTAAAAACGTTTCGAATAATCATATTACAACTTTTTGTCTTGACCAACTTTCGCAGTTTGCGAAGACGGGCTGCACAGGCCAAGGCTTCCTCCTCTTCTCGTTCGAGACATTCCTCCTCTTCGACCAAATGTTCTAACTTATCCATGTTTGGATCAAACTTACACTTTCTACTCCGACGAATACATTCGCCATATTTAGTGGACTAAGAACTACGATAATACTTTTTGTTGTTGACAAGACAGTAATAATACTTAAAAGCCATAAAATAACCAGAATTCTTTATCACTTTCCCTTTCTTCATACATCCTTCATAACTAAACTTATACTTAAGTAACATGATGAAAGGAAAAGAAAGTTTGGTTCCCGGGAAGAAGTTTATAATTATAACTTTAAGCATCGAAACAACGTTAAGTTAAGAAAGGGATAATGTCATAACCCTGTAAGGTTATAACAAGCGACCAGATTATAAGGTCTCTATAACCATTACCTTAATTAAATAAGTATAGATTAAGACGGTTATCAAAGACCTGGTTATAGTATCACTAATATTATCGTATTATTAGTATTAACGAAAGAATAGTATAAGTTCAACATTAGTACTATAAAAAGGATTATACAAGCTAAAGGATAGTACTATCAAAGTTATAGTATTAACCCTTTGGTTGTACTAATTAAGTAATAATACTATCAGGAAATTAGTATTACCTTTCTGCTTGTGCTAGTTATTTGCTTGTACGTACAGATAGCTAGTACTAGTAAATAAGTGATCACGTAAGGCGTATATCCAGTATATCGAGTATAAGGTATAACCAATATATTCAATATACTAACCCTTACTATATAAATAGATAATTTCACAGTAGATAAGAGCCTTGTGCTCAACTCAATTGATTTACAGTATACTTGCATTTCATAGTAACTACCCTAAAGCCTTGTGAAGCTATTCTCTTGCCCTTTACCTTCATCTATCATTTGAGTGATAGATAACCTTATACCCTGTAGGAACGTTACAGTATTAGTAATTAAGTAAGTACTTAAATTAGTTAAAATGATTAAATAAATCAGTACTGATTATTATAATCTAGAAGGATTAATAAGATTAGTATTAATCATACTAATCCTTTGATCAGTTAAACATAAGCTGATCTAGGACTAATATCTTCTTTATAAACTATTATATAAAGAAAGTAATTAATCATAAATAAGAGTTTAGTGTTTAACTTAATTAACTAATAATATATTTGTATTTTATAATAAAGTTCTATAATTTAAGTTTATATATTCTCTTGACTTCTTAAGCTTATTATCTGAGTTATAACTAAATCTTAATATAAGAATATTATATAAGAAAAGTTAATAATTATTAAGTAAAGAATAATAAAAGAAAAGTTTATAATAAACAAGAAAATAAATATAATATTTTAGAAAAATAATATTTTAGTCAAAAGAATTATTATTGTTAGTTCATACCAGCACGTGCCTATCACGTGCATGTAAGCTATATAACCCCTCCGGCCATACGTAGTAGAAACGACAACCTCTCTCAATATAACGCAATTAGTATACTGTAATTACAGTATTATGTCGTGCCACACGTTATGGGAGTGTACTAACACTGATCAGTTTGTACATACAGATCAGGAAGCCATGCAATCGAATACAGGAATAACCAGTTCAGAATTGAGATATTCTATGCAGGGCGACATATTACAGTGCTGCCGTGAATACTGTCAATACTCAACTGACTTTCTTATTCAGGAGTATGAACTTCGGGAATTGCGATTTCTATGTAGGATGATATATTACAGTGCTACTGTGATATTGTCAATACTCTAGTCGAAGGGGGGAGATCTCGTATCAATTGATTGTACGAAAACAGCTGGTTTCTCTTCAATTGTTAAGACCTTTTGCTAAGTTACGGACGGCTTGCCTTTGGCCATATTCCCAATATCTTTCACTGAATTCACTGAATTCTACACTCTTTTTCCTCTCAAACCTTCAACTTTCGATTTAATTTACCCTACTTTGGAAGCCTCCACTCGACCGAAAAGGGAGCCAATCAGAACTTTCATTTGAGCAGATTTTTCATACAACAGTTGTTAATATCAGAAATCCGGAACCAGAGAATAGCTAGAATGTCCCAACCTATAGGCACACCGGGCATACTGGCAAATATGCCTGATATCTGGTCATAGGAAGAGAAAAGCAGGAAATGGCAATACGGTCTTAACCTGACTGATATCATTATTGATGAAGACATAAAAGACTTTATAGTTACTAAGATTCATGACTATGAGATTAGAGGTGACTTTGACGATAACCTATAAACTTTATTTCGGGAAGACTTTAAGGATTTCAAGGCTGATACTTTTAAAAGAGCATCCTTATCAGTTACAGTAAGATCAAGGTTCATACTGATTACTGAAGCAGAGAAGCCACTTCCTCCACTAGTACAGGCTATAGAACATAAAACTGTAGAGCACACCTTTGATAGAGTTAATACTGTTGATGTTAATCGAACTATTAAGCCGGAAATCTTAGAACTTATACCTTAACCTGAATCAACCATATTTACAGATTTTAAGTTATTTTCGGAGCTTACTAAATATTACACTAAGGACATGAAATACAACAGAATTAATGGCAACTTTGACCAAAAGCGCTATATATTTGAAAATAATTATAAAAGACTTGACATACCTGTAAGACTATATATAAAAACTTTTTTGACAATGCTGACTAGACTTGTTAAAGATATATATTACACAAACAACGTTAACCACTTTATGTATAAGAGAATGTGTGACCATATTCAAGGTTTTTACAAAAGACTAAAGCACTAGATCAATACCTTGATTTCGTAGAATAACATCGATTTAATCTTTATCATAAATAAGAATACTAACAAGAATATGTTTTAGTGTATACAAAAACTATTTACTACACTCCAGAAAGTTCAGTATAACTTTGCCCCAGAGTTACAGACCTAATCTTTCTTGATTAACAAGATAATCAACGTTTGCCGAAGAGTTCCAATATGTAAATATACGATTTCCAAGCTATCCCAACACTTAAGAACCTTGTTACAAGATCTCAACTCATCGATATTAACATATAAAACTAAGAATAAATAAGAACCTCATTTAACAACTTATTTTACAGACTGATATTACTATAACAAAGATAACCACAAAAATAAGAACTGCCAGTATCCCTGCAACAACTCATATTATTAGCAAGGAAATAAATATTATATATACTACAAGGAAGACTGCCATTCTTAGAACTACTCCCGAGAAGAGCAGGAAGCCGAAAAAGCAAGATTCAAGGCTAAACTAGGTTATACATACAACCCCAGGAATTGTAACTTTGATAAATTCGTAAATACTCGGTTCAGACAATATATTACCGAGTATAAAGGTAAACTACCCAAAGAGAAGTCAGATACAGTCATCAAACTACTCCTAGCCGACGATTATGACTCAGAACCAGAAGAACTAAATACTGACATATCAAGAACTTATATTACTTCATGTGACGATTTTCCCATGAAATTAATGGCAAATATGGCCATAGAACTCTCGAATAAGGCTTTTTCACATTACCTGACCATGGAAACACCCATAAAAGCAACTAACGAATCAATATCAAACGTGTACAATATAACCACCAAGTATAATATAAATCAGTTCCATGGAATCATGATTAATACAGACATAATCAAGCAATCTACGGCCAGTTACAGCTAATTCCAGGTATTATAACATATTGACAAGACTATAATGTTCAATAACATAAAAAGTACAAAAACTGTTCAATTCGGCATAAGGACTATTATTATTATAAGTTCAACAATAATGAATACCCTAATTGGCCAATTAGAATTCTATATTGTAGAAGTTAATACACCTTTTTTACTTTCCTTGGCCGACATAGACTACCTCAGAATATACTTCAATAACATTACAAATATAGTTATAACACCTTATAGCAAGATGTTGGTAATCTGTAGATTTGGCTACTCATTCGTAATATAGAACAACTATTTACAGATTTATATTATCGAATTTTTCGACCAAAACTTATACTTTTTGACGACCATAAAATTACAGCAACTCTACCAACAGTTCGGACACCCTTCCGTAAGAAAACTCTAGAAAATACTAGATTATACAGGCCATGATGTTGAAAAAGAAGTGCTAAAACACCTTTTTAAATATTGTGACCAATACCAACGTCATAGAAAATCCTCATACCAGTTCAGGTTCATCCTCAAGGATGACCTAGAGTTCAATTATACTATAGTCGTCAATATTTTCTATATAACCAAAAAACTTATTTTACACATTATTGATGAAGTTATACATTACCAAACTAGTAGATAACTTCAGAATATAAGTACAAGGCACACTTAAGACATTTTACAGGCATGTTGGATTGATACCTACCTTGGGCCCTCTGACCAGATTATCACAGATGCCAGAAAGAACTTTGTCAATAAGGAATTTAATTAACACACTCATACTATGAGAATCACACTGAAAGCTGTGCCAGTAGAAGCTCACAACTTAGTTAGAATGGTTAAACGTTACTATGGTTTAGTTTGACGTACTTATACAATTATCACTACCAAGATCACCGATCTTGACAAGGATATGGCTCTACAGATAGCCTTTAAGGCAATCAACGATTCAGTGAGACCTAACAGCCTAGTGCCTACACTTTTAGTTTACAGAGCATACCCACGAATAACCGAAAATGAGACTCTGGCCCTGTCTGTAAGTTTTAGAGTTAAAGTAATTAAAAAGGTTATAGAGGAAATTCATAGATTACGAGCCAAGCGACAAGTAGAAGATATTCTGAATACCAAAAATGGCCTAAATATGATTTGTATACATGACTTACTGATTAATTCAGACGTTCTCGTATAACGTGAAAGGAATACAGGCCAAGCCAGAACTTGAGAAAGGTCATATAAGTTCATAAGTATAGACAGAGAGAATTATATATTAGTACTTCCTTACAGTAATATAATATTCCAATCAATTTCTGTAAAACTGTATTTCAGATCTGTAATTGATATTGAGACAGATATACTATCTGAAACGATTTCACTTACCCAGCAAAGTAAATCAGACATTAGAGAACATAAGATGCTTTAACATATCGATGTTATAGATTTAACTAAAGACATTATTACAGTAGAAATACTTATACAACCCGTCAAGTGTAAACCTGGAAGACTTCGAAAATACCTAATTAAACTAAATATGGCTAATATCAAAGTATTTCTCCAAGATCTAGAACCAGACAAAGCGAACTTATACTATATATCTTAATAAACGGAAATGATAAGTCTAATAAATAACAATATATTTAAAGTAATATCACTTGAAGAGGTACCAGAAGATGTCTGTATATTTAACACAAGATTCGTAAACGAGGAGAAAAACCCAGGGACGGACAAAATTTACAAGAAATCAAGACTTATAATATAAGCTTACGACGATTACAAAAAGAAAACTATATTAACTTAGTCATCAACAATCTAAAGAGTTAACCAGTATATTATCCTGTATATTATATCTATAAATAACAAAATCAAGCTATATTTACAAGATATATCATAAGCTTACACTTAATCGTTAAACAAGTTAAACTGACTTTTTTACATATACCCTCCAATCGAACTGTTACAGTAATTAAACTTACTGAAGGAGAGTATATTAAAGGTCATAAAAC
The DNA here is from genome assembly GCA_021399445.1 of Xylogone sp. PMI_703. Taxonomy (NCBI): domain Eukaryota; kingdom Fungi; phylum Ascomycota; class Leotiomycetes; genus Xylogone; species Xylogone sp. PMI_703. Next base: position 924,667 of record JAJTUQ010000009.1, on the reverse strand, counting down.
CACTGTACAAAGTCCCGGAGGCCGGAAACCACTAATTTGAGACATACCATACATACTACACCAAGAATCTCGGGATAGAGCAATCAACTTACGACTTATGCCTCTTATATAACAACTCACTTTTCGGTATTATAGACCTTTAAACTAATGATACACTCTTTGCTACAGACAATAAATTCGTTGAACTCGAACAACTTCAGCTCCAGGAAACAGGATTCTTAGCCAAGGAACAAGAAGTATTGACACCCACCAAAGCCATCAAGTTCAACGGAGACATTATTCAACTAAAAGAAGACATAATCATCTTGTCCCAAGAATGCCAATGTGTTAATTTACGGTCTATAATGACTGAAACAAACAATACAACAAGCTCTCGAGGCATTATACGCAAAAACCTTTCAACCAAAGACCAATATGTAGTTTAGCGCACCAAGGGAGCATATATAACTTCAGTATGTCAACTGGAAGTTGTATATGACCTGTCAGCAGCTGCCCAAGCTGTAAACCCAGACGAAAACGACGTAAAAGCACTCAATAAGCACTTAGAATAGCAAATACAGAATACTGCCAGAGGAATACGGTTCATCAAGTTGAATAAGGAATCATTACAATTATTAGTGTTTACAGATATCACTTTCGCAAATAACAGAGATTTATTTTCGCAAATTGGCTACATTATAGTACTAACTGACAAGGAAGGCAACGTGAACATTCTTTACTGATTTTCAATCAAGTGTAAACGGGTTACCTGGAGCATATTAACATCCGAGTTATACGGAATGGTCCATGGATTCGATATGAGAATCGCAATCAAGTCTACCATCGACCGTATATTGAAGATCAACTTCTCACTAATTATCTGTACTGATTCCAAGTCACTCTATGACTGTCTCGTCAAGCTGGGAATTATACAAGAGAAACGATTGATGATCGATGTGATGTGCCTCCGCCAGGCCTACGAACGTAGAAATATCGCTGAAGTTAAGTGGATCGAGGGGAGCACAAACCCGGCCGACGCGATGACGAAGGGCAAGTGCTGTAACGCTTTGAAGCAATTGATCGATACGAATACCGTACGGTTGGAAGCGGTGGAATGGGTGGAACGGAATGGAATCGGTGGTTCAGAAGCATAGAAACCGGAGATCACGGGATTGTACTATTCCTAATTAAGAAATTAGTATGCGATTCAGAAAACTCTTCGGTTTTGAGCTTTTTCAGGAAAAATATGGCAATTGCGGGAATGCGGGGTATGGAACCGGTCACATGTCAATTTCTAGAGTAGCTCCAGTGTTGGTTCATACCAGCACGTGCCTATCACGTGCATGTAAGCTATATAACCCCTCCGGCCATACGTAGTAGAAACAACAACCTCTCTCAATATAACGCAATTAGCATACCGTAATTACAGTATTACGTCGTGCCACGCGTTATAGGAGTGTACCGACAATTATTAAGATTAGAAAATAATTATTTATTATATTTACTTTAACAAAAATAATATAAAAAGTTTTCGAAAATAAATTTTATAAAAACTTCTAGATTTTAATTATTATTAATATATATAATTATAATATAAATAACGTCTATATTAATGATTAATTAAGAGTTTCTTATAAAAGATTATACTTTATATAACAAGATGATTAAAAAGCTTTATTTTAGATCTTATTAAATATAATTATAATTAATTGTTAACTTATTTCGAAATATAATAATCTTAAGTTTATTAGACATCAAAGATATATTATATTCTGTAAAACTTTATATAAAACTTTATTTGAGTTAAAAGAATAATTACTGAGTAAACGGAAAAAGCTTATTTTAGAGTTAATTATACCAAAAATCATGAGCCTTAAGACTAGCTCAGACTATATTTTATAAATTTTTGGGAAACCAGGAGACTATCGGAGTTGTTCTAAGTATTTTAAGAAAAGAAAGATTATAAACAAGTTTAACTATAATTTAATCCGAAAACGCTTTAGTTATAACTGTCAGGCTTGCTAGGTTTACTTATATAAGGAAAGGTCTTACTTTGAGTAATACTATAAGAATATTATTATAATTATTAATAACCTCAAAATAAGGGGGTGTTATAGCTAAAATGAAGACATCTTATTGGACGACGCTATTATGTAATCATTGATGCCTGAAATGGTGAGGGGCTCCGGGGGATAGCAGTATCTATGAGTTATGCTAATCTTGTGAGATAGTTATGATTGAGTTGTTGAGCTGAGTCAAATTGCCTCTCCTGTACGCAATTAATGTGGGTGCCTGAGGCAGAAGAAACGGTGAACGGTGTGGGTCGTAAAACACCAGGAGTGCTTATCCGTGTTCAGCTACTGGTAGAAAAAGAATGAGAAGGGCAGAGCCGGTCAATCATCACTACAGTAATAATTCGAAGATTGGCGACCAGAAGCCAAGTGGGTATTGTTGGAGATGTTGTCGTGGCTTCGCGCATAGGCCCCTTTTCTGTCTTCTCAGATGCCGCACGCCAGCGGAGTGCCGTGGTTGTTTCCGCCAGTACCTCCGTAGAAGGTGGCTTAATTAACCTTGCCTGCGCTAGCAGCTCCATGTCCTACAGTGCCAGCTCTAAAATGACGATATTGTGTAGAATCCAGCCAGGCTAGTGTTAATTAGATGAAAGGGCAACTTACGCTATCTCAGTTTCACTAAGTTGATAGAAAAGTCTACTTTTGGATACTGTACATCATACCTCAGCCATCAGCATGCAGCAACACAAACCCATTGTTACGGGGCTGTTCAGGCTAAAGTCGAATGAAGAAATGTTTATCTCAATTATGCACGTCTACCGATTTGCAACCGCCAGCATCGACCCGGGTACCAGGTATTTTCGACATGAAGCCGCGCACACCGCGCTATTGCAGTATTATTGCCCCAGAGCTAAGGCACGAGCGGAAGCGGAAGGACAGCGAGAGCGGACTAACCGGATGTGGTCCGCCGGACAGGAGCAACCCTTGCTGTGAGAGCACTGCTGGCCTATCGGATGACGGTATGGCCCGTCCGGAGGAGTGCCCGGACATTCGTTTACCACAATCGAAGCACAAGCGAGAGAACGGGAAACGGGCGCTGAGTCAGCACAGCCGCTGGTGTCGCGCCCTTTTGCGGGGTTAGACTCGTGCGTGTGTGTTGCTGCTTCCCTTCGCTCCTCGGTTCCGGAGTTCTGCGTCTCCCTTCAACGTCGTATTGTCTCATTTCCTCGCCCGACCCTGAAAATCACCAACTTCTCGGTTTTTCCCCCCATCGCTCCTCCAAACTATTCCTCATCCACCATCGCTCCTCCTCGTCTCCATCATCGCCGCCAGCGCCGCCATCATCATGCTAGTGCGTCTCCAACGTGTCCACGTAGAACCGCCTCGATGAGTGACCTGCCAGATGCTGGGACTCCCGCCGCCGCCAGCGCCAGCCAGCAGAAATTCATCTGTCGCTACTGTGCCCAGCGCTTCAAGCGTCTCGACCACGTCCAACGACATGAACGCAGACACACCAAGGAGGCTCCGTACAAGTGTCCCTGTGGGCAAGCCTATCCTCGACAGTATGTCACGAACAATCCACCATTATTCTCCAGATAAGGAGACTCCTCGAGATCGCCTTTTTGCTGACTCCCCACCTAGCGATCTGTTGAGCAGACACCAAAAATCGGCTCATAACATTGAGCCCGTCAAACGACGAAAACTGCGACACAACGAACAGCAGCAACAACCACACGAAACTGACGAATATCCTCACGACCCCCATAACGCTCACAACCACGCCCACCAACTGCAGCAGCAGCAGCAGCCACCGCCTCAGGGTCACGATCAACACCAGAATGGCGGTAGTGACCCTCAACCGACACACTTTGTTCATCAACTCGACTCTTCCAATCCGAACCCGCTCGGGACCCCAGCCCCTCAAATGGCAGACGACACTCCTTTCCGCAGTCTAAACCACCCCAATTCCGCAAATAACCCTTCTTTCTACAGTCACCACCCCGCCAATGTCCCTCCCACATCGTCAGCAAATTTGACTGTACGCACGCTTCCCCCAAATGCGACCACGGCGGCCCCGTTGAACATGGCGAACTATCCCCGTCCCATCGACCCCATGATCCGAGGGCAAGGCAGACTCGCTCCAGGCAATATGCAGGCCGAAAACATGTTTGGCAGTCCGGATTTCCTTATGACCGATATCGACTTTTCAAATCCAAATCCTCCCCAAATGTTGCAGAATCCCCAGGTAGATCGTTCGGCGAGTTTGGCCTCACCACCTACGGCGAATGATGGCAATGCAAGAGCAGGAGCCGGCCGAGGAATGCTGCCACCTGAACAGCAACGGACGTACAACGAAGATGAGGGTGACCCGGGTGGGAGGGAAAACGATGAGGACGAAGATAGCAACGATCCAGATGCAAATATTTTTTCGAGAATTGGCTCACCACTACCTTCTTTACGCAACTTGCCTGGTCTGGACCCGACGAGTAAACTGGATCGAGATTCGCGTCAGGAAACGGGTTCTGGTCCTTGTTGGAAAGTTACACAACCAGAATATGTCGAGCTTCAGGCCGAAGTAGCGAGATACGCCCATGTGCTACCTTCCAATTTCACCCTACCCAGCCGGCATACCATGTCACACTATCTGGAACGGACAATCAACAGTCTGTACAGACATCAGCCTTGTGTGCATATTCCTACCTTCAGAGTGCGAGAAGCTTCGCTTGAATTGATACTCTCCATGTGCGCCGTGGGGGCTCAATTGAGATTCGAGAGTCAAGCGGGTGTTGCTGCATTTTACGCCTCCAAAGACGTCCTCATGTCCAGATTGCGGGATCGCCAGGAGGAAAGTATTATGGCCACGCTTGATAAGCAGGCGGGCTTCCGTTCAGAGCTTTCCGCGACGAATTCTTTACATTCTCAATCACCGAACTCGATGGGGCAACAGAATTCTCGTCTGAATGGCGGTTCCCAACCTCAACCTGGCGTCACTGAAAACCAGCCTCGACCCGCAACGATGCTCCCAGAGAGAAGACAGCGGCTGCAGAGTATGCAGACAATTTTAACCTTGATGTCGTTTGGCTCCTGGGGCCCTAAAGAGCCTCTTGGTGAAGCAATCATGCTTCAGACGCTGCTGGCAATGCTTGTGCGGGAGGAAGGATTTGGCGCGGGAACAGAACCCGCGATGATTGAGAACGGCACGGCTGCAGAACGATGGCATGCATGGATCGAAATTGAAAGCTGGCGAAGAATCAGGATCACGAGCTACTATTTCACGAATTTGCAGAGCCTGGCGTATAACACAGCCCCCCCTCTGGCGACAGCAGAAGTGCAGTGCTTTACTCCGGGATCAGCTGCCGAATGGGCAGCCACTAGCGCCCATCATTGGGAGGAGGTTTCTGGCATGAGCAAAATCACGCCGGTCCCATTTCAAGAGGTCTTTCGAAGCTTATTTCGGCGCGATTGGAATGATGGCACACTGAGTCAAGGAAGGCCTTTGATCTCTGCGCTTGGGAACTATGCCTTGATAGTCGGTATCCTGCAGTGTATTTTCTTCTTACGACAGAGCTATCCTGTGCCATTTTTTGGCGACGCAGACGCTATTAATCCCGAGACTGGTTCCAGTTTGCGCGGCGAGGATATCCGTAGCATTCTCCGTGCACTCCACCGGTGGCAAACGCTGTGGGAGAAATGCCCTGAATCGACTATCGAACCCGATGCGACTGCTTCACCCATCTCCTTCAATGCTATTGCCTGCTTACGACTTGCCTGGATCCGCATATACGCTGACCTTGGTCCCTGCCGCAACCTTGCAACCCGGGACCCCAACTTAATTGTACAGGTCTTCACTTCTGGCCCGCCACTCCAACGCCATAAACGACTTACTCCGGTATTACTTCAAGCAATACACGCGTTGAGTGTCCCTGTTCGCTTGGGTATTAGATTTGTTGCCCGAAGTCAGACCATGTTCTGGAGCGTCAATCAATCCCTGTGTGTGCTGGAATGTGCTGTCATCCTGAGCAAGTGGTTTGATGCTTTGTCTTCGACAATCGCCCATTCTCCGATGGTCAAGCAGGAGAAAAATCTGATCCTGATGATCCGAGCTGTGGTTTTAGAATCGGGATTTTTTTCCGATCAGGATCTAACTAACTTGGCTGTTGCGGCAGAGAAACGACAGCTTGCTAACTCCAGTCCTTCAAATGGCATTGGACTAGACGCGAACAGCGTCAGCAGTGCTGGCGAGGGGAACATATACGGGCAGTTGAGTGTTGATGGCAACACTATTTTCATGCCACAAGGCCCTCCCGACAATAACCCGGACCAATTCGGCACCGGTGTTGGCCATGATGACTTCGATATGGATGTCACCCGAATATTCGGCATTGATGCTGGACAGTGGGTGTTGCAGGAGATGAACATGCCCTCCCCTCCATCTCCAAAGGATGACGCCACTCTATACTGGCAACGCCAGATCTCAAGCCTGCGTATCGCCGTGGCGCGGTTGTGGGCAGAGGTGCTTTCAGATAACCACGTCTTCGATTTAGTCACTACGGTTGGAAAGACTTTGGGTGTCCACTCTAGGGCAATGGTGCATGGGACGCCGCTGGTTTCGGCGAGGGAGTCGGAGCCGCGGTCCTGGTTCTAGATTTTTTTCCTCGATCTAATGAAATGATACATGATTTAGAGAGCAGAGGGCGTGGGGGAGTAAATGGCGTCGGGAGGCGAATCTTTGATTTACTTAAGCAGCGCGTTTATTATTGTCGGGTTTTATTATATATACCGATGGAAATGAGCATCTTAGACACCCTACGTGTATGACGAATACTCCTTTACGTAACTAGCATTATTTTTCTTATGTATATCAGTTGCATAGGAGGGCTGCTTGGTAGTAGCTGGCCCTCGAATCGATCACTTACTCTTATTACCTGACTCAGTTATATCCGTATCGGAACCATGTGCCTTGTGATTAAGATTCAGACTCAGTCATTCAATTTCGTCAATCAAATCATGAGATTTCATGTTATATTTTTTGAATATCAGTAGTAGCTATTTGAGCCCGAGTACTAGCCTGGTTGTATCTGAGCAGACTCTGGGCTCTCTAGATAATCTGCCCGCCGCAGTGCGAACCTCATCTTGACAACTGGCTTTGATTTCTTAATCATGTTTGCTGAAAAATACTCGGCTTCTGCTCCAGTTATGAAATTACAATAAGATTACTAAATTAAATCCTGAGTACACTCCTGTACGGAATATACTCCGTGGCACTTAACACGATCCATGTAAAACGATGAAAGGATACTGATTATATTAATGTCTCGTTGATTTCAAAACGTGGAGGGGATATATTTGCCGTGACTATTACTTCGGTTATCTCGGAAATTGCATTTATTACGCTACGCTACCGCTGTGTCTAATATCTTTGTCCCTTGTATAATATTGTATAGGAAGGTTCCTTCAAAAATTTATATACATACATGTATGCTCTTCAAACCTCTCGCGTCCGAACAGCTACGACGTTTTCACCCACCTATCTCTATTCCCTGTTTGTATTGTACTGTCCCTTACTATCAATTAATATAGCATGGTTCGTTTTCCTCCGAAACAGATTATTCTCGAATTTTTGACTATATATTAAGTGTAGTATTCACGAGAGTGTGCTTATTCAGATCTTATTAATAAGGGGAACAGAGAGAGAATGTGAAGGAGGTAGTATAACGCTATTACTGAAAAGGAAAGTAACCAATATAAAGCTCGATCTGATGGCAATAGCACTAATTTCTTAGTGTATGGTGTGGGGAGTAGAGGCTCTATATGCGTTGCCGAGCGGGCCCTAAATGTAAACTATCGCTCTCTTAGGTCAGCCAACTCTCTAAGTATGTATGTCAATATCGACTTCCTTTCCTTACTGATTCACCCGCCCTCTCTTTTAATGTGTCTTTGTCGTTCTTATAACATAAAGACTATGGGCATCTAGTCCGCTACCTATTTAATCATGTGCCGTGGAGGCATAGCAAGGAAATATTTAGCAGACTGCCTCAGATCATGATGGCGTTGCCGCTCCCTATATTTGTGCTATTTCTCCGGCTTACAGGGTTCCCATGAGCCTCCAAATGAACTACTGTGTAAGGAAGCCTCTTCCTTGGCTATATGGGAGGATAAGGGGGGTTGTGGTAGAATGCTCTGCACAAATGTGGAACCAAGTATGGTTGGATTATTATCCACCTATTATTAGGCACAAATGAAGTGTCCGCCTTAGAGTACTGGTTGAGGGTGTTTCTAATTGGTGGTAGCTGTATTTATTTACTACTCGGGCTAGTGTTCCGACCTTGAACGTGGCCCAACGAAACACCGAGTTGAGTGAGGCTGCAGCCCTGCTCAGCTGAGATGAGCGCCAGCCCAAGTTCAGTTTCATCTCACTCCATCTCAGCAATCCAAAAGATAGCCCGAAGCTCCAAATCAACTATGAATACTATATCGATCCAAGAATATCAAGTGGCGGTGGTGTGCGCACTTCCTCATGAGATGACCGCAGCAAGAGCTATGCTGGATCAAGAGCATCCCCCTCTTCGGAGTAAAGATGCACAAGATCATAACAGCTATGTGTTAGGGCATGCCCATGGACACAATATCGTAATTGCTTGCTTACCAGCAGGTGTCTACGGTACCAATGCAGCTGCGATGGTGGCTAGAGATCTGCTAAGGACATTTACCGGCATACGGTTTGGGTTGATGTTAGGGATCGGAGGTGGGATTCCTAACCTTCGGGAGAACCGAGACATCCGTCTGGGTGATGTTGTAGTAAGTCAACCGGAAGGAATTTTTGCCGGTGTGGTCCAGTATGACTTAGGCAAGAGCTTGGATGGCAAATTTGAACGCAAGGGATCTCTCAACAGGCCTCCAACTGTTCTTCTCACAGCATTATCACGACTTCAGTCGGAATATTCGATCAATGGCGGTAATATATTGATGAACCTTGAGCAAATGTTCGAAAATCACCCAAATTTAAAAAACGATGGCTATGCGTTCCCGGGTGTCGATGCAGATCAATTACATTGCTCTCAATGTGATCTATATAAGTGGTGGTGGGTGTTCTGGGTAGTGATGGTCTGGTTATGGCCTCTATGGCGGTGTGAAGTGTGCGAACATGGTCTGGCTCGGAGGTCCCCTCGTAACTTCACAAATCCGAAAGTATTCTTCGGTACTATTGCATCGGGGAACCAAGTGATTAAAGACGTTAAGCTTCGGGATCGATTAGGTAACGAGTATAAAGCGCTTTGTGTGGAAATGGAAGCTGCTGGACTAATGGATGATTTCCCTTGCATTGTCATACGAGGCATCTGCGACTATGCAGATTCTCATAAGAATGATTTATGGCAAGGATACGCAGCAATGGCAGCAGCTGCATATGCTAAGGATCTTCTCTCTCAAATCCAACCCACCGAGGTGGAGAAGGAGGCAAAAGCTGTTGATATGATATTTGTAAGTCAGTCACACTAGAGATAGCTATGACGTCTTTAACCAGGTACATATATAGCAAGAACTAAGTCAGTTACACGATACAGTAAGGTCATTAGATGATGAATATAAGAAAGATAAGATCCGGCAATGGCTGCAATCCTCCAATCCATCTATGAATTACGACAAAGCGTTAGAACAACGTCAATCAGGGACTGGCCGTTGGGTGTTGGAACATATAAAATTCGTCCGATGGAAGACTCAGCCAAACTCTTTCCTATGGCTCCATGGTATCGCCGGATGTGGAAAAACGATTCTTAGCTCTACCATTCTAGAGAATCTTCAGAGCACACAGTATTTATCATCTGTCATCTACTTCTATTTTGATTTCAATGATGTTGGGAAGCAGTCACTAGAGAGTATGCTTCGTTCTCTTATCAACCAACTTTATAACCAACAAGAAGCTGCCCGAGCTCCCGTAGATGCTCTGTTCCCCCCACATAGCAACCCAGAAGAGCCCACATGCGATTTACTTCACGAGACTCTCCTCAAGATGATGACATTGGCTAAGGAAGTTTGGATAATTCTCGATGCGCTTGATGAATGTACAACAAGAAAAGGGTCGGCTACCACCGGGGTGCTCTCATGGATTGAAGAAATTCTAGCATCCGAGCGATTCAATATTCACATTCTTTGTACGAGTCGACCAGAACGGGATATTGAATCGGCAGTAGGCAGATGGTCCAGTTTTAAAGATCAGATACCCATTCAAAGCGAACTGATCTCTGACGATACCGACACGTACATAAAAACAAGGGTTCGGTGTAGTGACGGTCTAAAGAAGTGGCGAAATCGGACAAATGTACTAGAGTTGATAGAGAAGAACCTAAATAACAAAGCGAACGGAATGTAAGTCATTAAGTCATTCTAGTTATATAGAGATGGATGCTAACTGCCATAGGTTTCGATTAGTTGCGTGCCAGCTTGATGCCATAGAGGAGTGTCTTGATTTACCAACGCTTCGGAAGGCTCTTAATGATCTCCCAGATACTTTATACAAAATGTATACAGACATTTTGCATAAGATCCCCTCGGCTTATCGCTTTAATGCTATAAGAATTCTACAATTCCTAGTATTCTCCGAACGGCCTTTACAAATTGAAGAAGTTGTGGACATGCTGGCCGTTGACGTCAACAACTCAAAATTCGATCCCGATGACCGAATGCCCGATCCACAGGAAATCTCTCGGTACTGTTCTAGCTTAGTGGTTGTTGTATCTCAAAAAGAAGGATCGAGGTCTGGTAATGATCAGCTTCAATTAGCTCACTTTTCTGTTAAGGAATACCTCACGTCTGATAAAATCGACAAAGATATAGCGAAGGACTTTCAAGAAAGTACTGGTAGACCTCCAATAGCAGAAGTTTGTCTTGTGTATTTACTAATCGTTCGGCTTACACAGCACTCACCACATTACTTACGTAATATGGTGAGGGACAGCAATACGCAAAAAACATCAATACGCAAATTTTGCCTCCAAATTCATACCTCCCAATTTTTGAGCGCATTTTACCCACAAATATCAACATAATATGGCCGAATCACGTATTGCAGAAGCAATTGAATATATTCAACTACATCCTCATGCAAAAATCGCACCAATTGCACGTTCTTTTGACGTTCCCTACCACAAACTACGTACACGTCTCAATGGTCGGCTTCTTTCATCTTCACGCGGAGGACACAACAAAAGGCTCTCTGAGCCTCAAGAGACTACTCTTAAGGATTATATGATGTGCTATATCACTCCGGAACGCCTGGAACTATTGAAACCCTGATCCAAGCGGCCAATCGACTACTATATTACTCTGGTATTAATAATACTGTCTCTCACAGATGGGCAAAACGATGGATTGCAAGGAATAAGGAATACTGGAAATTAGTATGACCTAAACCAATTTCTGTACAACGGCGACAAGCATATATACAAAAGGATATCAAAGCACATTTTGAAGAGTTCAAGCGTTGTTGTCAGTATTGGGGAATCCTTGAAGAAGATATATTCAATTTTGACGAAATAAGATTTCAAATTAGTATAATATCTGGTGATTAAGTAATTGTTCCTGCTGATTGTAAAACTGCTTTTATATCTGATCCTGAAAATAGAGAATTAGTAACAATAATAACAACAATTAATTAAAGAGGTCAAAAAGTGTTATCAATGATAATATTCAAAGGTACATATCATTTGCACAAATACTTTGATAACGATATAAACCTTGATATTTTTTGGGCTTGTTCAGAATCAGGATTTTCAAACAATCAGCTTAAAATCAAATATCTTAAACATTTTGATAAGTTTACATACAAAAATAAAAAAAGTTAATATTATCTTCTTATTTTTGATGGTCATGTGAAAGGGAAGGGGTGAGTGCTATGGGAGGCACGTGATCTCTGGCAGCCGGCATGGAGGTATGCAACGAACAACAACAACAACACCATACAATACGATCACCAATATCGCGATATTGTAGCAATCGTAGAAATCGTAAGGGAGCCAATCAGAGCTCGTATATCTGTAAAATAGGAGTGCAAATCGTTGTCTATTGCAATACCGTACGAACCGCTCCATATATAAAATTCGGAGGTTTCGGCGGTGGAACTACTATTACCCGCGCGCGGATTCCCTACCACATCCGTCCCCTTCGATATTAGAGCTTATGAAGCAATAATATCGATATTAGCAACAATGTAGGGAATCCATCGAATATCATCAAAAGCAAAACACCAAAACGAAGAGCTAAACTATCGCCATAATCTGAAATAAGGTAAGACGTCTTATCCCTTCCCAATATCTGGATATCGCGCCCTCAACTTCACACGTCGCATCTCTCAATATTGACGTGGATATAGGCCACATACTTACCTATTCCGATATATCAATTTTGCCCTCATCCACTAGCTTCTGAATATACGAATTCTTTTTAAATAACCGCAACTCCAACTGTGCTTTCCGCCACCACTCGTCATAGAATATATTCTGCATCTTCCTTCTCCAAGAGCTCAAGTATTCCAACCGCTCCTCGCTTGTCCCATAGAGCACGATTTCAAGGTCGGCCAGAACATCACTATCGTCATATCTTTGCTGTGCTAACATGGCTCGGGACAACGGAGTTATGATTTCGAGATTCGTATCGAATGGCACTCTTCGGTCTGGCAATCTTGTTGCTCCAGGCATTAAAGGATGACGATACCCTGCCGTTATCAATTCCTTATGGCAATCCGAGGCCTTCTTCCATCGAGTTTTCGGGATATCGGCCAAATATTGATGGTATTTATCAGTGGTTCCGAACCATGGCTCAACCGTGAATCGCGTAACCTCCACTTTCTCGGGGTTGTACGATATCAAGTGATGCTTCGTAAATAAAGCCTCCCCTCTCTCCATGTGGCTATCCTTTAGTTCTCCCACTTCCAGCATCAACTCTTTTATCATATCTTCGGTGATGGTAGGTGGGTCTTCCATTAGCCCACGATCAACGATCATATCGATATTCCGATGGCTTTTTGCGAGCAACTTCGCGGTTCCGGCTCCATCCTCCCCCGTTATAAACACAGTGCTATCGACGGCGTCCGTTGCCATATAATCCAAAGCCGACCACCCTGTTTTGCGATCCTTGAAGCTCACCCTTCCCAAGCGACCAACCTGATTATATTTGACTCCAGGGAGCAATATATTGGCTCTATATGGCCGAGATATCAATCGATATTCGTCGTCTCTCCTTAAGTATACACAAACCAGATATAAAGCGGGGTCTTGTCGAATCATTTGTTGAGTTAACGAGAAATTCATGATCTCCACCCACCCGTTATTATCTTCCGACGACGCCTTTGCGTGATGTAGATACATTTCCATCTCGTATTCGATCAATTCCGTGATCTTAAATTCGTTATCCTTCGGGATAGGTTCATCCCACCAATCGAATAAAGATTCCTTGCCAAAATCGTTAGAATTCCATGACGCGATATCCACAAATCCTACATCAGCCAATATTACCTTTCTCTCGATATCTCCCAGTATTCTCTCCACCTCTTCGTTATCTGAATCGTCAGGGATTTCGTCCTGTGGTAGGTCTATCGGTTCTAGCACATATTTAAACAGGTCCCTGTCTTCCACCTTCCCTTCCTTCCGTCTGGCTTTCAATTTGTACAGCCCGATAACATCAACCACATCCTTCTTGTCAACCTTCGGCTTTTTATTAGTACCCTTTGCCTTCTTATTCTTTTTCTTCCTCTTCTTTTTGCCGTCAGAATCGTCATATTCTGAATCGTCATCGTCGTCCTCCTCCTCTTCAGTTTCCACTTCCTCTATACGTAGTATGTTTTCCTCCTCATCACTTTCGTCAAATAGCAGATCCCATTGGCTTTGGTCGTCAGTTAGCATCCTGTATTTATTGAAACCCATGTTTAATGCGTTCGTATCGGCCAGTGCTACTCGTTCAGGGTCTTTATCCATGAGACTGGCTTTCGTCAAGTCGGCAGGAAGAACTCGTCGCTGTGGAGGGTGCCCTTGAATTCTCCTCCCGGGCCCTGGTAACCTCGCCTTTATTCTAGCCATTGCTGCTGAGTTCGCCCTTCTTGAAATGTTCTTGAGACTCAATTTCATAGTGCCGGCCATCTTTCTTACCGCATTGGCAGCTTCACTTGACTGGCTCGGAAAGTTCTGCTACCATTCGAGTGCTAAAGGGTTGTTCGCCTATGTTCTTCCAATCTTATCGTGTGCCTCTTGAGTCTTGTTTCGCCGCTTCGTATTCATTTCAATTATAATATCGATCGTCCCCTTGAATGCAGCTTCAACTTCAGCTTCACTTAGCCTGTAGCCAATATACTACTTTTTCTCCATCATAGTCTCGAAAGCCATCTGAGCCACGTCTCCTGCTATCGCATTCCGGTGTATAGCTGACTGTATAAGGTCTCTGACGTATTCGTATCGTTCAACATCGTTCATTGTAGCTACTTTGGCTTCCAGAGCTTCTTTCGTAATAGGTTGAACCTGTTGCTGTACCACAGGTGCAGTGGGTGCTCCAGGGGCAATATTCATCTTGTTGGATTCGATATTGATGGGTTTTTCGTAGTTCCGCACAAAATTTCGAGTTATCGATCGATATTAGCTATCTTTGAGGGGTTTTCGTATGTTACTTGAGTTTGAGGCGTAAATTTGAGTAATCTCGTCCCTTCGTATGGCGTTATTCAACCTAAATCGGTGTTCAAAGGTGAATCTTTCGCGCGAATCCTCCGGTGGATTTCTTTGATCAAATATAGCTCCAAATATCAAATTTTTGAATATTCCATACTGTCCCCTTTTCTTTTTCAACTGTATTTTTGAAAAAGAAAACCATTGAGCGTAATTCTTCAGTTGATACGACAAAGGTTTTGGTCTAAAAATATGATTAGGATCATGATCATGGCAAAGGTTCTCCCCCCCCGAATATTTTTTGAACTGTTGGTAAGTTGAGTCCCTTCGTATTCAGGTTATAACCAAAGAATACCCCAGGTATTCCATATTGATCTGATAATCCTTTGCCAATATTCGAGTATGGCTTCCAACGAAAGTGATGTTGAACTCTATAATCCTGAACCTGGAGTCATAACTTTTCGAGATCTCACCACTGATCCTTCCTTCTATTCGAAGCGTCTTTCCGATTATTGCGTCAGTCTCTTGTCGATACAGGCTCCTCATAGTGTATCATATCGGTTCTTGTCACAATTCGACCATGATTTCACTAAAAATGGTATAATTCGAGTCTCCCGAGTCTCTGATGGACATCCTTTCCGTGGACCTGATCATGAAGTTCTTGCTATTCCTCGTTGTTATTCGTGTACTTCCCCTCTTGCTCAGAGCCTCGTTGTCCTCTCTGGTAAGATTAATACTCGATCTTGCTCTAACCTCACGATTGCTCAACTCCGCAGTGACGATAACTACCAATGGTGGTTCAACTTTATACAGTATGGCGAGAAGGAGGCTCTTTACACATTCCTTCCAGACTACTTTTAATACTACTTCCTTGAGAACCTGGTGAGCAACCACAGAGCCACGTATGGCTTCTGTCTCTCAACACAACTCCAAGATCTGAATCTTGACAATACTCCGAAAGCCTCAGAATCAACAACCACTACCTATGACCTTCTCTCTGATTGGGTTCTCGATCCATGGATATATGATCGGGATTTCGATCCTTTCAGTCTTTAAGGTCATCAAAACTATTTCTGCAAACGTATTTGTACGTCCTCTACTAAAGACAAATAACAACATATCCATTTCCTCTGTATCCATGGGCTAGGACGTCCCATGGCCTTTGGATATCCGGTTTGACTGCTGTCTTTGTCTCAGTTTTTCGGTGTTGATGGTAATATTACCGCAAATCTTTGTCCTTCGGGAATATATTGTTGGTCTTCTTGTTGTTGTTGCTTTCGTAGTCGTTTTTGTACCATTTGACGGGTTTGTATCGGTAGCTCTAGATCCTCTGAATTTATAGATTCGGCGTCGCTTTCAGACGTATTCTCTTCAAACTTTATTGGCTTGGGTTCTTCCACTCACTCTCCTTCTTCGTTGACCAGTATCATGGCCCTTTCGCTCTCCTGATTGCTCTGAACAGGGTTGTCTCTTGATTCTTCAACCTGTCCATCTTCGATTTATTCTTCGTAGAATCCTCCCCTTCGTACGAAGACCTTCAACCGATTGCCAGCAAACGTTCCAGCAAGCTGAGTTCCATCGAACTCCTCCAGTACATACCAGCCTTTCTCAGCATTGACTTTTTTGACTTTAAAGGGGCCTCTTCACCTGTATTTTAACTTGGATTCTCGGGATTTGTCGATCGATCGTTTGACGTCGTATACTAATACCATACTATTTTTCGGAATAGGCTTAGTTCTAACTCGGGAGTTGTTATCAAACCACTCTTTCCCTTCAATTCGTCGGCGATGGAGCTTGTTTTTCGCGTCTGTGATGATATCTTCCCTTAAATCGATTTGTCGGGCCCTTATAGCTAATAACTCGTTCGTTGACCGTACTTTTTCCCATTCTAGTATCCTCCAAGTCTTATACTTGACTTCCACCAGTAATACCATCTCTGATCCGTATACTAAGCTCGCCGGTGATTAACCTGTAGGTGCCTTTACCGTTGCTCGGTCTGTTATAAGGACTCCTGGTAATTGCGACACCCACTTCCTCGATCTTCTGCCTGTGATCTTCGATAAAGCGTCCATAATCTGTTTATGACCACGTTCAATCATACTATTGCCGTGTGGGTTATAGGCCGACGACAGAACTCTGTCAATGCTATAGCTTTCAGCCAGAACCTCTACGTGTTTCTTGTTTTCAGGACCGTCATTTACTATAAGTCTTCTGAACATACTATACCGGCAAATAATGTCTTCTCATATGAATCGCCGTATATTTGAAGAATCGGCCTTCCGGAGCGCTCTTTCCTCTGGCCATCCAAAGAGGTGTTCTTTTGCCATAACCAAGTAGTTGAATCCCTTATCAGGCGGCATATGCACGATATCCAAGCTGACCGTTTGCCAAAGGTAAGCTGGGAGCGTTGGATACAGTAAATCAGAGGTTCTTTCCCTTGTCCTCTTTTGGCATTCCTCACACGAAGCGTAATACTCTCCTACTTGTATGTATAGCCGTGGCCACCAATATCTTCTTGAAACCTTGTAATAAGTGTTATCACGTCCCCTGTGCTTACTCTCCTCGTGTAGTTCTTTCATGATTTCCTGCTGTTTTTCGGTGGAATTAATCACTCTGGTCTTTGGAATGTTCTTGCCGGCTCGTCAGTACAATATTCGATCGATAACTTCGAATTTGAGTGCCTTCTGCTTGAATAGTCGGAAATCCTGTTCATTCATATCTTCAGGTCTGATCAACGTCAACAAATACCGCGTGATTGCATGGAATTCTTCTCTGTATTCGTCTTCCAGCAACCCTTCGGGTTCAACTGACATAGCCGCCACTCGTATGGCATACAGATCTGCGTCAATATGGTCTTCGATGGCTTGACCATCTTTGATCTCTTCACCTTCGGCTAGTGGCCTCCGGGATAAGCCATTCGCCGCTTCATTCTTCTTTCCTGGAACGTGCTTGACATCAAAATCGAACAATCGAATCCACGTAAGCCATCTAGTCAACAGAGCACCTGGGACATCGGAAGCTGTCCCATTTAATTAGGCTACAAGTACATTGGCGTCGGTTTCCACCACGAACTTGATTTTATACAGGTCTGAACGGAATTTCTTGAGAGCTTTCAATAACGCTCTACATTCTCGTTTCGTAGTATTGTACTTTTGCTCAGCGTCTGACCATATGCCACTTTCATACCAGTTCGGGTATCTTTCACCAGTCTCTCCAATTTGCATGATAACTCCTCCCTACCCAAGTAAAGAGGCGTCTACTGCTAGTATAATCGTCTTTCCTGACTCGTAATCTAACCTCCTGAGCGCCAGTGGTGATACCAAGGCCATTTTCAGTTTATCCATAGCCTCTTCTTGCTCAAGGTTCCAAGACTATTCTGTGCTTTTCCGTAATAATCTGTATATTGGTGCGGCTACTACAGCGAAGTCCTTGATCCAAATATGGTAGTAGACGCATATCCCTAAAAAAGCTCTGGCTTCTCTCTTATCTCTACAAGCTGGCCAATCCAATATCTTCAGAACCTTCACGCTGTCGGGATGCCTTCCATCAATATCACATATATACCCTACAATCTTGATTCCCGGCATTCCGAACTGGGATTTCGGTCCTATGGTAGCACCTGATCGCTCTATATTGTACAGCACTTTGTCGAGGTTCTGAACATGCTTTAGAACGTATCTTCGGATTCCCGGCGCCACTTCTTGGTTGTCATATGTTGAATAGGGTCTTTTCACCGGTATATCGTCCAAAAACGGCTTGCAAATATGAGGGATAAGGTCTTCTAATATTCGAGTGACAATCCGCATAAACTGAGCCACTGAGTTGGTCGCTCCTTGAGGCAACCTCGTATACCGCAAAAGACTTATAGGAGTCGCGAATCTTGTCATATCTTGGCTTTTTATAGCTAATTCGACTTGATCATATCCTGAAAAGAAGTCAACCAACGAAGCAATAGTACATCCAGCGAATTCCTCCGCAAAAGCGTCTGCTGAAGGTGGCAAGTTGGTATCTTGTATCGTATACTTATTTATCATAGTGGCCGTATTTATCAACCGGTAGGTCTTCTTAACCTTCTTTTCGACCAGGAATCACTTGTTCTTATAAGGCCCATGGCTCCGCTCTAGTACTCTTTGATCGATACGTTCTTGTAGTATTCGTATAGCCACCGGTACCAAGGCTTTTGGTAATGGTATATTCATCTCTTGTCATACGTCATGCTTGATCGTTCGTATGACTTGCGGTGGTGCCACCTCTGGTCTAATTGTTCTCACATGTGAAAAGTCAAAAGTAATCGCTTCCTCCCGGTTGTACAGTAATTCAACGAACAACTCACGCTCCTCCGGTGTTAGCTGGTCACCAAAAATCAACTTGTCTATCTTTTCTGGCGTCAAACGCTCTCTTTTCTTGATCTTCGAGAATTTCGGCGTGATCCAGTGATCATACTTCCCGGGGATTGCCGGTGGCACTTCCAATGCCTTTAATTCCTCTTTCCAATTGTCGATTCCGCCTGGTTTGCTCTCATCCGAAACTCCTAAATCCACCGGTCGTATCTTTTGAGCCTTTCTCTTGTACATCGTCAACAGATAAGCCTCCGTAAGAGCCTTGACGCTTTCCCAGGGGTCCCATCCTGCATATCTTGTCGTCTACATCATCCCAGGCACCTTTACCTCCCTTTCATCTGTATATTCCGTATGTCGTGGGACGTCCCTCGATCCGACAGCTTGTAATCCTTGCACCTTCACCTTTCGCGCTCCACCTCCTGCCTTTCCACCACGATATTCAGAGACCCACTTTCCGTCAACACTCGGCCTCTGAGAAGCGTCGACTACTCGTTTCCCGATTGGTCTGTTTGCCGTTGAATGTAGCCATATTCCGGGGATGGAGAGACACGTATAGTCACTCTCTCGTTCGTATCTTCACTATATATTGTAACGTACATTCTGTCCTCTTTGGGCTTGAACTCCATCCGAGCTCTCCATATAAACGGGGTCCTCAGTATCAGCTCTGATGACGCTTTATTCGTGACGAATATGTGCGTAGTTATCGATATTGGGCCGATTCTGACTTCCACGTCATTACACACACTGTCGAATTGTTTCCTCTCTCCGGTTGCTGATACCATCACCATCTCCGGGTTTGCTCGTACTGGCAAACCGAGCTCGTTGGCCAGCCGACTGGTCATGACATTAATCTCTGCTCCGGTATCGAGGAGAGCTTTCCACTCAACAGCGTCCCCTAACCGTACCTTGACTTTGGGTGTTCTAACTGTATAAAGGCGATCCTCTTCCTTCGTAACATACTGAACTTTCACCTTCTTCTTAGCCACCGGTTTTCCACGCCCAAATATGAGCTTCTGGAGCAAATTCGATGACGACAAGATCTCCTCAACCGTCAATTCTACCTTTTGCTTCAAAACCTTGTCCAAAACTTGGTCCTGACTTGGGTTGCTCTTCAGTTTCTCCAGAAGTGACGGTTCCCGCTCTACCGGGGTCTTGGAATCCACAAATCTGACTGTCTTACCTTGTTTACTATCGTCTGCTATGTCAATAACCATATCTTCCGGCTCAGAGTCATCGTCAACCTTCGCCGGCTTCCAATTGCCCAACTTTGGTAACTTCGGGGCAATTAGCTTTTTCTCGTCTTCTGCTCGCCGCTTCAATACTCTGTTCTCCGATTGCCACTTGCTCTCTTTCTTTGGCCCATCAACCCTCGCCGCATTTACTTCAACGAATGCTTCGGCCGTCATGAAGTCTTCAAAGTCAGATTCGTCATCGGACAGCTCTACTATCAACGATTGTACACCTCCAGTAGGTACGGACCCTCCACCGGCTTGCGAATTCCCCCTCCACCGTAGAATAATCTCACGTTGAGGAGTGCCACGATAGAATTGAGCTTCAAGGGCACCGGGACTCTCCTGCCCATGATAAACCCGGCCATTCTTCTCGTGACAGAGCCCATTAGCCATATCACTTGCAAAAATATCACAGCGCAGTCGTGTATGGCCTTCTTCGCCACAATAATAGCAAGTTATAGAGCTCCCTTCAGCCGCTCGTACCCCGGCTTCTCCTTGACCCCATGGTCTTCCGCTTCCGGTAGCTGCTCTACCGCCCCCACTTGGGTTTCCGCTCGCTTTGATGGTGCTCTCTAAGGCCTTTATCGTTAAGGTCAACGCCTCAAACATCTTCGCCATATTGTCGACAGTCTTGTCCTCCTTTACTGCAACGTCACTGGCTCCCGATATCTGTGGATTGGGGACTGCCGGTGGTCGGAACTTCAGGTTTTCAGAAGTCTTGACTTCCTGGTTGAAATATTCTACAACTTTATCCATATTTTCCTTTCTTCCGTAGTTTTGAACCTCCTTTATCGTATCATAGTTGTCATCTTACTCTCTGAAGCTCTCAGCTAGCTTATCGAGGTCTATCGTTGTCTTGTCCTTCGTGTCCACCTTACACTTCTCGATTATCTTCTTACTTACCCAATTCGGGAGTCCTTGGAGATAATACAAACTTAATTCCTAGCTTGAAGCCTCTTTCTTCGTCAATAACGTCTGGGCTATTTGCATGAACTCCCTGGTATACGCTCTCAGGTTATCCTTCTCGGTTCTGGGTTTGCTCTTGAACGCAATTAGATAGTCCAACGTCATTTGTTGTTGCTGCATATCTTGGTCTCTGAACTCTCTGAGTAAAACTGTTTTGAAGGTTTCCCAGTCCCCTTCCTTCCAAACCTTAAGATTCTTGATGGCAAACCTGACTTTCAGGTTACAGCGCTGGGCAAACCCCATCTTTTTCATCTCATCATTTGTCCCTTCTCTGGTCAATTTAAACTCGTCCTCAAGCAAATCAAAGAAGTCCATAATGTTCTGTCCCTCGAAATAAGGTAGCACACTTGGGGGGTATGGAGCTCTATAGAGTAAAGAGTTCCCATACGGTTGAAGCTGGGACATCCCAGGAGCTCCCTGAGCTCGGGTTGTATTCCTTTCCGTATTCGACATGTTGCTTGTTGAATCTGTTGATGGAGTTCTTTCGGCTGACCCGTCAGCCGTGCATAAACTCTCTGGTCTTTGATTATCTTAACCCTTTCGGTCTCGGGACATAAAGATGCTCTGAAATAGTAGAATGATATTGAATAACAATAGAATAAAGTGCTCTGCCGTTCTCAACGCTTCTTGCGTTATCTGTTTATATATCTTCTTCCTGTCAAGGAGCTGGCTCTCTTGAGGTCTCTCCTCGGTTTCTAACTTACCCATCTCCGAATCAATTGATCGAGTTCTTCCCGTCTTTCCATGCCGATTGATAGCGTTGCCAGTAGAACTGACCTGGGAGCTTTCTTCTTCCCGTGCCGATGGTGTTTCGGATTCCCGGTGCTCCCGCTTTGCCTCCAAAATAGGGGTTCTTTTCCTCGAATTCCCCCCATAATCGCACTATCTTGACACGGCATTGCTGTCAGCTCCCTTAGTTGATTCATGCCGTGTATCTCTAACGTCTCTGTCGTCTCCGAATGGCGTCTCCGTAATCAATTGATTGCGTACACCTTTCCGGTCTCCGGATTCCGCTCGTTGCGAAGTTTTCAGGGTCTTTCGGCACGCCCACTCTGAGCAGCGCTTTCTTCGAGTATTTGCTGTTTCCTCCATTGCTATACCTATCCTTTAGCTTCAAAAGATCGATTTTCAGTCTTCCCTGGATTGCGCCCCAATGTGAAAGGGAAGGGGTGAGTGCTATGGGAGGCACGTGATCTCTGGCAGCCGGCATGGAGGTATGCAACGAACAACAACAACAACACCATACAATACGATCACCAATATCGCGATATTGTAGCAATCGTAGAAATCGTAAGGGAGCTAATCAGAGCTTGTATATCTGTAAAATAGGAGTGCAAATCGCTGTCTATTGCAATACCGTACGAACCGCTCCATATATAAAATTCGGAGGTTTCGGCGGTGGAACTACTATTACCCGCGCGCGGATTCTCTACCACAGTCATAGATCTCATTTAACACAAGATTTTATTGATTTTTGCTGATAATATCGTATTTGCCCTTTCTAACTCTTATTACACCTTATACACTTCCTTTAACCTTTAGATGTTGGTATATTTCAAGGCTTGAAACATTATTTCAAAAAAGTTATACGAAAGGACATATTTATGGGTATAACTGATGTCTCAAAAGTTGAATTTTTTCGTTATTTTCAACGTTTTTGGGATTATACATTCAAGTACCATATAATCTAATCTACTTTTAGAAAAACAGGATTAATTTCATTAAACCCTGAGATTGTTTTAAAAAAAGTCAAATTATATCAAGGCAAACAGACAATTAAGTCTGATATATCGTCAGATATATCTGAAGATGTATTTAAAGATATATTTGATATCTTTAATCTTAGTACATTACCATAAACTACATAAGCAGAGTGGCTTATACCCTTTACTTTACGTACATAGAAAAGTAGAATAGAATATGTTCGAACACGTACAATTGAATCAATCAATAGAATTGAAATTACCCCTTCTGTTGTATGTGTTCAAGATAAATTGGGTAAGGTAGCTGAAACCTCCATGTTAAGAGGTGTACTTTCAACTTAACGAATATTTGACCTTAGCCTTGTAGCTGAGAGACACAAAATCCGACCAGATGGCAATAAGATTGTACAGAAATATGATGAGATATATGGCCGTCAAGTATTACGTCAAATTGAAGATGATAGAGAGGAGGAAGCTAGGGTAGTCAATATGAGGGAAGCCCGGCTTGCACGGCCATGGTGTATGAAATACAAGGCAATAGTGTCTGACCTTGATAAATATGGTATATTTATAAGGCAAAGATTCCATGTAGAGTAGTAGAGACTATAATAATTGCGTGGGGTGGAGTAGTTTGAGTTTGAATTAGGAGGTATGAATTTGGAGGCAAAATTTGCGTATTGGTGTTTTTTGCGTATTGCTGTCCCTCACCATATTACGTAAGTAATGTGGTGAGTGCTGTGTAAGCCGAACGATTACATCTAGACCAGGACCTCACAATCTCACAAATCAATATTCGCTTCCCTTTCGCGAAATATTGCGCCCAATACTGGTTAAGCCATGCTGCAAAGAGGAACGAACAACACGAAGTCCTTCATAGGCTTATTTTAGAATTTTTTCATATTCGAAAAAAAGCATATTATAATTGGCTTTGCTTGTTCGATCCAGATCAGCCGTGGAATAAGAAGCCTCGCGAGAAGCCATTGAACGATAAAGAAATTGAGGCTTCAAGATTATACTATGCGTCACTTGGAGGGTTACAATTTGAGATAGAGGATCTGATAAATAGTGGGGCTAATGTTAACACTCGCGGCGGAAGGTATGGCAACGCACTACAAGCGGCAGCAGTTGGAGGCCACCAAAAGGTCATTAAATTACTCATTAAAAAAGGAGCTGACATCAACGCCGAAGGCATTGGGGAATATGGTAATGCATTACAGATAGCATCATTCGAAGGCCACAAGGAGATTATCGAATTATTAATTGCAGAAGGTGCTGATATTAATGCTCAAGGTACGGAAACCTTTGGAAACGCATTACAAATGGCATCATTTGGAGGCCACGAAAGGATTGTCGAACTCCTAATAGCAGAAGGTGCGGATATTAATGCTCAAAGCGGACTATTCGGTAGCGCATTACAGGCAGCATCAATTGGAGGCCACGAAAGGATCGTCGAATTCCTAACTGCAAAAGGTGCAGATATCAATGCCTGAGGAGGAATATATGGTTATGCATTACTGGCAGCAGCCCTGAAACTTCAGGAAAACATCGTCGATCTGTTAATCGCAAGAGGTGCAGATGTCAATGCTCAGGGCATAAAAAGATATTATGATGAATTACGGGTGTCACCAACTGATAACTACGAAAATATTGTTGAACTATCAATCAGAAAAGGCGCAAATATCAATCCTTCACGTAGATCACACAAGATAATGAGCCTCACGCCATTGGATAGTCTATTCACCAAACATATTCATGTATCTATGATCTCACGGAAGCATATGGAAATGCGTTGGAGGTTACAAGAAAATATGGAGCTATTAAGGGCGGAATATTCAGGGTAGATATTACGCTGGAAATAGGAAATTATATTGGAATTTCTAATTGTTCTAATAGGTAATTAATTAGGCCTTTTATGTAATTATAAGCAACTTGGCCCTTGGCTTAGGGCCTAGAATATGCCCCTAGGAGGATGTTGGATGAAAATGAGTGCCACTTTTGCCAGCTACGGCTTGAACTACTATTTTCGGATCCCATGGTTAATATCAGCGAGGTAGAGCAAGGACAGATTATCACTATGGTGAAAAAGTATCTACAGCGAGCGGCAACGCTATAAGTGTGGGCTGAAATGAAGTAATTTTGTCGAACGTCTACAACTGTAATATTATTAGCGTATTTTTAGAGAAAACTGGAATTACGGGTAAGGAAACCATACATTAACATGCGAGAGACCAACTTCTCGTTGCCATTTCGCTTCCTCCGGCGATCATAGCCCTCGTCGAGACCTTGAGTATCTAGTTTTACAGGAATCATGCCCACTTGAGCTAAAGATTCTCTGGTAATAGGATAGAGAAAGAGAAATGTGGTATATGGTATATACGGGCTCCCAATGAATGCAACGCCATCGACTCCCCTTAGATATTTTAGCCATTGAAAATGCACTCTGACTCATAGTTTTGATAGATACCATGCTGGTCATAGCCAATAGAAGAATCAAAATTGCTGTCGTGGATTCTAGGAGGTATCTCCATTGTTGGAAAGTATGCAGTATGGGATAGATCTACGCTTGCTGCCATCATGGGGAGTCAGGATGTAGGAGCAAAGCAAAGCTTCAAGAGGAGGAATCAAGTGCGGCTGCCAAAACGGCTAAAGCCACCGAGTGATAGTAGATCAGAAGGCGAGATTATATGGTAATGAGGGTAGACAAAAGAGTAATAGGTGCTCAGGAGGCTCTTGTGCTTTGTGCTGGCTGGTGATGATAATCTGACGAGGAGAAGAGGAAGGGGAGAGCGTGATCCGCCTTTCAAGGGCAAGTACGGAGGAGGGCTGCCGGACTCTTGTGGAGAACGGCGGAGATGAGAACTCCTTACCACTTTCGCGATAGTGGCACCGAAGAAATCCTCTGGTTAGGTATAGCTGCTGTCAAGCGATGAGGGTCCTCGATGGATCTCGACGAGTGTATCACCGCTGAGGGTCGGGATGGTAGATGGGGCGGTCATGATATTTCCCGCCGCAGTTTACTCCCAACTTCCGCTTCTGGGAAGCAGAGTCCCCAGTCAACATCGGAGTCCAGTAGAGTATGAGCAGTAAGAAAACTTAGATATTGTTCGCCTCTCCTTTTGCTAGCCCGGGCTGTGGATGTCGCTCGATCATGTGGTCTGTTCGCCGACATTATAGAAGTTGTGATACACATATGAGTTGCTGACTGGTCAGTATTGGATGACAACCTAACAAACTGTATTACCTAAACGCATGCATCGAGATTTTGCTGCGCTGACATTAGCAGCCAAAGCGCAACACTTGGCCCCTGTGCGCCTCCGGAAGTAGACTTCCGTCTACTCCTGTGGTAGATCTAGATAGTATGGCCGGCACCATTAACACCAAGCCCTTCCTTTCACCACCCGGTAGGATCACAACTACCGGAGATCCTTTTGCTGCAGCCAATCCCAAGGGTTGTCTCTTGCCGCGGCGACCACAATTGGCCTATGGCCATCTGGGACTTTGCGGATCGTTATCCTATTGGGCTTTCCAAGGAGCCTGAGATGTTAAGCCGACTTGAATCTAATGGGCTTTATATCTGTTTATCTCTGCTATGACCCGGGCTTTTACCAGCCATTTTCTATTGGTTCCTTAGGTTACTACAATACGACAAACGAAAATAGAAAGAAGGTGCTCATACACTTGGTGAAGGGGGTTCAACCAGGAGTGGTAATCGGTGCTGTATCTATGGCAGCCTAGTACAAGGACTTGACGTGTATGCATACTTTAAAGAACCTTTTTGTCGCTAATACATGGCTCATCTAATCGCCGTTTATACGCCTGGTGTGTTTGATCGTTTTATCTTCTTACATTCAATAGTCAAGTGTAGAGAAGTCGAACTGCACGGAGTGATATAAAGTCCAAGCCCGTGGAGGAGTAGAACTTTAATCATCTGTCGGAATCACCGTCTAGCCATCTGTGAAATGTCCCGGACCACTAATATACTACAAACATGAGATAACCTTCCTACCATTGTGCGCTAAGATCTGACACGACAATATGTGGCACAAATCCGTTCTTTACTGAGGTTGATTGGCTACACCTGAAGCTTAGTAGGCCTCGTACATGTTAACTAGCTTCAGGAGTGCTAGGCACGCTGAACTCCGGCATCGCCTATCTGTACGCCTTTCTTAATGACGAGTCCGAGATAGTCGTAATTGGTTAAACTCGTTCGAGGATTCGATGGCATCTATGTATGGCGCAATGATGCATCAAAAACATGCCTGTAATCATGTCATGGCCAGAGTTCGTAATAGCAATATCTTGAATTGGATTTCGGAGTACGGAGTTCAGTATATAAGTCTATATAAGTTAGTTAGGTGCACTACAGGTCATGATCTTAAGTTGCCCTTAAGTCAAACACAATCAGTTTAGGCCTTCCATTGAAATCAAGCTGAATCATGCCTGCTCCTCAGAAGGTGATCTTAGTTACAGGGAGCTCCAGTGGATTTGGTAACGATGCAGTCCGCCATCTCGCCCTGGCAGGGCATCGTGTCTATGCCAGTATGCGTGGTTCGACGGGCAAAAATACCCCTGCAGTGAAGACATATCAAGAATTTGCTTTGCAAAATAACGTGGATATCCGTCCGATCGAGCTAGACGTCACGGACGAGACATCTATCACCGTTGCGATTGAGCATATCATCCAAGAAAATGGCCACATTGATGTATTAGTTCACAATGCAGGACATATGTGCTACGGACCCGTTGAGTCCTACACCCCAGAACAACTACTGTACTATTATGACATCAATACAGTTGGACCACAGCGCGTGAATCGTGTTGCTCTTCCATACATGCGCAAAGCACGCGCTGGAAAGCTCGTTTGGGTGGGCTCGACCAGCACCAGCGGGGGGAACCCTCCTTTCCTGGGACCGTACTTTGCTGCAAAGGCTGGGATGGATTCACTTGCAGTGAGCTATGCCAGTGAGTTGACTCAGTGGGGTATTGAATCCTCCATCATCGTCCCGGGCGTGTTCACTGATGGTACGAATCATTTTGAGCATGCTGGGAAAGGAGCCGATGACAAGATCGAAGCAGAATACTTTGAAGGGCCCTATTCTGGGATTGCCGATCGAGTCCTGAAGGGACTAAGCAGCGGTGGAGATGCTGTTGCAAGCGATGTCACTGAAGTGGCAAAAGCAATTGTTGCAGCAGTTGAGGCACCTACCGGCCAAACACCTTTCAGGATCCATATCGATCCATGGAATGATGGTGCAGAGATTGTGAATGCAGTTCGAGATCTGATTCGGCGGGATTTTCACCGCAAGATCAAGTTGGCTGATCTCCTTGAACTCCCAAAGTGAAAGGATTCCGGTGTTGGGGTGTGTTGATAACGCATAATATGTAAGCTGCACTGAATCTCAATCGCGGGTCTATAGGTTTTTATCATACTGCAATGTTTGGAACAGAAAGATTATTTTCTATATCGATTTGCAGATAATGATGATAGCATATCGAAGCAACCCCCCGTGTGCAAACTTGCCTCCCTGCACCAAAGAGCCAAATCTGACATGCACTTTGGGACGAAATGTGATTGTCAACCGCATCTCCTAGCCCTCTTATTCTTGTAATTCGAATAGCTTAAAGCATTCATTATAGCAACGGAACACCTGTAACGATAACTAGAAAAGCTGCCGACTTGAATCAAGATTGTACAACATATGATGCTGCAGTATTCGTGTAGAAATACGATCAATTGAACCAAGGAGTCAGGATGTGTGCTGTCGAGAAGGATTTCCCATAACCTAATTGTAGAGACCCTCCCGGCGCTCCTGAAAGTAAGAGTATGGAAGTTACCACCAACGCTCCTGTAATATGTACTGGATCAAAGTCATTAATTTTAAACCGTCTTTTTATGAATTCGTATTATATATTGAGACATTGCAAGGTTACGGTTCTGTAATTCCACCGCAACTGTAGCCTCATATAGTGGTAAGCCTACAATCCGCTACAG
Source organism: Xylogone sp. PMI_703 (assembly GCA_021399445.1). Taxonomy (NCBI): domain Eukaryota; kingdom Fungi; phylum Ascomycota; class Leotiomycetes; genus Xylogone; species Xylogone sp. PMI_703. Next base: position 895,799 of record JAJTUQ010000009.1, on the reverse strand, counting down.
GCAATCACTGTAATATGAAATGAATACAGGTTGTGTAAGCCCATATAAGTAGGGGCATATATTATCACCGTATAGTGTAGCCCCTTAGTCTTAAACTTAATCAATTCTACGACTGTAAGTTAATATGATATGATATGATAGAACAGGCAACCCTTATTCCATTGGGTTTACTTTCCTACGCTTGGAATCGGAACAATTACTAGGAACTCTGATTTAATTTGGGCATTAAGGTATTACTACAGAGGTCTATAATATGAGGCGTATTTGCTCACTGTAGGTGGTTCAATTCAAGGTTAATCAGCTATGAGCCTTAGGATTAGTAGTAACCCGTAATTGCAACAATTCCTATGGCTTATAAATATACATGAGAACCTATGTTATTCTTATTGTTCCAGTTATCAGATGCCACTTTCGCGCATCACCTCTTAGCATCCAATTAAGCTGAGTATGCCCATTCCGTACCAAGCCAACATCAGAAGCCTCAGTTGAATGACTCGCTCTCCAGCACTGAGTGGTTAAGCGGCACAGCTGTATGTCTGGGTGGCTCCTCCAAACCATATGCCCTTAAGAAACTCTTTATAGATGAAGTTTGTGTGGAAGCAATTCGAATACCATCTTCCGTTCTGGTTGATCCATACACTGTCCATCCACAGCGCTCCCATGTGAAACCGCACTGGCCGGCGAGACAAAGTTGGACACCGCGTGGATTGAAAGGTGTCATGCTGAGCTGCGGAGTGTTGCAAATGTCTTGGCCATCCTCCCACGCGACGTTGACATCGTAGCCGTTATCGGGATATGCATTCGCAGTGATATAGCCGATGTTAATACTGACTTTGGGTGGTGGCGGTGGCGGTGGTAGCGGCGAGGGCGGACTGGAGAAATCGCGAATGCGTTGGGGGCAAATACGAGGGAATGCGCACAATTGGCTGCACAATCTGATAGACTAAAACTCGCTCAGTGAGTTAACATCAAAGTACACAATAATATGGCTATCACAAAAATTATGCCGATGCCGGGTGTATGAGCCTCGAGCGCCCCAAACCCCCTTCAGTGTCCGTCGGCTGCACTCCAGCATAATCGAGGGGTTGTTGGTGTCTTTTTCAACAAACAAATTCATTTACTTTTTGTAATCATATTATTCCTCGACATCAAGAGTTCTTGCATTGGCTTGGGGTACGCACCATATGACCATGATACCGGTATGTAACGTGCCAGTGCCACATTGTTGTACCATACTACGGTAATACAATATATGTCGTTTCGTGGCTGAAACGCTGGCTGCTTCCCAGCCTCCAGCCTCACAGTCCCTTGAAAGCTATCCGAGACCGCACTTACGGACAGGCCCCAACATTTTCAATCATTCCTCTCATCCATGCTGCTTCCAGTCTATCTGCAGAAATCATGCCTTCGAAACTGAGATCGCTATTTTCCAAACGGTCCAATATCCATGGAGACCCTAAACGCAATACCAACTTGGGAGCGGCTTCCTCGACATCGCAATCGATAGCCACTTCTCAGGCTTGCTCAGCTGATCTCTCCATTCCTATACTGTTAGCTAATGCTAACGTCACTTCTCTTCAAGACATCGCCGAGCCGGCGACTTCTAATCTACACCGGCCGTCTACTGCTCAGCTTGCTTCCACTACCGTCATAACAGATGTGTCCAAACGCCTTTGGAACACAGCGTATGACCAACTTAAACAGCAGGAGCCCAAACTGGTCAAAGAATATGAGAAAATATTATCTCAAAAATTAGAAAACGGTGATCTAAAAGGACCGCAACTACACGAAAATTCTATTGAGCAAGTAGATATAAACAAGAGATGGTCGCAAATGGAACAGCTTGCGCGAGCTAGTCTGAAAAAGACCGAGCGAGAGAATGAGGTCAAGCAGGTCGTCAACGCTGCGCTGAGAGGCGTCACCTCGCTGAATGCACTAATTGAAACCGCTCTACAGGCAATACCACAAGCTGCTCTGGCTTGGACAGGAGTCTGTTTTGCTATACAGGTTTGTCTCTTTACTCGGTCACAAATATTATATTAATGTGTTAAGGTGTTGGTAAACTCGACCGCTGAAACAAAGACAAACCGTGAAGGTATCATGTACGTCATATCTAGAATGAAGTGGCATTATGAACTCTCAGTGCCTTTACTAGCAGACAATGCTGTTGACGTTATGTTTGCAAAGCTCCGAGACCTACTTGAGCAGAGCGTTGTCAACCTTTACCAAGCGCTCCTTTTGTATTTAATAAAGAGTGTTTGCTCTTGCTATCGGAATCGGATTATAGCTACCATTCGCGATGCAATCCAGTTGGATGATTGGAATGAAAGCTTGCAGAACATCAAGGATGCAGAAAATATTGCCGAGAAAGACAGAGATACATACTTGGCCCACCAAAATAACTACACCCACAAGCAGCAGCTCCTATATGCAATGCATCAAAGAGACAACCAATGTATCCAGGATTTACGGGTAACCGATCCTTCTGCGGACAAGACGCGTATTGAGAGTTCTAAAGGTGGTCTTTTGGAAGATTCATATCACTGGATTCTTGAAAACCCTGATTTCAAACACTGGCACGACGACCAGCAGAGCCGATTGCTATGGATCAAAGGTGATCCTGGTAAAGGCAAAACGATGCTGCTTTGTGGTATTATCAATAAATTGAAAAAGTCGAAGACTGAGATGGACCTTCTTGCTTACTTCTTTTGTCAAGCCACCGACGATAACATCAACAAGGCAACAGCTGTGCTACGAGGTCTGATATACTTGCTTGTCGATCAGCAGCCATCGCTTATCTTGCGTGTGCGAGATAAGTATGATAAAGCAGGTAAATCTCTTTTCGAGGATGCAAATGCTTGGGATACCTTGTGTGAGATCTTTACAAACATTCTACAAGACCTGAGCTTAAATAACACTTGGTTAATCATTGATGCACTCGATGAATGCACAACGGACTTATCAAAATTGTTAGAATTCGTTGTTCGGAATTCATCTTTAACTTCTCGGGTCAAATGGATCATTTCTAGCCGTAACGACTATGACATCGGAGAACAGCTAAAGAAGCTTGGACAAAAGATACAACTATGTCTTGAACTGAATTCGGACTCTATATCTACAGCTGTGACTAACTACATCAAGAAAAGGGTATCTGATCTCAGTCAGCAAAAGGAATATGATGATAAGACAAAAGACCTTGTCCTGGATTATTTATCTGCAAATTCAAATGATACTTTTCTCTGGGTGGCTCTTGTTTGCGACATGCTCAAAGAAAAGTCCACACCATGGAATACCCTTAAAATGCTAAAGACGTTTCCACCTGGGCTGGATTCTCTTTACGGGCGAATGATAGCACAGATATACAATTCAGACGATCCGGATTTTTACATGCAAGTACTTGCTTTAATGGCAAGTGTATACCGCCCCATTTCTTCAAAAGAATTAACATCTCTTGTTGAGGTACCTGGAGACAACTGCAATTATATAAAAGGAATCATCAGTCATTGTGGTTCGTTCCTTACTATTCAAGATGATATTATATACTTTATTCATCAATCTGCAAAAGACTACCTATTATCAAAAGCTTCTGATCAAATATTTCCTTCCGGAATAAAAGAAGCTCACCATGTCATCTTCTTCAGATCGATCCAGGTCATGTCAAAGATGTTAAAACGAGATATTTACAACTTGCGTGCTTGTGGATACCCTATTGAGCAAGTTGAAAAACCAAGTTCAGATCCGCTAGCAACTTTACGTTATTCATGTGTTTATTGGGCTGCTCACTTTTGCGACTGCAATTCCGACTCTAATGCAAATCATGAGGTTAGCCTTCAGGATGAAGACGTGATCAATACATTTATAAGAGGGAGCTATCTCTGCTGGCTTGAAGCCCTTAGCCTCTGTAGAAGCGTATCGCGAGGAGTGTTTTCAATGGCAAGACTTGAAGCTTTATTCATTCAGGTAAGTCTTTGCTCAATGATATTATCTATAATTCATGCTAAAACAATTTAAGAGAAAAGCAGAGACAGTTCAGCTACTCGAGCTTGTTCAGGATGCACGTCGATTTATCACATATCACGGATATGCGATAGAAAACTATCCTCTTCAAGCATATGCATCTACACTCCTGTTTAGCCCAACCGGCAGTTTAATAAGAAAAATTTATGACGCAGAAGGACCAAAGAACATTGCAATAAAGCCGGCTGTGAGAGATAAATGGAGTTCTTGCTTACAAACGTTTGAAGGCCATAAGAGGGCGGTCACTTCAGTAGCATTCTTGGACAATTCTACCCGACTTGTATCAGCATCATTTGATGGTACTGTTAAGATTTGGGATGCGAACAGTGGAAAATGCCTGCGGAGTCTTGAAGACCATCGCAATATAGTCACTCCAGTAATGTCACATGACTCTACCCGGTGTGCATCATTCTCAAGAGATGATGAAGATGGTGACTACATCATCAAAATCTGGGATATAAGCAGTGGCAAAATCTTACAAACCCTTCGAGGCCATAGTAGGCCAGTCAGTTCTGTAGTCTTCTCACATGACCTTGCCCGACTTGCATCAGCATCATGGGATTGCACTGTTAAGATTTGGGATATAGAAAGTGGCACGTGTTTGCATACCCTAAGCCATGAAAATGACGTTAATTCAGTAATTGTCTCATATGACTTTACTAGACTAGCATCAACATCAGGTGATGGCGAGATTATGATCTGGGATATGAATAATGGAAAATGCTTGCAGATGCTTGAAAGCCGGTATATTGGAGTTATCTTCTCGCACGATAGCGCTCTCCTTGCATCATCAACATTGGATGATGATATGGTTGAAATCTGGGACACAAGTAATGTCAAATGCTTGCAGACCCTTGAAGACCCGTTCGAGGCAGCAGTCTTCTCACACGGCTCTACCAGACTTATATCAGCATCAATTACTGATCTAGACAATATTAAGATCTGGGATATAAGCAGCGGCACATGCCTGCAAACCCTTCAAGGCCGTGGTAGTCGGGTTAATTCTTTAGTACTCTCACATGATCTTAGCCTACTTGTGTCGGCATCGTGTGATGGCACTATTGAGATTTGGAATGTGGACACAAGCAGTGATAAATGCCTGCGAACCTTTGAAGGCCATGGTGAACGAGTTAATTCTGTAATATTCTCACATGATCTTACTCGACTTGCATCAGCATCAGATGATGGTACTATTAAGATCTGGGATGGGGACATAAACAGTAAGGAATACTTGCAAACTTCCGAACGTCATTACGGAAAAGTTGAGTCCATGGTCTTCTCACATGATTTTACACGACTTGCATCATTAGCATCATATGATATGACTGTTAAAATCTGGGATACAAGCAGTGGAAATTGTCTGCGTACTCTTAAAGGCCATACAAGCTGGGTCAACTCAGTACTTTATTCACACAATTCTACCCGACTTGCATCAGCGTCCGTGGATTACACTGTTAAGATCTGGGATGTAAGCAGTGGTGACTGCTTACAGACTCTTAAAGGCCATGAGTCTTGGGTCGGTCCAATTACGTTCTCGCATAATTCTACCCAACTTGCATCAGGATCAGATGATGAGACGGTTAAGATCTGGGAGATAAGTAGTGGCAAATGCCTACAAACTTTTCGACATGGAAGCCGAGTCAAATTTGTGTTATTCTCACATGACTCTACTCGACTTGTATCGGTGTCAGATGATTGCATTCTGATCTGGGATATAAACAGTAACAAAGATCCACAGATCCTGGGACGGAGGACTGGTGGCTTTGACGATCGGATCAATTTCGCAGTCTTTTCACATGATTCTACCCGACTTGCATCATCATCTGATCATTCAACATCATCTGATCATGATGTTAAGATTTGGGACACAAGTAGTGGCGAATGCCTACACACTCTTGTAGGCCATAATAATAGAGTCATATCAGTAGTCTTCACACATGATTCTACCCGACTTGCATCTACATCATATAAAACTGTTAAGATCTGGGATGCGAGTAGTAGCGCATGCCTGCAGACATATCTAATTGGCCAAACGCTTTCTCAAATATCGTTTGATATTACCGGCTCATATCTCCGTACTGAAGCCGGTATAATTGCTATCAACTTATCTTCAAATGCAACAGAGAGTGTAATGGATTATCGATTTCCAGGCTGGGGTTTAAGCTCAGATAACACCTGGATAACATACAATTCAAAAAATGTGGTGTGGCTGCCTTCAGAGTATAGGCCGTCATGTTCAGCTGTGTTAAATATGTCGAATCCAGCTGTGTCAAACTTGATCGGCTTTGGTGTTGGATCTGGAAAGGTATGGATATGCAGTTTAAAGGCAAAAGACTAGAAGTTCTTAAAATTGGTGTGTGCTTCAATTTGCTATACTTCTAAATAAATCCTTACTTTGTTTAATAATTGTCCATTTTTCATTATATCTTCATTTATAGAGAAGTCTAAGAGTGCACATGAGTATATGGCTTGTGATTTGCCGCAACTTATACAAAAATTCTAGGATAAGTGTTGAGGTCAGTGCTTGATATGAACGAACTGCTACTGTAAACCGTGGACAATGCATTCTTGATGGCTGTTGGCAAGGAAGGCCTACTTAACGTCGCAGCGACTCGAACCCCCGGATTCAACGGCCATTTACACCCGAAACTTGCTTTTGACTGTAATCTGATTTCTTGTGTTCTAGTCGTGGATCCTTACGGGTTTGTAACATAAATATAAGCAAATAAAGCTTATACATTATAACTTAGGACTAGAATCTTACCCTTCACTTCTTTTAACACTTTACTTAATAATAACCACTCTTTAAAACGCCTACCACTTATAACTACTTTAATTAGTAGTGAAACCAGATTCATTAAAGGCTTATCACAAAGTAAAGGTTACGGAGCTTTTAAGCAAACATGGTTTAGTTAAGAGCATTATATGATTGTTTAAGTATAAAAAGAAAGTAGAATGTGAAGTAACAAAAGTAGGACTTAGTTTATGTATCAATACACTCCTACTCAGCGCATTACCATTGCCTTAACTATAATTCGCCACCTACCAACCACAGCTCACCGGTCTATAACAAAAAGAACACGCTTCATTGACAGGAAAATGTTAGCTATACTGCTGCCTCAACACCCCGATCGCTGTAGTGTATTGATTGTGTCCATTCTTGCCCTCGTGTAACAATCTTGAATATTTCCATACCTCTTGTCCTATCTTATTCTGTGAATTGATTAGGTTACTCAGTTCTCCGCCCAACCCCGTCATACCCCGCCCTACCCCTTACCACCGAGATAAATCCCGTTGAATGTAATGGAGTGACTTTAGTATATGCGACCAGTCCGAAAGTTTGGCTTTGAGCCGTGGGCTCTATCTAGGCTGCTAGACGAGATCCTTACAAGCTATCCACGTAAATATTATCCAATAGTATTTAACCGGCCCTTCTATTGTAGATTGTTGTAGCTATATTGTCACCGACCAGAATTCAATCACCGATACTTTTAATATCAACTATGAAACCTCCTGACTACGATACAAGTTTGCAAAAACAATCCTATCCGCGGAATTCCGGAACTAACCACTCCTAACAAACTGAGAAATTTTCTAGGCTATATAAGAGGCTGATTGAAGGGTTAATCATTAGACTCGACATTAATACGATCGGGGCATTGCGGGGAAGAGCAATAGTGACAGCCATTGGCCGAAAACAGCCAAGCAAAAAATCAACGGCCCTTTTTATTTATTATCATGAATATCACACAGAGCTTGATTGGAAGAATTGAAGAGGGGTTTTTCGCGTGGCGCGTGTCAAATTACGATCAAATTAATTACCTACTTCTTATAACGGTATACTGCGATTCTGGCTTCGCAGATTCTAGCCATAACAATATAGTCACAGGGCATTGTATGAACATCAATTTCACCATTATCATGCATAATCAGGTGTGTTGTCGAGGCTGGCGCTGTTTAAAGATAATACGAAATGTCGAATGAGAAATAAGCAGGCATGATGACAGCAAACACTTTCTCTATATATATGCCGCTGGTGCTTCTTTATTCCAAAGTCCAGGTTTTGTATGCAAACATTTTCTGAAACCTCTTTGCTTAGCTTTTCAACTACAAAAGCATGACAAAAATGCGTGCCCACACATTTATGACCGCCCTCTTTGGAGGCACTACGGTAGTGAAAGGGATGTATGCTGGGGAATTCTCTCTAGCATGCTCTCCTTTGACAATCCAAAGATCGGATCCCATTGTTAGCCCTGGAATTGCGTCCAATCATGTCCATTCCATCGCTGGAGGGAACGCATTCAGCCGCAGCATGAGTGACCCTCTTGCAGCTACAAAGAGCCCCCAAACTTCGTGCAATGTCGACATAGATCACAGCAATTACTGGGTCCCAGCACTATATCATATTGATGCTGGAGGGACTTACACCCTCGTTAAATATACAGGAAACGTGAGTTGGATTGGATCACTTAGTACCAATAAATATACTCACCATTTTTAATAGAATGCTTATTATTTCAACCGTGCCTGCGATTACACTGCCAACCCAACAGTGTGTGATAACATTAATAACAACAGAAGCCCTCGTGCATTTCCAGCGGGGTTTAGGATGCTTGCTGGTGACACGACTAGAAGGTATGTACTCTGACACTATAAGTTTTGATTACATTGAATTAATTTGTAGGACCTATAATGCTTCGGACTTCTCACATCAGGCTATTGCGATTATGTGCGCGAATAACCCTGGTATTCCAGACCATGAAGGCCCTTCTATGCCTACAACCCCTTGTCAAACTTTTAGAGCCGAGGTGTACTTCCCTTCTTGTTGGGATGGGGTCAACCTTGATTCTGCAAATCACAAGGACCATGTCAGTTTGATGAATAAAACAACAAAAAAGTAAATTAACTAGTGATAGGTATCATATCCCGATTATACACACGGAAACTATCAGGGTGGCTACTGCCCTAAATCGCACCCTGTAGCTCTTTTCTCTCTTTTCTACGAGTTTTTCTTCACGACCCATGACTTCCCTGATACCAAATTCATCTTTTCAAACAGTGATACCACAGGATATGGCTTACATGGTGATTTCATAAATGGTTGGACCGATCTCAACGTCCTCCAGAACGCGTTCAATTGTATTGGCGACAACTGCCCTATTAATGCTCCAGTAGCAAATGGTGGCCATCGCCAAGGAGCGTCAACGCCCCAACTAGTTACACCTGCAGTTTATGAAGAAGATATTGGCCTTACTAATCCAATTAGATCATTACCTAACCAAGGTTTGACTCCGACGACCAGTGCTCCGTCTTCAACTCCAACGGGAAACAAATCCTGGAAATCTTTAGGGTGTTATAGTGATAGTGTGGCTGCTAGGACGCTGTCATTTGGCCAGCAGATTCCAGGAGGTCCAGGTGCTCTCACACTTGAAGCCTGCCAGTCACTATGCCAGAAGCAAGGGTACACCTTGGCGGGAGTTGAGTATGCTGATGAATGCTGTATGTTCGTTGGTTTTTTGACCTCATTCTACGCTTCTGCTTCCTATTTATTTAGAACGTACTGCTGACGGTGTTATAATTTAGATTGCGATAATAAGCTTGAGAATGGTGGCGGCCCTGCCTCAGATGGAAATGCTGGGTGCAATATGCCGTGTACCGGAAATAATGGCCAGATCTGCGGTGGTTCCAACCGGCTCAACGTTTATAGCTTTGCTTAAACAAGTATGTAGGATTATTGTTTGATGGGAGATCAAAGAATGTTTTACGTAATTCTGTGGTCTTGTAAATAATCAACCTGTGCCCACTCAATGGCGTATATAGCAGCGTTAGTACTTCTGGCTCACTGGTGATACAAGTCCACGGGCCACGGATTTGTTACCTCCATAATATATAGTGCAGACTATATTACCGAAGGTATCATAGAATTAGCTTGAACTACATGATATTTGCTCTTTTTGCCCAAGTTTACCACTAAGTCCTCACGCTTTCAAATATTAAAACTTCTTTGAACTGGCATAAAATTTTTTGTGAAATAAAAATTAGCAAATATGTGTACGATCATTCCACCACCTGGTATGCAACTGGAAAAAGTCGTAGCCCTTTTGTCCGCTTTCCCTAGAGCGCACGGGGTGAAGCCAGTCTGACCGTCTCTAGGTCGAATTGAAGCCTATTGGGATGCCAGGCATTTTCATAATGTTAAATATCCATGAACAGATGTCGATTGCGTCACTTATCATTCCTCCGCCGGCGAATGGGCAAGGAAATACTATTTAGCTACAAAGGTTTATCAAAATTTGCTTTCCAATGCAGTGCAACAGATTATATATGACAGGAAGAATATTGTAGGGTGTAGCTTGAACTACAACACTGCGCTTAGGCTACAGAGCATAATCTATACGTTTTAATGAATACATTGGTATATTGTGATAATTAGCACGTTACACGGGACGTCTAAGTAATACGGTAATGCCGGCACTGAGGGGGCACAAGGCGTCGGCAGTGGCTTGAAGCCTCCCTTTCGCGAAAACAGAGCCCCAAACCAAGCATTCCTTTTAGGCGTTACAGGTGTTAACGGCGTCCAATTTGGCTCGAAACCTTGCCACTCCCGAGCTCAGGTAGATTTCGACAGATGGCGGCTTGAGAACGAAGAACAACGCTAGGTCATGTCGAGTAAATAACACAAATGGCCCTTATCTCTCGTACTTCTCATGACCACCCGTCTGCCACCTCGCGAGCTTCCCGTTCCTGGAGGATCGTTTGTGGGAAGCTTAACTGTTCCTGTTTCATAAATGGGGGTTCTAGTTTAGGTGGTATGCTAGCAGGATCAAGCGGCAAAAAGCCAGAGAAGACAGGGTCATTGAATTAGGTTAACCCGATCGTATATAATTTTCCGTACAAGAAGACTAATTTGATCGAATCATGATCTAGGGTGCAACATTCACTTTATACACCCTCTCTCTTATGATTTTAGGACTCATAATCATGTAGCTGTGATGATGCTATCTAACTTTATAGTAAGAAGACTAGTGGGTTCTAGTAATATTGCTGTTATCCGAGCGTTGTCATTTTGCCCTCAAGAATGGGGTAGCTCGCAGCATATTACTCCGTATAACCAGATTTTACTCCTCTTGCGGGGTGACGGCCAAAGATAAACCTGGATTTCCCTATCGTTCGTCGGGGTCGATCTTTCTTGCCCGCCCGGGCGATCTAGATTGCCAGAAAGATGATTTGAAAAAATATATTATACATCGGCCCACACTTCCTTCTTTCTGAACACGTCCCGTTTGATACGTCCCTTTGAATATTCTGCTTTGAGGAATTACTGCAACCATGAATATAGAAAAGAACCTCGATGTCAACGCCGCTGCTACTGTTGACACAGACAAAATGGATGGTGAAGACCCAGCTCTCTTCAAGGTCTCCTCAACCGAAGCTGCGGAAGTTACCCTTCTGTCGGCAGACGCAAAAGAGGAACGTTGGGTCTTATGGAAAATAGATATGGCAATCATGCCCCTGGTATCCAACCCCTTCCTCTCACTCAAAGTCTCACACAGCTAATCAATACCAAAAAAAAAAAGATGTGCATAGTGTTCTTCTTCCAATACTTAGATAAGACATCCCTTTCCTACGCCGCAGTCTTCGGTATGCGAACCGATACGCACCTGGTAGGCCAAGATTACTCCTGGCTCTCCACACTCTTCTACCTGGGGCAGTTTTTCTCTGAGTATCCCATGACCTACCTCCTCGCTCGATTCCAGGTGGCACGTGTCGTGGGTGCCTCAACGGTCTTCTGGGGTATCGTATGTATGTGTATGGCCGCTGTTCAGAACTTTGCGGGCTTCGGTGCTGCGAGGTTCATCCTGGGAATTGCGGAAGGAGCGGTTTCGCCTGCATTTGTTCTTATCACTTCTTATTGGTATAAGAGGTCTGAACATCCTATGAGAGTCGCGTAAGTTTATTTGCTCCGTCGTGCCCCTGGCTAACCACTGACGGTTTTACAGAGCATGGGTATCCTGCAATGGATTAGCGCAGATTGTAGGCGCTCTGGCTATGTACGGCATTGGCAAGATCAGTGGTGCAGCAGTGGCGTCCTGGAGGCTGATGTTTCTGATCACTGGAGCTTTTACGATCGTCTTCGGCGCCTTGTTCTTGTTCCTTATGCCTGTATCGCCTTTGACAGCCTGGTTCTTGAAACCCAAGGAACGGGAAATTGCACATGCCCGGCTTCAAGTGGATCGTCTAACTGACGAGCATATGAGCTTCGATCGACACCAGCTATGGGAGGCATTGTTGGATCCCAAAGTATGGTGTATCTTCGTGCTCTCCATCTTGACTTGTGTCACTTCCTTCGTCATCACTGTGAGCTCTCCCTCTTCCTATCCATACATTCCCGACTTTGGAAGAAAAGTATCAAAATTGACTGACTGGCATTTCTACTAGTTCGGCTCAATAATAATCTCCGGCTTCGGCTATGGCTCTTTCCAGACTATGTTGGTCGGTCTTCCAGCAGGCGGGATCCAAATATTCTTCATTTGGGTCTCTGCCCTGGGAATGCGCTTCATCCCCAACAGCCGAAACTATCTCGGTTGTCTCCTAACTCTGGTACCTCTGATCGGATCCTCCCTGCTTCTGACTCTCCCAATTGACAATAAATGGGGATTGGTGGTGTCCTGCTGGTTCGCAACTGTGCTGTCGGATCTAATGGTGATTACTTTGTCCCTCTGCGCATCGAACGTAAAAGGCAACACTAAAAAGACAACCGTCAATGTGATATACTTCATTGGGTACTGCACAGGTTGTTGTATAGGGCCACAGTTGTGGATCACAGCAGAGGCGCCACGGTATCACACGGGGTGTGTGACTAATATTTCCTGTCTAGCCGTATTGGCTGCTACATTTTTGGTATATCGAGGATTGTGTGCTTGGGATAATCGGAAGAGGGATAGGTTAATGGAGACGATGGGCCGCGTAGAATATGAGGCGTATCGGATGGAGAAGCAGCGCGGGAGGGATCCGAGCGATTTGACGGATTTGGAGGATATTAGTTTTAGATATGTTTTATAATGTGAGGTAAAGAAGATACTATAAGTTTTGCAGTCATCGTTGTGGAATGCCTAAAGGATAATATATTATCTTAATCGGATCACTGCTATGAACTCTTCTCTGTGCCTCAGGTATTTCAAGTCTAAGAAGATGAGTGGAGAACTCAGTTTTTTGCAAAAAGGAGGGGAAGAAATATAAATCCAATTTTAGAAGCCTATCATATATGTATTATTGCGTATTGATAAAAAACCAGTGCTTATATCACGTTTTTTGTATATCGTTTAGGACACCTCTGAGGTACAATGCAAAAGTTTTCACCGAACGGCGCTGGAGATAAAGGAATAAAGTCAAGGTTTATAATATATAGTAGTTAGGAAATGTGTCAGTAGATGAGGAATGTATATATATTCGGCTATTTGTTATATGGCGTTAATCAGCACGCTGTTATTGATGTAATCTTGACTGGCTTTAGCGGTGGCAGTGATGACGGCTTTCCATGGGATCCAGGTCCCTCCATCTTGCCCTCCACCCATTCAATAGACGATAAATCCACCCCATACTCGTGCTCTAATAGTCCTCTAATCTATACCGTAGCTGTCATGGTGTATAGCTGCACTCCAATTCGCTTGCCATTCAAATCACTAGGTTTCTTAATGCGATCTTTATTAACTACAATAAAGGAATGGCGGAACGCCCGCGACGGGAAGACGGGAATAGCAACGAAGGAGCGATCGCCGGACACGTATCTCGTGATGAACTCTGAGCTTGATAGCTCAGAAGTACAGCAGTACATGTGGCTTCCCGGAGGAGGCTGCTATGCCAAGAATAGTTGGATGATGGTATGAGAATAGTTTGGCATCGTTTGCTTGCGACTCCCCTCTTCTCTTTAACTCCCCGCCTTGGGAGAGCATTTTCGGAGGAAATGCCGATATGGACAAATTGCCGGAGTTACAGCTTAGCACGTGTAGAAAATGTAACACAAGCTACAGCAACCCTAACATCTAACGGAAGATCATAAACAGAAAACTTAAGCTATGGCTCTTATTAAGTTACCTGATATGAACGATGTTACGGTATCGTATATATTTGGGGTTATGCCGTGCACCGGCAATTCCACTGTACCTAGACACATTATAGCTGTTCTTCTACCTACGGACTTGATCTTGTTTCTGTGATCGCTCTATGACCGTCAGGCATTGTCTAAGTATATGTACCGACCTAGTTTGTGCAGTGGTTGTATAGTAGAATAGTAAGCAATGCAACGGTTCTAAACCTACTCTATCGCGCTCCCACATCTTCGGCTGTATTCAATAGAAAAAGTACAATATTATCTATCATTATCTTCTACTATATAGGAAATGAGGTCTCGAAGTCAACCATCTTTTGTTATTACAGTTATCATAAATCGTCATAAATATCGACCCAGTGCTAAGTCTTCTTATTATCTTCGTCCTTCACTTAGCCAACGAGGCCCGGAGGATATCCACAATGCTTTTGTGGCAGTGAGGATCAATCAGGTCAACCACAGGACAAATAGCTGGAGCAATTGGAAGATTATTGGTGTCTAATTTCACCTAAGAGCAACCCATCGGCGCGTCAGCTTAACCTTTTCTAAAGCATCCACATGTATCTGCCCAGTACCAACACGTTCCGCATACTTTCCGTGGTGATGATATTCCACCAGCAAGACATTACACGTAGACCATTCAGGCCACATGCAATCCGTTATTTTCTGCTCTATCCGATTCGCGCGAGTAACGAGGTACAGATGAGAGAACTTTTCGCGGTTATAGGATACGATGATGAGTTGAAAGCGGCGCATATCCTCACCCACCGGTGGATGGAAGGGCTCTGGACAGTGTAGAATACCGCATATTCCAAAATTGGAAAATGTCAGAAAGCGGAATGGTAGGCTATCACCATCGGTTGAATCTTGTTCACTCAATATTCCGAAGTGGCTCAAAGGCACTACGGGACATCTGAAAAATAGAGACCCTGGCATGGAGTCTTTGGAGTAGCATGGTGGTAATAGTGATGGGGAGGTAGGAGGAAGGGTAGTAAAGCCAGATTCGGTGTCCTTCTCGAGATTGCTACTTTGTGATGGTTTTTGCGTGATGATAGGTCTTATACTGCCTGTCTCTTCTTGAATATGGATATCCGTTATTGCTGAGTGAAAACTTGGTAGACAGTCACTTTCGAAGAAATCAGTTCTTCGAGAAGGAAACAGATCCCACCGCACCGGTCCTGTCCAACCAACCCAAGTCCATGATGGTACATCCTCATTCTTTTTTGTGGCTTTCCCATCCCTATCCCTTCGCACAGTGCCCGATGGCCTCCCAGAATTCCAAAGCAGAGCATAGTCAATACTTCGTTCAGGAATGCCATGTACAAATGGACCAGCTCCCATGCGCTGTAACATAGATAGAACTCCTAAAAAGGCATTTAGATAGTCAGAGGAATGTGTTAAGTTCCGATTTGTGTATGTCTTCACTAGGACTTGGTAGAAATATAAGGACTGCATATGATCAGACAAGGCACTTGATGTCTTAATCGAATTTTGATTTTGCAGAGTACCCATGAATACATCAACAAGAGGGTTGATATGTTCTGGTCTAGGCTTCCCAGACTCTTCTTCTGCGAGAGAGCTTTCCAACTCAACATCTTGTAGACACTGGAAAATGACTCGTTTCTCAGTAAAATACAAGCAACGGGAGGAGAGTATGCTCTCTTGAAAAGTCCATGCTCGTGTGTCATATAATGAAGAACTCCGTAGCTCATTCCAGGTGTAAGAAGGCCGGGCTGATAACATATGACCTTGCACAACGTTCACAGCTCTAGTAGTCGATCGAGAACCAGGACAAACACCCGGAAGCCTCGAATTAGCATCCTTGGCTGATAGGGCTACCAAAGTGAGAAAAGAACGACTATAAATCGCATCCATGTGAGATATCTGATCCATCATTTCTTCCGGGTCATCCTGGACAATTGAAATCGCGTCTGCCCAGAGATAACGTTGCTTGATAGACTGCACGAAAGAGATTGCATCCTGGATCGTCCCTCCCATAGCACTCCAATACCTACGGAGTCCGTCCTTTGTCTCCAAAACTTCCAGATCCTTTTTTCTAGTGCGAAAGGAGTCCGTTTGACCCCAGACGTAACTGAGAGCAACGTATTGAGTGTGAACATTTGCCTTCACAAGTCGCATTTCAACCACATCAATTAGCCTTATAGGAATCCAACTTAGACTAGTTGCTTCCTTAGCCATATGCTTGCAAAGATGGTGTTCTGTGTTACATTTCTCAATCCAGGAAAGTACAAGCTCTGGATCAACTTGCTGATCACCTAATCGATGTTGGGAAAGGATAGAGAATCGGCGAAATAGGTTCACGGTCGGGGTTATCTTCGTGATACTCCCTCTGAGTGGCACTGAAGCCGACGTGGGACGTGTTCCGGAATACACACTAAAGAAGTGATACAAACGATCCATTAAAGGAAAAGACAGCACAATTTCAAACGGCTCCTGCAGCAAGTCCACATCTAGACCCTCTCGCGCCCTTTCTATACTTACTGCAGCCGCTTTCGGAGATACTAGATGGAGGATGAGGCTGCAAAAGCTGCAAGGTTGTCGTAGGATCAAATCCACTACTTTTCCTTTTAATATGCTTTTCTTCTCGTCACGCACATCGAAGCCCTGTGCGAAAGACCAATATTGGAGGTCATCGAACTCTGTGAACATCATTGCCCACTGCAGTTGTCCGCAAAAGTAACATAACGCCCGATCTGAATCTTTGCTTGAATGATTAATACTGTTTCTATTGCGAATAAGGCGTTTCAACATAATGGATCGAGTCGCCCACAGCTGGTGCGCACTACTTAGGGTTGACGCTTCATCCACTACTTTTCAAGTGAGGCACCAAGAACGATGGGAACGAAGAACGATGGGAAGAGGGGCAATGAAGGCATTTGACCTACTAATACCCAGCCCTAAAGCCTTTAGGAGCAGATAGCCGGAGTTGTTGGGAGAAATATCCTATGAAGACACATAAAAGTTAGAAAATGTGCCCCGCACGCGTCAAGTTGCTCAGAACAAGACCGCCAGTGTGGCGCAGTGATGGCATTGCTAGTAGGAGAAAAACCGTTAGAATCACACTCTCAGCCCATCAATGACGCCTATTAACTACTGCGATATAAACGCAAACAAAAATTCCTCATGTCTTCGCAGATTTGAGCTCATCCGGCTCATCAAGTTATTACCATTCGCCCATTATCTATTAGTACACCGTCTTTTGTTCCCCTCCGAGCTCCGCAATTCTTATGGTCCATGATTAAAGTTTTTTCTTTTCTTTTTCGGCAAACATCCGAACTGTGTGGAGGTGTCGGCCCGAACCATGGAAGTATAAGCAACATCGGACAACCCAGAAGAGGGTCATGCCACGATAGACAGGTCTTCACGTGGTTGTGTATTCTAGATAAGCACGCTATCTTACACAGTGTAGGATAGTACCATTGCAAGATTCTAAGCCCCTAGTGTCAATAGAGTGCTATGGTAGCTCATCCTATTCTGGAGAAAATAGCCAGCATCAAAGGGCGAGCAATGCCTTAGAGAAATAGAGAAAAAATAATTCTAGAAGATAAACTTTACAAAGACAAAGAACAACAACAGCTTCCTATCTCTTCGATGTTTATATTCCGGTTGTATGGAGAACTTACAACCGTACTTAAAACTTTTAAAAGGGAAGGAAGTAAAAGTGTTAGGGCTTTCCGAAGGACATTTGCATGCAAGGTAAGCGACAGGAGACGGATCACGTGACCACATTGCAACATAAATAATCCAATGAGAGCAATGGTATTTTGATTCAAAAGAAGATCACTCCTTCTGAAGTAGTCACACTTGGACATGTGTGGCCGCCAATTATTCCTTCACGTGGAACCGACTGTACTGGAGGAGGGAATATTTCCACGATCTTAACCTTGCTGTTCGCGTGAGACAGCTCCTCCCGTACGCTCATGATGAATGCGTTGAGTGCAGCTTTAGACGCACAGTACGACGAACCCCCGGCTGCCGGTACGAGAGAGAGCAGAGAACCGGTACTTTGCTCGTAAGTTGATGAATTTTGGACATTTAGGAAACCGCTTACTAGGTCATGGTTGTAGGGACTTCTTTTGACATGAGAAACGGGAGGAAAGCATGTGTGAGATTGACGTGACTTAGGAAGTTGAGCTCGATGTCTTTATGGAAGTCATTCAGATCGATAGTTGTGGGCTCTGCAAACCTGAAGGCATTGCCCTTTCCGGCATTAAGGAAGACACAGTCGATCTCCGGATACTTGCTAGTCACAGTCTCGACGAACGCAGGAATGCCCACGGCGTCAGTGACGTTGAATGCAACAGCTCCCGCTTTTGCAGCACCATGCTTCGCAACAAAGGCATCGAGGCGATCCTTCCTCCGCCCAACGACTATGACTTTAGAGCCGGAAGCAATGAACTTCTCTGCCATAGCCAGGCCAATGCCAGAAGTGGCACCAACCATGAGAACGCAGTTGTGAGGGTATGACATTGTTGAAGGAAGAAGGCTCAATATTGGTATTTGGGTCTGTGGTAAGAGCTTGGTTGTTTGTAGGTATGATCGAAGCCGCCTGTTTACTGTCTTTTTCTGCGAGGGGTCGAGGTGGTATATTTATACTCTATATCACTTCCTAACATTGCCATTAAATGACGCATTAGTCCGACGGACCGACGGACCCTTCGATGCTTTCGCTATGGAGATAAGTTTTTGTCCAATCGAGTGCAGGTAAGACTCTGTGCGAATATATAATAATAATATGCATAAAACCGATTTGAATACCAGATGGAGTATAGCGCCATATACTTCCCAGCTGCTATGCGACTCTGGGATTAGCGTGCACGTGCAACAGCACGCCTCTATCACTTTTGGGTTACCACCGTTTCAATGCTCAAGTCTGCTGCCGATACTTATTTCTTCAAGACATACTGCACGATGCTCTACAAGACCCATGGTTTACCGGGGGAAGCCATCGAAGGCTTGTTCGCATTGTAGAAGACGGAGGCTTCTCTGCGACCTCAATAGGGATGGCTGTGCCCAGTGCCGAAGGGCGAAATTAGTCTGTGGCGGTTACAAAGACACAACTGCCTTGAGAATCAACGATGAGACGTTGACGGTCCAGGCACGCTCAGGTGTAGTTTGGCCTCTCAAGCTTCCAAGGTCAGTCGATATCACCATTCACCAGCGGGCCAAAGACATTTTTTACTACAACTATGTTGTTGGCAAGTCTCAGCCGTTGGACTTCTCGCAACCATATTATGATATATGCCCTTCCGACGCCGATAGTCTTCTGGAGAGCATCGACGCTGTTTCACTCGCCTACCTCAACTTTCAGAAACGCACAGCTTCCGCACATAGGGAGGCGCAGCAGCATTACGTCTCTGCACTACGACTCACTCGCCTTGCACTAGATGACCCTAATGACTCGAGAAATGACTCGACTGTTTTGTCGGTCATGCTTTTGGATATGTACGAGAAGATTGTCAACAATGAGCTCAACCACGGCGAAGCATGGGTGACCCACATCAACGCGTCTCTGGCTCTCGTCAAGCTGCGCGGCAACAAACAGTTCTATGACATTGCTAGGGTACGCATATTGGAACGCCTCAGCATCAATGCGGTAATCAACTACAGCGTCAGCGAAAGACCTATTCCACCGCAGCTTCTAGACTTTCGGCGGACATTGGCGGCGTACATCCCAAAACCTGTTAATCCGAAATGGAGACAGAATGAACTTATGCAGGGGTATATGGAACTTCGCCAGAGAATGGAAAAATGGAACCATCTCAGATCTTGAGATTGTCAGAAATACCAGTGACATTGATGCCAAATTGTTAGCATCCACGAAGGATTTCGGGCCGCACTGGTGTCAAAAAACTGTGTACGTGCAACACAAGTCGCAGCATCACTTTGAGGCATATCATCATGCCTATGAAACTGAAGAGAGCGCAAGGATGTGGAACCTAGTGCGACTTCGACGGATTCTCTTGAACGAAATTATATGGTCACATTCACGAGCTTTGCCTAGTGAAGAACAAGACGTACCTCGGCAAATTATCAACGACATGGCGCGTGAGATATGTTCTACTGTCCCGCAATTCATCTACAGCATTGCTCTACCCATCAATGTCATGACTAGTGTATTCGATGGTCTGAGTCTCTGCAAACCTAAGAATCCGCAGGTAGAGCCAAATGTCACTCAGCAGCTCGCTTGCTATAAGCTTATTTACCCACTTTACGTCGCTGCACGGAGCCCATTAGTCTCACAAGATATTCGCGATTGGATCATTGGAGAACTAAGATTCATGGCTGATTTCCATGCAATTGAAAATGCAGCAAAAGTAGTCAAGATTCTTGAGGAAAGGGGGTGTGAAAATCCCTCGCTCGTGTATAAAATTCTTGGTAGCTATGCTTTTGTATGCTAAATCTCCTTATCTGACATGAATAACTATGGCCTCTGGTTAGACACCTTTATGTGGTTATACAGTTTTAAGTTCATCATCCTTCTAGTAGAGACAGGCCGAGTGGGGTTCTGTAAGCTTTTGGACTAAGAGCTTTCAGGGATTGGTTATACAGTTATAGGGGATATTAGTAAGAGGATTGTACCTCTTCTTGCATGAATTATAATATATTTGTGAACAGTACTAAATATTAACACCTCAGATTTCTGCTCTCCTTTATTTGGACTTTTAAAACTATATAAAATTATTTTTCAACGACTATTATAGAATAGTGTTATATGTATTCAAGGACGATTTCTTGCAGCAGAGAAAGCTAAACAAATAATTAACAGATTAATACTATATGTTTATATACAAAAAGGTTGGGTTATGAAGCTCACTAAAGTTGAGAGTTACGGCTCTAGCTGACAGAAGATTTAGAATTGACCTCAAAGAATTCTAGACTGACATTTCCTAATTTTAGCTAGCGGTAGATGTAGTCTAGAAGCAGAAACAGATTGCCTTCGATGCTGGTCCATCCACTGTCGCTCTCACCTTCGACTCACCCTTGCTCACCTTTACTCACCTAAAACCGCCAGTAAAGCAGCTCTGCTCACCTTTCCGAACAGAAACAGATACTCTTCATGTCAGGATTGACATGTGATAATCATCTGTTATTTATATAGTGGGTTACACTACTAGTGTAAAGTAACAACCCTTGTCTACAAACAATGAATAGCTTTAGGACATTTAACATCAACTCGTATTTCGACAATTTTCAAATGTACAACGTGTAGTAGAAAAGGTGCCTATAGAGCTATTAACCGAGGATGTCCAGTATATCAATTGCAGTGGAAGAAAGAAGATCTTAACTTAGGTCAAAAGCTCCGGAATTGGGATAGGATAAGTAAAGTCAAGCAAGTTGGATGGAGCAGGCAAAGTGCAGAGAACAGGTTAGAAAGGTGTTAAACGTATTACTACTTAAGGCTTAAGCTGCTATCGGAACCCGTATGTTCCAATTGTGGCTTGAAGCAAAGAATTGACTGAATTAACTATCCTATTATGTAACTACAATACAATTTATAACACAACTGGATTACAGAGAAATACCCTTACAATAAAGGAGTTTTACCACAGTTTTACTATGGTTTTGCTACGCTTCATACTTTACCTAATAACATAATTCCCGGTGTGACTGGCCACCTGGTCTGGCCAGTCAGACCAGTCACACCGGGAATTACGTTACGGCTGTGGATTTGCTGACCATACCGGTCTCTACTCGTATCCGCACCCATATTCTCTGACAGCTGTTTACGGAGGTGCAGCGATTAAGTATTTGCACAGCACTGGCAGGGGATTCATCGCTGAATGACAAACCTATCTATATCTAGTAGTCCAGGGGCTCTAATTTCGGTTAAGCTAACATAAGCTTTATGAATGTATGAAATGATTGGAGAGTTACTAAGTGAGGCTCCCCCCTGCTAGAGCTGTACTAATACCTAACCGCTGTGTCTCCGTAAAGCTTAGAACCTATATGGTAAAAGACGACAAATTTTCGTCAAAACAGGCTTAGCGACGGGGAGGAGCGGGAAGGAGCGGACTGGACCGGCCGGACACCCGAGTTCACTAGAATGGGAGTAGCGCATTTTCGATAGCTACCTATTGGTTGCTGGTGTAAATCAACATTATCATCAGTTTCAGCTCTTATAGCCCTGGTGTTCTGAAACAGGCATCACAGGCTACTGCTTGAGTGGGTTGCATCGCTCTTAAGCATACCTCGTTTCAGTACACCATCAACAGATGTAGGAGGCTAGAAACAGTAAACGCACTTCTTCAGCCTTACTTTATTAAGCTTTTCTGTATCACAATATGCGTGATCTTTATTATATTATCAATCATAAATCGGAATCATGTTCTTTATGTTATATTATCAATCATGAATCGAAAATAAACTGCTATCTATTTATACACATAAAGTAGAAGTATAAAGTTTGCTGTTTTCTTTCCTGTGCTTAATTTCTTCATGCTTTCTTTACATACAACCACCATTAAAATTTACTTTTCCACGACTTAGCTTTTATACAATAAAGACAACAAATCATCTAACATGCACTACTCTACATTTTTCATCACTCTTGGGTTGGCTTCTATTATTTCTGCCGTTCCTTTTAGATCTCTTCTTGATGTCAACGAACCTTCAAACATCGACCAGCCTACAGCCACTGTCACAACAACTGTCCTTCCTACCACTGCAGCTCCTACAAGCACTACCACAGATGCAGTTTCTATCTGCAACAACATTCCAACCCCCACTAGCACTGCTGATGGCGTTAAGGCGGCAGTATACGCTCTGTATAACGCCATTGCTGTGCGCAACTCAGCTGTTGCGAACACTTCGGATGCAAAGAGTATTCAGGATACACATGATTCTGCTGAGGTACAGGCTATTGAAGCGGTCATTCGATATGTCCCTTTCAGTTAACTTTAAGCCACCAAAGGGCGTAACTTTGAGAAATGGATGAAGGGGAAGGATGAGCATTTTGTACTTAGCCACTATTTTCCCCCCGAGGCAGGCCTCTTTAAGAACTAGTGCAATGTACTATTAGCTTATGGCCAACTGTTTCCACGTGACGTGTATGAATAACTAAAAGTTCAATGTACTTCGAATGATACAAATCAGTCATACAATTATCGAAAAGGCTTTTAACTTATAAGATCCTGGAAGCTTGCATTTTATCTCATAGCCGCAAGGATATAATTATTCAGGATATGTAGTAACTTGGATAATGCGGACTTACCATTGGCCAAATAGAAGTTCGGGTGAAGGAGGTCATTCTTGGGGGGCGCCGAATGGCCCACGCTCTCCTTCCATACAGCTCTCCGCTCACTACGCAGGGGTACTCGGCATCCCGCGTGCTGACAGCTCCAACGCGACGACCAGCTTTTCTCATGATTTACTGCATCCTCGAAATGAGTAGCTGCTTCACCCCGGATAGGAGACCCCAGATCATGATGCCTCGGGCTTTACTACCTATTGCAGGCTCGACAGGCACTGTGTCTCGTGATCTCTAACGCCCCCCATACGGGCCGAGGCACCCACCCATGCAGAGGGGGCACGTATACGCAGCAGCCACTCCCTGATAATCGGACTCGCCGGTATAGTCGGCTTCCTTCGAGATTGGCTTCCTCCTTGTAGAGTCTTTTAATTTGTCTGAATCACAGTGCCAATATGCGCTAGAGCTAATACGGGTTAGTTATTTCTTTGTTATCATGCTTTGGCCCGATAAGAGAGCTTGGCTGCTTCGACGGATCCAGCGGATATCGTCGATGAGGAGCACCCCCATACTGGGTCAGACGACCAAAGTGAATTCCCAAGGAGCTGTGCAGCTGCAGCTAGTCTAGTCTACAATATGGTACTGAGAGCATCTATCAGTATCGTGTTATGTTCATTGACATCTGCCTTTGAACCCGACAAAGCCAGCCATTCACGACGATGAACTAGCCTTTCTCCTTCTAAGGGACTCGCTACCTGCCCATTTCCGGCATCCCCCCGAGATAATATAGTCCGATCTGGCGTGGACGGCGTTATAACGCTATCGAGTTGGAGATAAGGCAGGACCTATCCTTGATCGAGAATGTGCCAATAGAAGCGCCACATTAGCTGGCTGCGCCACTTCACCACAGAGTCGTCTTTAATTCTATAAACCTGAGGCTTGGCTAATTATTCGTGGCTTAGACGCGATGTCACCTTCCTTAAATGATCTATCTCCTGTACTGTACGACCATTCACAATTCAACAGGGCCTGCTTATCTTCTCCCTAAACGTTGCTGTTTTGTGTACAGCAAGGTGCAAAATGTCTGAACACTGTCCGGGTCTCGGGCTCCGTTTGGTTGGCTGAGATACGCGGTGTGCGAATCTAATTGGATTAAGGGTAACAGAAATGTGGATAGAGGTGTCTAAACTTATTGCACCTTCTGTATCCTTGGACATGGCGCCAAGTGATTGGCATGGTAGCTTGAGATGAGTTGATGCTATAAAGTCGGAGTCGTAGCTACTTACCTAAATTTTCCATAGTCTAGCTACTGGCGTAGTCACTTCTTCGTTCTCTCTTCCACAACGATGAGCCTTATGGAGCCCGAAAACGGTGCTGCTGCTGAGAAGCATGGCAGCGGCGATCCTACCTATGAGCCGGCCAGTCCGGGACAGTACAAACGCGATGGAAATTACGGTAGTGATCCAGAAAATTTGATCGAAGTACAGGGGAATGTGCTTCACAAGAATCTGCAAGGCAGACACATGCAGATGATTGCTATGTAAGTGCAGCACACTGAACCGTCATCTACATACTAACGTATGTATATAGTGGTGGAGCAATTGGTGCTGGCCTGTTTATTAGCTCTGGCAGCGCTTTTCAGACTGGTGGACCTGGTTCTGTGCTTCTTGGTTTCTTGATTGTTGGTATGTTAAATGCTATAAGAATTGCGATGCGATAATTAACAATAGATTAGGCGGTATGATGTATGCTTCTTTGATGCTGAAAGTCTTTGACCTCCTCTGACTTGGTCACTTAGTTACCTGGTGATGCAAGCTCTCGCAGAACTGGCTGTTATATACCCAGTCAACGGAGCCTTTAATATGTACATCTGCCGCTTCGTTGATCCCTCTTGGGGCTTCGCCTGTGGCTGGCAGTATGCTATCAGCTGGCTTACTGTCCTTCCTTTCGAGATCTCAGCTGCTTGCAACATCATCCACTACTGGCCTGGATCGGAGGGTATTAACAACAGTGCTTGGATCGTTCCGTGTCTCGTCGCTTTGGTTGTCATCCAGGTTTTTGGAGTGAGGGGTTATGGTGAGGCGAGTTTACCGAAACTATTCCATGGACTGAGTTAATTGAAACAGGTTGAATTCGCCCTCAGCATTATGAAAATCACCGCCTGTGTCGGCTTCATGATACTTGGAATAATCATTAATTGTGGTGGCGTGCCAACAGACCACAGAGGCTATATTGGCGCAAAATACTGGCATGCTTGACCTTTCGATTGCGGCTACTGGCAAGATTAATAACTTGATATAGGCACTCACCTTGGTCTGCGTTCCTCAACGGCTTTCATGGCTTCTGTACTGTTTTCGTTACGGCATCGTTCTCCTATACTGGCACCGAGCTTACTGGACTGGCTGCTGCAGAGGCTGCCAATCCCCAGAAGGAAATCCCAAAGGCGTCTAAGCAAGTCGTTTGGCGTATCGCCATTTTTTACATCGTCAACCTCTTCCTTATTGGGTTGATTGTACCAGAGGACAGTTCTTTATATAGTGGCGAAGGTTCCACATCCCGTCACTCACCTTTCGTCATTGCCATTCAGCTCGCTGGCATCAAGGTCCTCCCATCGATTTTCAATGCCGTTATCTTAATTTCTGTCATGAGTGTTGCCAACTCGTGCACTTACGGCTCGACTCGCACATTGCAGGCTCTGGCCGCAAATGGTGCGTATGACGTTCCATAACTTTCGCATTGCGCTAACTTCATACATAGGTATGGGTCCTAAGCTATTTGCTTATGTCGACAAAAAGGGCCGTCCCATTCCTGTGGTCATCCTTCAACTCCTCTTCGGATGTTTAGCTTTTATCAACTTGGCGAAGAATGGCGGAGATGTTTTTACCTGGCTCTTATCATTGTCCGGTCTTTCCATTCTCTTCGTTTATGGTAGTATCGCTCTGGCCCACATTCGCTTCCGCATGGCTTGGTAAGCTCTAAACTAATCTGTTGACTGGCGACTCAGTGACTAACTACTTCTAGGGCCGCAAACGGTCACTCCGTGGATGAACTACCGTTCAAAGCCACCTTCGGTGTTTGGGGCTCCTGGTTGGCCTTGCTCATCAACGTCCTGTGTCTTATCGCACAATTTTACGTCGCACTATACCCAGTTGGGGGTCCCAACTTGGACGCTAAAACATTCTTCGAGTTATACCTCGCTGGTCCTTTCCTTCTCGGCTTATACATAATCTGGAAAGTCTACAGCTGGTTCGTCCGACCCTCAGATCGCCCACTATATGTCAAGATAAAGGATATTGATATCTACTCCGGTATGAGAGAGCAACAGCAAGCCATTAGTGGTGTGGATGTTTCGGAGGAGCAGAGGCTTGCTGCTCTTGCCGAGTTGAAAGGCGAGGAGAAGAAAAGAAGTCCCAAGGACTACATCATGGCTGGTATCAAAAATATCATCTGAGTTAACGCAATTTGTTTTGGGCTTGATTAACGTCGGACAGCCTGACCAAAGAGCATACTTCTTATTGTGTGAAATTATGTTAAGCTTTGCAAATGCTTAACTTTCACTCTTGCTATGGTAGAAGTTAAGATTAATCAATAAGACTGTTTCATTCCATTTTGTGGAATTTTTGGATGATGTATAGAAAGTTTTATAATTATTTCACGATAATAACCACCAATTACTAGTATTATTTTTCACTCTACTGAAAGCGGGTAGCGGAGACATTCCTCCTCAGATGCCGTCTGATCAGGCATTCTGTTACACACAACCGCCGCTATTTTTCGATGGAAGACCACTCCTTGCCTAAACAATATAACGAGTAGTAAACACAGCTTAGCTTGTTGGTCATACATTAATGCTGAGAATCTTAAGCTAACATTGTCCGCCGCTCAAAGATGCTTCCGATATTGGACCATTCTGAAAGGAGAACTACAACTGGAACTTCTGGGAATGCCCCCAGGTTGCTTAAGGGTTATCCGATGGTTTATTTGGTATGTATTGATGTTTAGCACGTGTTGCTAGAACCGTTAGTCTTATCACAAAATTCAACAACCAGTGCCGTTATTATATGAGACATTCAACGTTATGATTTCAAGTGTAACTAAAAAGTTCAATTACTTTAAACCTTTAAGAGTCTCTTCGAGATTTCCTGAACACGCTCACCCATCTCTAACACATCTCTTCTGCTTATCCTCGAGTATAACAAGAAATAAGCAATCAAACCTAGACCTCTTACTGGTGACAACGTTTTCCCGGCCCCGAAACAGTCCGCCTTAGATACACGTGAAGCCGTAGTAGACAGATACTGAATTACTTCCTTGCAGAAATTTTCTGGCACAAACATTCTGTCACGATAGATAGGAATGTATATAATTTCGCACCAATATTGGGCACGACAAGTAAAGAATTTGGACAAAGACATTACACGTTCCTTGTCATTGAGCGCAAGAAGTAAGTGAAGCCCATAGTAGTCCACGCCGTAAGTATGAGCAGTTGCGAAAATACAATGCAAACCGGGTGGTCGAGCATTGACTTCAATCAGAATCACATCTGGGCGGTTGTTTACTGCTGACTCAGTGTTGACAAGGTCTAAGAGACCATTAATCTTACTATAATTCATGGATGAATTCCGCATACGGGCTTCTACATGAAAAATGCCGGTTCGGAATCCTAGCTGGAGAAGGCTTTTGTGCATGGACGATCTAATCATCTCTCTCTCTTCGGGATCAAGCTGACTAGGAAGGACCATAGCAGTTTGAAGGAACGTATTAGAAATAGTTGCGTCTGTTGCATCTGCTGAGCATGGCAAACTATCCGCAATCTCAAAAAAGTAGATTTCCCCTTCCCAAAGAACAAAATTGGCATCTACCTCCGGGCCATCAATATAGGTTTCGATTAAAATTCCATTTTTTGAAATTTCATCATTTTCTAGTTCTTGCACAGCTTGACGCAGACTCGAACCGTCATTAACTCTTTTGACACCTCGGGAACCTGAGCCTTGGCATGGTTTCACTACCAAAGGGTATTGGAGAGATTCTAACCTTCCAATCTTGTCGTAGTAGTCCAAATGTTGTACATCATCCAGTCGTAAAATCTGAATATTATGATTGAGTAGCTTGCGTGCTTTATATTTGTCATGAGCTTGGATGTATGCGGAAGCCGGTTGAGTTAGAAGATTCAATATTTCTGCTGCTTTTGCAGCCGCGACCACGAGACTATGTGTAAATGTAACAATACCATCGATTTCTATTCCGCCCAGTGCTTCAACAATCCTTAGCGGTAGTTTCCCATCGTTGGTAATATCGATTGCGATGAAATCGTCTCGTAGATGATACTGCATTTTGTCCTCGAGCCAATGTCCTGGTTCGATCGAGTCGTATTTGAAAATCTCCAAGTCCATTCATTATAGTTAAAACCTCAGCTGAATCAGCACGCGCAAATACTGCAGCTTTGTATATAAATATCTTAAGAGCTACCGATAAATGTGCCTCTTATATATAAAGCTGAATAGCCTATTTAATCAATATAGATACTCGCTTCATTTTTTAACTGCCGCATAGAGATTTGGTGTGAAAGAGTTAATCCTTTAAGCTTTCCTGCACTCGCTTAAACATACTGGCGCCGACTGAAATCCTCATTGCCAGCAACAAACGATGATTAGGAAGCATGTGGGTTGTCAGAGCATATGTAATTTGATTTAACACGGAGGCTGTGTCGACTCAGTCAAGGCCTAGTTAATGTGAATGCTACCTAGCTATGAGGCTGTTAGCCGAATGCTTAAATGCGGTGGTGCGTCCGGTGCGGAATTCCGTAGCCAATAACAATAATCTATGTACAGTAATAATACCCCTGAAAGTCACCTTCATCCGATGCAGGGTGACTACGTCATTGGATTTGCCTATCTCAGGCTAGCGCGAACTCCATTTCAATGACTTGCAATTAATTACTTTGTACTGTTTGTATCTAATAATTTCGCTTTAAAAATTAATATGGAGAAGGGCAATAAATGTTGGTCAAGGATTATTAAGCATCACCTGCCGAAGGTCATCGCCCACTAATTAGGTCAAGGCAT
This sequence comes from Xylogone sp. PMI_703, assembly GCA_021399445.1. Taxonomy (NCBI): domain Eukaryota; kingdom Fungi; phylum Ascomycota; class Leotiomycetes; genus Xylogone; species Xylogone sp. PMI_703. The sequence goes on along the minus strand of JAJTUQ010000009.1, from coordinate 866,398 downwards.
TGTACCCCTTCATCGTAGAAGTTTGTGATACTTAAGCATAGATTCAAATGATCAACACTTTCATTATCTCCATATGTATCAAGTATAACATCTTTATCTTTCCCCAAGGTGTTAGGATCCTACCATTTCTTGCCACGCTCAGGTGTCGTGACCTCCTGAAGCATCACTTGACCGTGAGACGCCAGTACCAGTACTTCCATCAGACCCACCATATTGCCTATTGCTAATGTATTCCTAGTTGAGATGTTGCCTTGCGGGGAATCTAAAGGCCCCGAGCCTGACTTTATCTGGCCTGGTTTAGGCAAGAGCAATTCCCGATTAAGAAAAGGGTCATCAAGCTATCTACTTCGTAAATAGTATATACCACGAGACGCAGATGCTTGTTGGATTCCATTTCTCTCAGCTGAGTCACCAAAGTGGCACCATGACGCTCTTGAGTTGCTAGCTGGAAGGGGTGAAACAAACTTTCTCGTGGTTGCAACCGGTGTGCAGAGGATTGCTTGACGTGACTATTAAAGGTCCCAATGCATAGATTTTGTAATCTCGGTTCTAATCTCATAATACTATATTCAAGACTGTTCATTCTAATTAAACTGGATAATCCCAAGTATGCTCGGACCACCAACTTCAAAATATTATTCAGTTCATGTAACCCCACGTGGTGCTAATGATGCCCGTCCTACCACCCTCTGCATAATCAACGACGAAAATCTTGAAGGGAAATGGAGTGATAAAGTTGTTCTTGTCACCGGTGGTGGTTCCTCTATTGGCGCCGAGACGGCCCGCGCGCTACATGCTACAGGCGTAACGGTGTTCATCACAGTCCGCGACAGAGCTAAAGGAGAAGCTGCTATTGACCAGATCCTCAAAAGCGATCCTACAAATACGTCACCAATCCATATGATTCCTATGATACTTGACGACTTTGATTCAATCCGGAATGGCGTTGAAACTTTCTCGAACAAACTAAGCATAGGTTAAACCTGCTTGTTTGCAATGCCGGCGTAATGGCAACACCTTATGGTCTGACGAGTGATGGATATGAGACACAATTCGCAACGAACCATCTCTCGCATTTTCTCCTGTTTCAGCTATTGAAACCGGCCTTACTGGCCTCTAGCACACAAGATTACAACTCTCGTGTGGTGATGGTGTCGTCGTTTGGGCATCGTCTAGGTGAGGTCCGCTTCAACGACTACAACTTCAGCGAGGGCTATGACCCTGCTAAAGCTTACGCACAAAGCAAGACGGCAAATATATACATGGCCAACGCGATTGATAGGTACTTTGGTTCTCAAGGCCTACATGCACTTAGTTTACACCCGGGTGGAATACGATCAGGCTTGCAGACCCACGTCCGCGAAATCATAGAACGTGTATGGGAATTGCCGGACGTGAAAAGAAAAGAGAAGACGGCTGCACAGGGAGCAGCAACAACTGTATATGCGGCTGTTAGTAAGGAGTGGGAAGGTAAGGGGGCCGATATTTAAGCAGCTGCATGGAGATGGGACTGTTTCGAGGAGAGGATATCACGGACCCGAGAGATGAGGGGTATGCAGCCTGGGCTTATGATCAGGAGAAAGAAGATAGGCTTTGGGCGGACAGTTTGAAGATGGTTGGGATCAGTGATCAAAATTAAGACATCGGAAGCATGGTTGGAGAAACTTTATCTGTGGTTTTTAATATGAGAACCGAGCCACTGGATTCCTAGACACTTGTAACATCTTGAGATTGTTGCTTAGCTTGATAAATATAGAGAACTGCGTGGAAAGTTATCTTGAAGAGCTCGTTATAATATCGCGGCAAATCTATCAAAAAGTAGATGAGGACCCTTCGTCCAGTAGGCTGCGCCAATCTCAAATGTAGGTGAGCTGGCTTGGCTAATACCGCAATTAGTTAAAGCATTTCAATACTGAGGTCGGGTGCTGTCTGCGTGACTCGTGTTAATCTCTAACGGGGATTCCTATAACCACTCGACACAACACAACTTTTACTCTGTGAACTCCTTTGACACCAACGCGATCCATAAGACGGAGAATCGGAAATGTGGATTATCAAACGTATGACCCCTTTGAAAACACAACGGTAACCCCCAGAAGCTCGATTTCCGTCACTTTAGAATAGTGAATGCGTGATTGGTCTCCTCTTTTTCTGGTTACCCCTTAATGTTCTAGACTGATCACCTTTCATTTTATTAACTAGATTTCTCGCGGTATCAATAACGCTAATCAAATAGTGCAGATGACAAACCAGAGGAGCTGGTTTTGAAAGTCATGCAGAGGGTGCACTCTATCAACGAAGAGATATCCTATAACCCGCACCGATGGCAAAAATACCTTACTTACATACGTTCAGCTGCTGATACTCTCGAGCACCTTCATTACTTCTCCGAACGGGCTCGGCTTGCTGATCAAATTCATATTATACAGTCCTTTCAGGATTACGCTCACCATGATGCCGAGATTGGTGTTGTTTAGGATATTGCCGACTTTTGTCAAGCATCTTGGTTACGAGTCCTTCAAAGTTATCCTGAGAATGTTAAGATCTTGACAGGTATACAACATAAATACTGAGCACATTTACTTCTTATGACGCTTATTTGGACACGCTCACAGGGCTTGGGTACAACTGGCTGCTGCGAGTCCAACATATTCTCGCAAAAATACACGAGGAGGAAAGTAAAGGCTCTTCAAGCTGGTATCGTAGCCAGCCAGGTGATAAAACTCACTCGCTGTGCTCCGATGACAATTCTGAGTGAGATGTCATTCCTCTGGACCCGGTCCCTAGTCGGCAAGAACCATTATATATCGAGGCTCGTGGATGTCTACACGCAGCCGTTGACTTTTTCACCAGAGCCGTTCGAGCTGCTGACGCCCAAGGTAACCCAAGTGGTGATCTCTACGCTGTTGTAAGTTTCGAGCGAGAATATGGTACGAACGGGACTAAGAGGACGACAGACTGCCGAAGCGCAAATCAGTCTGGGGGCTGTATCCATGCCTCCGAGGGATGAATGGTACTTTATTCAAGCAGTGCATTGTCTTCGCCGCGCAACAGTTATACCGGGATATACTCTTTCGGTGCATTTTCAGCAATTTCTAGATGATTATGGACGATATGTCTGATTGCATACAATGCCGCAGTCACTAGTTGCAATTAGTATAGTCTAAAACTTAGAAAACTTGTTGTCGCTCATATGTTTGACCTCCAGTATTCGAGCAAGTAAATGTAATTGTCTACACCCAGGCGGTGTTGGTAAATGCCGCTATTTGCAATAACGTCATTGGATTGACCAATATTGGCCTAGCGCAAATGCACCCTATGCGACTAAGTTGGGCAATGTACGTGCCTGAGGCCGGACGATTAGTTACTTTCGGAATAGTGAAAAGCCCTTACCTCTCTAGTCACTCTGTGGTGTAGGTCAATGAGCTCCGTACACCCTAAACGTTGATAGAATGTATTTTTTAAAGCATTTGGTAGGAGATAAATTAATTACAAGACTTAAAAGAAGTGGAAGCTGATAGCCTCTTATTGTGGATACCTTATTTTGTTGATAAATCCACCCTATCCATCCTTCGCCCTAGCATTTCTCCGTGGTGCTCTGCGTCTTATTTCGAACCGAAGTCATGAACAGATATAGCCTATTTGGCTAATGTGACGACTTTAATATTGATTTGCTCTCCCTCATAGTGCACGTACGGTAGAAGGTATAGGCTTTATTCTCAACTTCCATACGTTCTGAAGAGGTCCTTGGCAGATTTCGTCTTGAACCAAAAAGTAGAGCAGTTTCAGCTTGACGAATTTCCAAGTGTTCCATATCATAGAAACTGACATAGTTATGAGAGATCTCAGTTGCTCTCTAACCTCTGCTGTTTCCACACTCTGTCCGCTCACCAGAGAGAAAATGAGTGCTTCTATCTTAATGCCTCCACCTATCTCAATACCATGCAGGCGATTAAGTAGCTGCAGAAACTTATCCTTCCCTTTACTTAGATGTGTCAGATATAGGCACGAGGCAGCGCTGATGCACACAAGAGCAGCGAGTCGCCAGATCTCTTGGACCAGACGACGCTGGCCAACGATAGTAGACTGCTCCGGCAGGAGAAACAACTCATACAGCTCGCGATCAAGATTACCGACCGTGGTACAGGTTCTGCAGCCTACTGTAGCGTTGCAGAGGTGTAAGCATGACTTTATTACACTCTCAACAATATTCATGGTTCGGACAAGGTCTCGATACAGATCACATCGTTCTGCTGCATCATTAAAGATTGCTATATTCGGTGGTCGCATTGCAATGGGTGAGTAAACCAAAGTTTCTGGATCGACTGGCAATGATGGGAACCAGCGTGTACTGATTAGGCTGGCTGCACCCGCATAATCGATCCTGTCTCTATCGGTCAGATCTAGGGAATTCAAAATAGCCATGAATACAAGACAACCTAATGGGGGCTAACCAGGTTATAAATAGCTCGAGCAGTGGGCTCCTGCGTCTTAGTGTTTCTAAGCCTCCCCGTATCTTGATCATTTGCTCCAACCCCCTCATATGAAGTATGAAGTTTTCGGGATACCCATAGTGGAACTTATGCAACCAGTTCTCTGGTTAGCAAAATATACAATGGAGAATGACCATGTGAGACACAACGAACCTCAACCCCAGCGCAGATGGCCACTGCACAGATATTCTCATCTGAGATCGCCAACGCCACATCAGCCATACGTGTATTTACCAACCTAAGGGCTACTATTTTATGAGTTATTTCGTGTGTGACGATGCTCATCTTGCCGCGACGCTTTACATCTCCTGCCACCGCAGAGAGAATGAAATGAAAAGCTGCAGTGTCCTGTGATGCAACAGAGAAAGCAAGACTCTTGATAGAAGCGAGTGGTCCGTTACGACTATCTTGACCGTTATGCATGAGCTGCTTCGGAACAATAACGCAATAGACTAGTTGTCTCATAGTTAGCTAATAAAAATCTATGCAAAGAAAACCTGTTGCTTGTCGAAGAACTTACAGTAATCTAGAAGCTCTAATTCTTCGTCACTTGGTGCGGCCAGTGGATATTTGGCAAAGGGATCTTTCCGGCCAGCACCCAGCAACTCCGGACGCACAATCTCCTGCATAGAGTCCCATGTTGACTGTTTGGACTTCGACATGGCCAAATTACTCCTATTTCTGACTCTTCTTGAAAGCAGCATTGCCATCGACTGCTCTTCTTCCCACGATTTCCGGCGTCTCCTCTCCGCGACCACATGGGCTCTTGCGCGACTCCTCCAACCCGGTTCAGAGCTTTCTACCCACTCCAGAGATGGATTGTAGGTAACAACACTCTCTATTTTCGTCATCGCACAGTATAGCAAATAGCCACGTTTACGGGTTCTTTGTCACTATAGAAGCGGTGTGTTTTATTAACGACCACCTACAAGTTGTTTAGACGCGACTCTAACTCTGGGGCCAAGTCAGCTACACTTGCGTATATGTTCCATACTTATTAACTTACGCCCTTCAGGGTTGGATTTTAGCATAGGATGATTCGCCGAGTAGGCCACCCCACTTCTAAGCTAGGGAATACTGGTAGGTCGGCCGACGGCTCCACCGGACATTACAGTGGATGTTTATGCCAAGCCTCCTCAGGGAACTGCATTTCCCGCTGCTGCTAGAGCACGACGCCAAGTACAAAGAAATATAGTAGTCAAATATCATAAACGTAGGTAAGCCTTCAATTACCTGCGATCTGAACTATGCCAGCTCTATTTGATGTTATATTATTTACTATTCAAACGGCTGATAGTTGCTAACGCCAGCCATTAAATGATAGTACACAATCGAAATATAATATACAGCTCTCTATTCTCGATGTTCCTCAACTAGTTCGATCGCTTAGCCTTCCTCTTTAGCTTGTCTTCAAACATATCTAAGCTCGCGAGTTTCTTCAGTGTCGAATCCAATGCGGTGATAGGCAGAAGCGAGGCGAGCCAGATCTGAGTGGCAGACTTTCCACGCCAGATGATATGGGATGGATTGTTCTTGTTTAAGTCACTAGTAACGTTCTTCGCCCAAATTCCTACGTCCTGCATATTTGAGACGGCGTCACCCTTGGAGAGCTTCTCAATCTCGCTTTGTAAGATGGCGTAAGGAGAGTTTGAAGGTAGATGGCAGACAGGATCATTGTTGTGAATATTAGTATTCACTCCACCAGTCTTTAGATCAATGACCTTGATGCCAAATGCGGCCAACTCTAGCCGTAGATTCCGGATGAGCACTGCTGCTGCGGCCTTCGACGTGTTATATGCACCAAAAAAGGGGGCTCCCACCACGCTGCTGACTGAGGTCTGGTTCACGAGCAGAGCATGTCCGTTATCTCGTGCTGCCTGCTGCAAGAGAGGTAGGCACACCTGTGACATTCGTAGGACTGCCCAGAAATTGAGGTCGAACACTTCCTTTGCCTCTGCAATTGATATATCTGCCAGCATTGTTGACCAAGACATCAAGTGAACCACCTGTTAATGAACGTATTTGGTTTATGCAGGCCTGGATGGAATCCTCAGATACAACGTCAAGGCTCAAGGTTTCGATACCTGCGGCCTTAAGAGAGGCCATCTTCAACGGATTCCGTGCTGTGGCAAACACACGGTCGCCCTGTCGGTGAAACTCCATGGCTAGTGCTGCTCCCATGCCGCCGTCGGAGCAGCCAGTAATAAGAACGGCGCGGGTCATGACTGTGAATTGTACGAGAGTATTTCGAGTAGAGCAAAGGGCTTAGAATGAGGTATGACCTCTATTTAAATGAGTTGAACAAAACAGAACGAATGACTCAGGATCTTCCGGACTCGGTGATTTCATTTTGCCCGTTCATGCTAGAGAAATTAGTTTTGGTGATCAAGTTAGTGTCAGATCTGACCTTACTCTCTATTTGTCTACATACCCCCATCGGACGCCCCTGAGAGGAAATTGCTAGGCTCTAGAAAGTGGATATGCCGCTTTTTGGAATGAGTGGTCCATATTAATTGATGGAGGCTTCCTGGTAACATTTGGGGCATGTTCGGAGGCGGTGGCAAAGGAATATCTTGTAAGCATCTATCCTTATGCTTAGAACAGGTGCTGCTTCGTATATTTGGGGCGGCACGGAGTTCCGTAACGCCATTCAGCGTCAGTACAATAGCAAGGATGCGCTTCTCGCTAAGAAACACTACGAGTAACTAACATCGATTGTCTTAAAACCAAGTTTCCTAATATCTCGTATGTAACATGAACTAGGGGTGAATCTACTAGGGGAGCCTTCGTTTGCGAAGACAACTACAACCAGTTAATTTATACCAGCCGAGGCGATAGAGCTCTGTCCAATATAACGGAACTATTGGTCGCCACAAAAATGTGATGACGCATACAGATGATTCTAAGTGAACTGCCCTTAGATATAATATATATACCGAGGTCGATACAAAGCTATTATTTTGCACGCTCCATTCTTATTTTCAGACAAGTTTATACCAATGCCTTCAGTTACGCCTGGGCAGTCCGAGGCTCTCAGCCAGGAAGCACGAGATTTCCTCAACAAAATCCCATGGTTCCCATTTCCAACTATTTTCGCACGCTTGTTTACTGGACCAGGAAATGTACCCAACTTGCGCTCCCAGTGGGCGAAGTCGGAAGATCCAATCGAGGAGGCCGTCATCGCGAAACACCAGCTGCATATCAAAAACACTACAATCGCCGGCGTGGATGTTCTAATAATTGATCCCGCTGTAATCAAACCCGAGATGAAATCGAAATTTATGTTTAATATTCATGGCGGAGGTTTTATCGCAGCCACAGCTAGAGACAGAAGCGCTCTTCTAATGGCCGCCGAGCTCGGAATCAGAGTCTACTCCGTTCAGTACACGTTGGCACCAGAGGCTCAATACCCCATAGCGAGGGACCAATGCCTTGCTGTTTACAAAGAACTCGCAATAAGCTTAGGGGCTGAAAATATTTTCGGCATGTCTACTTCAGCCGGCGGACAAATTATGCTCTCACTTTTGGTTTTGATACAGCGTCAAAAATTGCCTATGATGGCTGGACAAGTACTGTATACGCCAGCTGCAGATCTTAGCGCCAGCGGGGATTCACCAGTTACAAATGCTGGAAGAGATGTTATGCACCCTACTTTCGTCGCAGCTATAGCCAGAAAAAATTATATCGGCAAATATGATACAAAAGACCCTTTGATATCTCCCGTCTTTGCTGACTTCGAGGCTGGCTTTCCCCCTACCATAATCACAACTGGCACTCGGGATTCTTTATTAAGTGGTTGTCTGAGATTGAGCTGGAAGCTAAGGGATGTGTCAAATAGGGTTGAATTACTTGTCACTGATGGAATGTGGCATGCATACCATTGGGAGCCGGAGATGCCAGAAGCTGTACGTACCAGAAAAGAGGTGTACAAATTTCTGGCAAGTTTAATGTAACAGACAGTATTTTTTTTTTTTCGTTGTAGTCAATCTCTATGCCCTCCAGCTCCCCCAAGTCGTCTTTCTATAGATGTTCTCTGAAGAAGAGATCAGTCTCTGAGTGTTTCGAGTTAGTCTTAGTCGGTAGTTTTCCATATCCCTCATTGGTCTAGTTTGAGCACCTAGGTCAATATGTTACCTCAGTCCGAAATGCTATGCGTTTTGTGAAATGTTGTTTTTATTGCTCAAAGAATAACCTTTACACACATTTACGTCCTACCTGCTACCAAACTTTATTGCGGATAAAGCCTGACCAAGACCATAGCATCTGGTCCCATTACTTCCTGCTGTCCTTCAGCAGCCACGCAAGCCCGTTTAAGATGTCACTTCTGTAAACAGCGGCTGCTTTTTACTGCGGCAATGCTAACCAAAATCCATGTGACCGACCCGGCAGGCTTATCGGCTGGACTGGCTTTGTGCTTGGTGTCGGTGATGCCGAGAGACAACCAGGCCCTAGAGTCGCTCCGAGAGAGGGAAAGCCCCAGCAGTCTCCAGTACTGCCTCAGTACAGGAATATGGCTCTGTGATTATTCCTGATCTATTTAGCGCCCTTCTTGCGTCGCCAGTATGCTACAACTGCGCGGTTGAGTGCTTCCTCCACGGCCCAGTTGAGACGTCAGTCTCGTTGCGCACGCATAGAAAGGCTAATAGCGACCACATCTTGACTGAATACTACTAAAGCCTGACAATGCACTGCGACAGCCCCGACGATTGGCTCGGGTGTAGAATGACGGTTCGCATGAGCACTGAACGAAACATGCGTTCGGTGTGGTAAGATGAAGTTCCGCCTTAGATACCTGACCACGCTAACGTACGCCTTCATGCATCTATGAGATTATATAACTTAGGTTTTACCAGATTGGGTCAGTGCAGTGACGTTTTCTTGCATATGTCTTTAGCCTTGCCCTGGGCCTGGAAGCCCTGTCCCAGTCCCGTCAACCCAGGCAAAGTCTCCACGAATGCGGTTCATGCTGGATCATCCCACACTGCAGCTCTTGGCACGGGGCCAGCTATCGAAAGAAGAGTTCAAGCACATATCCTACTCTAAGATACCGAGTAGCTGATTGAAACTCAATCGGCCAAATATTTACCCGCATAGACGGCATTCGGACAGTCCAATCCTACCGAGCAAGCATTGAATTTCGCGTGACCTTCAAACGGTCATGGCTTGCCGTAGAACTACGGCTCGGCCACGGCAACGGTTTGATTAATGAATCAATCTTCTATAGCGCTGCTCTGCTGAATAATCAGCATCACAGCCGTAATAAGTTTTAATTATACAATGCTGCAAAGAAATAATATATTTAATAGTAATTGTAATATTGACCAATCTTGGCTTAGTGATCACAAAAAGGTCAGGGCAAACCGTTTGGGTAATGAACTTCTGCGCTAACAAGGATATTACTTGGTCTAATATCGGCTCACAATGGCAACCGCTACAGTCTCATAGATTAGCTAATCAATTAACCTTTCGGTTTTTTTAAGGAGTACGTACGGACAGAAAATCGAGCTAAATCCTCAAAATAAGTCCATGTATATAGCACAGAGGATGAATCACTTGAAATTGAACGATCATAGATAACTTCGCGCTGGGTATACAGCTTAAGTAAAGATTTATCAGCTGCTTTCAAAGCAGGTACTAAATGATAAGTAGGACCCACTACAAACTACCACCCACAATGGAATAGTTATAATATTAAGGACGTCTCATAGGATTTTACAATCATTAGAAAAATATTACAGACGATAGGCTTACACCATATGGCTATGCAAACAGTTAGCTCCCTGCTGACTGGGTTATCACAAAGTACAAGCCCAATTAAGCCTCCAATCCACCAGAATGGCTATCACAATACATGGTTCCGCTACTAGCACCTGTACCCAGCGGGTCCTCACTACCTGTTTAGAGCTTGGGATCCCTTACACTCTGCACGTTCTGGATTTCGCTGCCAGAGAGCATAAAACCGAGGCTTTCATGAAACTCCAACCGTGGGGGAAGGTGCCAGTGCTTGAGGATGATGGTGTCTTCATCTTCGAGAGCCGAGCGATTTGTAAATACCTGGTCGCCAAGCATACCGCCACCACAAAGTCCACCCTTATGCCAGATACAGAGGCCCTTATGGCGTATGGCTTGTTTGAGCAGGGATGTAGCATTGAACTGAGCTACTTTAATCCTCCTGTCGAGGGAATAGTTTATGAGAAACTCTTCAAAGCGTTAGTCTCCTCTCCACTCTCTGACCCGCTCCTGTCATACAATGTCGCACTCTTTTGTATAATATGATCATTGAGTGCTTTACTGACTTGAGTCTAGGTGGCAAGGTGCAGGTGATACCGATGAGGTCGCCGTTGCCAGTTTTGTGTCACAATTAGATGCAACTCTCAAAGCATACGATTCGATGCTGGCTAAACAGAAGTACGTCGGAGGAAATGAGTTCACCCTCGCTGATATATATCACTTGCCGTATGGAACGAAAGCAATTAGTGTTGGATTTAGTTCTACATTTGAGAAGTATCCTAATGTCTGGGATTGGTGGCAGAGATGTTCTAAGAGAGACAGTTGAAAAAAGGTTGTCTCTGTGCAGGTCTGACCTATTGTCATTTTCAACTCAACTAAAGCGTTCCTATATTTGCGTATTTCAAAGCGGTAATATTTTTAAACTGGCAATATCAGTAATAAACAAGGCGTTGCCGATTACTTTTTAAAAGCTAGGGAATCTGCTCTAGCATGTATATAGGCCTGGAATAAGGCATTTGCAAGATAACAAAAGTCTCTAGCAACTTCATCTGCATCCAATCCGCTATATAGAGCACAACGTATATGGTGGAGATTCGATCTATTGCCACCACCCCTTTAGTAATACGATATTGGAGAACTTCTCGTCTAACACCTCTCCTACCCAGAGCAAGTTGCTGACAGTTAATAGCACTTCCATCCAATTATGTAATCTAAGTTCTCCTCCAATAGATGCCATTATATCAAGAAAGTCATTTTGCTCTTCCTTGTTTATTGTGAATATTGCTCCTAATGCAGTAGCCCAGAGCATCAATTGTTTACCCAACGTCCAGTATCTATTATATGATAGTTTAATCAGAATAATATGGAGCTTACGTATCAGAGACTGAATGTCCAATGGTCGCTCAATATCTTCGGAGGAAGGAAAGTGATTACATATTCCGGTGAGGAGTAATATTGCACCTATCCTGCAACATTCTTCAATGAGGTTATCCGTAGTTATATCCTCTATAGAGGTTGATATCTTGTCAAATCGATCCATCAAAGCAAAAATGGTAGGTCTATTTGCCAAGGTGACTTGAGTGTTTAAGCAACTATTTCTTCGAGCCTCACACTTTAATTCCATTATGAATGTGGTCAAGTCATGAAATACTGGGAATAGCACTGATTCGGCTGAGAAGGAATGTTTCCATATACTTTCTTCCTGATATACGGCTGGAGGAATCGGCCAGGGCATTTTTGCGGTGCAATATTTGCTGGACTTCAAGATGCTAGGAAGCGGGAATGTGGTTTTTGTTTTTCGCAATACACATGTCGCAGCCATATCAACACTATAACAAATGGCAGTTAGCAAAATCTGAGTCCATGGGCACTTGGGGAGTGTGCAATTATACATACCCCGATATTAATTGTCTCAACTCTTGGTTATGGATCAGTGAATCAACACCGCCCCTTCTGTTAATGATTTTTTGGAGGGCATCAATGTGCATATCGTATTCTGCCCAGTCATTCGTTCGATGCTTCAATAGGTGTCAGCTAATTAGAAGTCGCTTGGCCGCTACTCGGGGGATACTGACACTAAAACAAGCAAATGCAAGTATGGTACCCACCACTCCCTCACTCGTCCCTAGTATTGGGTCCATAAGCCGTGCAATGACTGACTTTATTGCCTGAGTGTGCAGGACAATTGACTGTGGGCATTCTGAAGCTCTAGTAAACCCTTGTCTTAGTGTGTAGACATGGAGGGCTATGTGAGATAGTATCTCGGTGAAGAATGCTGCATCGGCCATGCTAATTGGGAGCCATCTTTGGTATAGGTTAAATGATTAGCGAGGAGGTTCAAACAGTGTCCTAATGAATAACTTACATATCTCTGAATGGCCTCAGATGAACATCGGGCCATGTATACACTATCTACCCGTTATGCTACTATTCGTTCTTTTTATAAAGGATAAATTCGAGGTTCAATTGGGATCTTCATCATATAAAAGTATATCTTACCATGGTCAATAAGGAAGAGAGTCTCCATATCAAGTGGAACAGGGTACGGGCTGAATGGGTCCATACGGCCAGACCCAACAAGCCCTGTAGGGATAATTGGTTGTTCTAGATGTCTGCCTGCTTGAAATTCCCGAGCTCCTTTTTCTCCTGAGCTCAGAGCTATTATCGCCAGGGGATCTGCTTTCGATCCTTCAGGAGCAGTTGTCTTTTTCCGCCTTGCCTTTCCGATATCCTTCATTACGTGTTTTCGTATGATACGAAGATGGTTCTTATCCGTTACTCTCCCTGTCTTTGCTACTTCTACAAAAGCAAACTCCTTAACCGCTCCTTTGCTAACAGCAATGCCTTGAGAATCGACTTGGAAGATCTCGCGCGTTTGGTTATTGCCAGCTGTCGCCATCGCGAACATTAAGTTGCCTGGAAATTGAATAAGGTATAATAAACTCGAAAGTCTCGTCGTATATGATCTTAATGGATTTTACGGCGTGCAACTTTTATCGGTAGCTAATCCTACCGCTAAAGGCCGATAGCCTCCAATGAAGGAGCATGTCGGGGATTATTGCATTTGTAAGCCAATTTTCGGCGAATCTCAGCTCTCCCACACAAGATCAGCCCGGTCGCTCTTTATACCATCAACAAGGCGCGAGAAGAGCAACTCGGCCTGCCTCCATTAATATTGTGAGAAAACTGTGAGAAAAATGGGCCGGCTTTACACTCGATCGCCGATTTAATGCCCACAAATATCTAGACTGCAATACGCCCCAGATCCTCTGCCTCGCCTCTACTCATCCTCATCTTTGGGCAAGCCGTGGACGGGAACGAGGCAGAAATGGACATTGACCACTTCCATACGGACCTCGAATCGATTTATGAAGGTAATAAAAAAGTGTCTCAATGGATTTATAGTCTTTATGCTTCCTTCTCAGCTGCTCGATAGGATCTTGCCCGATCAACAAAAACTTCCAGCGCTGATGACTCAGCCAAGAGAATATCTTTCTTTAGCAGAGATACTGCAGGACCGTCCCAGGGTAGGGTTTGCTCATAGTATGCGCTATTCCATCGCTGCACTCGGCGAGACCTTAGCGTCGATATTAAATGCATCCATATTTGAGGTGAGAAATAGCTCTGGCGTCGGTGCGGGTAGACCCCGCCTGTCCTTACTGGCGGTTGGGCCTGGGCATGCTCAGGTCTAGGGGTGCCATAAATGATAACATGCTAGAAGGAAGCTGTGTCCCAGTGAGATGGAAAAGGCCCAGTCATATTTTAGGATGCCAATACGATCTTCTTCATTAGCAGGCTTCAGAACAATGGTCCGTACCGCGACAACTCTCGTTGTTCCGCGGCCTTCTAATATGTAAACTTATGAACCTGAGGTTCAGCATGTAGCGATATATCAGGTAGTCCCAGTATTGAAATGATATATATTAAGGCAAAGTTTTCTTGAAAATATAACCTACGACAGGAGCTAACGTAGACTAAGAAAAGCTTTCTCAGTTCTGAACTCTGACTTTAGAGCAGCCGATATACCAGTACTGTCGTGATTAGAAATCAGAGGAAGATAATAGGCCGGCCAACCACCTAAATGATTCAAAAGACCAGCTGCTATGATTGATTCGACGATGATAGTATATGGGGTCTGATATCTGATTTTAAAAGGCCTTATGGTAATACTTAAATAGTGCTCTCCTACCTAACTTCGACTCATTGACACGTACTATTTGAGGGTTAGTTGCCACTCTATAATCAGGAAATTGTAAAAGCCGCTTTCAACATTACTCCTCCCTCTTCCAATCAGGGTTGTGAAGGCCACCAAGTCCTTGTTCTTCGCGCTTCGTAACATCCTATAAATTAAAACTATCCATCAGCAGATTGGTTATCCCATGAGATATAGAAGATATCCTACCGGAATTGGGTTGGCATTAACTACCACCAACATAACGGAAACAAGGATTAAACCGAATTTCATTTTGTAGAATCGAGCAAATTCAACCTTGTAGACTGTAGAAGAAGCAGTTATTTATACTTGACAGGTTGAGGATCTTGAGATATGTAGTTCTGCTTTGTTCTAATCATTCCAGGAGCAGGGTATATATAGGTGGACGTCTACCTTCATTATATAGCTCAGTCGTACTATCTGTCATGGATATATGCTGAGATATAAGCATAAGGAATTGAGACCCGCAAGAAATCCATTATATATCATTGATATGCTGTAATCATTGCGTAGACAGTTGCGCCTATTACAACTGAAGGGTTTTAATCACCTTTATCGCCTTTTTTCAGCTCAAATATAACACCTTCGAGTAGTCTTGTTCCTCAAGAAGGCTTACTCCCCGATCTAGGAGTCAAGAAGCTTCAATTCAAGCTCAGGACATATCCATAGTCATACCTTTGCCACACATGATAGCAATTGTCATAGAGTAGTCTTTACATTGTGGCAGGAACCTCCACATCACGTGCGCGACATGTGGCGTTTAGCCACGACAACTTTTCAGCTCTGTCTCAAATTCAAGAGAGCCTCATCTCTACTATTAACCGCATAGGAATCAAAAATGGCTCCGCATCTTGTGAGTTATGAAAATCAACCATTGCTACCTTTAGACGTATGTGACGTGTGCTACTCCATACGTTTCTTGCCGGCATCCAGGCTACCACGAGCTGAGGCTCAGGAATTGAGGTCATATTTTGCACAAGATGAGGAATGGGTTTTCCACCGAAGACTATTATATAAACACCATCGAACTCTTTATGCACTGCATGATTCAGGCGAAAATGGCTGTCATTGCTGCCTGTTGATATGGAATCATGTCTTCGCCCAGCATGGCTTGACGGATGAGGATTTGAACGCGTTAGGCCCCGTTATCCTCCATCAGTCGTTGGCGATAAATGAGAGCGAGTGGTATGAGAATTGGTATCCAGATCCTGGGAGTTATCTCGATATCAGAGTTGGGAACGGGACAGAGCAATGGGGCTTCGGGGTACTTCGTTTTGTTCAAGTTACCAGTCAATCCTCCTTTTCCTGCTCCCCACAAATTATCCATCATACTTTGCCAAGTTGTTGAAGATCATCTTACCAATTCATATGCAGATCTAACTACCGTTGCATTACAAATGAATGGGCTAGTGCCGTCTGCAATAGGAAATGTACGTCTTGCCAAACTCTGGCTTGCGTCATGCTGGATCAACCATCCAGAGTGCTTCCAAGCAGCCATTCCACCAATGCCAACTAGACTCATCGATGTCGGCCCTCCGGATGGATCTTGCGAACCACGACTCTGTATCCCAATAGAACGTGCCAGATACTTGACGCTAAGTCACTGTTGGGGCTGTATCGATATTGCTAAGACAAAGAAAGCCAACTTCAACGAACGATGCAGGGCAATACCGATGTCAATCCTTTCTAAGACATTTCAACAAGCGATACAAATCACTAGGTTCTTTGGAATGCGTTATCTATGGATTGATTCATTATGCATTATTCAGGATTCTGCTGAAGACTGGGGAAAGGGTACGCTTATCTATTGGATGAAGACGTCTTTCATGCATCACTGACAGAATTTGACCTTAGAGGCTCTCAATATGTGCTCAGTCTACCAAAATGCACTTTTCAACATTGCAGCTTCAAGTTCAAAGAATGGAAATGAAGGTTTATTTCCATCCACTGATTCCCTCCTATATACCCCGTGCATCATACCACAGTATAGACTACTTAGGCAGACAGGGCAAGAAATCTGCACTTTTATTACTGCCGACAGATCATGGCAGGCTATCTTTGAAACCGAGAAGCAAGAGCTTGAGGGCCCACTCTACGAAAGGGCCTGGGTGTTACAGGAAGAGTTGCTTGCACATGCTACCCTGGCATTCACAGACAAGGGTATGGTGTGGAAATGTTTCCGAGCGTGTTACTCTTCACAAGATCCGGAAGAAGCTCGACCTCCTGAAATGGATGATTACTTGATTCGTCCCTTCAAACTTGGATTAACATTCTCTCGCAATCCAAAAGTGCTGCAAGAGGAACTTGCGGACTACGAGAAACACAATTCAGCGCATACGTTCCAGTCAAAGAGACATCAAGTCTACCAAGCATGGGTTCAGAACACGGAGCTCTATCTTTTAAGAAAGATTACCTATCCGAGCGACAGACTACCAGCTTTACATGGTTTAGCATCTGCAATGAAGCAGGTGCTATCTGACGCGTATTCCCAAGAAGTATACATTGCCGGGATGTGGCTCTACGACATCGAAAAGCAGCTACTATGGAGCACCACAATGCGTTATTTTCACAGTGCAAAACATCTCACTCAGTATCGAAAATATGGACAGGAGGATGCGCAAAAGTGCAAGATACAGCCCCCTCGGCTATATACAGCACCTTCTTGGAGCTGGGCCAGTATGTATGAGACCCCTGTTAGCTGGGGAAATTATCATCAATGGGGTTGCAGCGGAGGTTGGATCAACGTGCTGGGAGCAGAAAGTGAGCCTGGGAGTATCCACTCTCTTACACTTGAGGGCATGCTTCTCCCTGTTTTGGTAAGGAGCACACGAGTATATGGAGTGGGGAACAACGATTCAACCAACAATTATGGCGAGGTTCTCTCCGATGGTGATGGCGATATACCAGATGATGGAAGTGATCAGTTCATTACCTTGCTTCCTGTCGTCACACAATCAGCGAGGCAAAGCTCTAACCGACTGGAAACTATTGTTTGCCTGGCGTTAAAGAAAGTTACATTTACACCAACCCAGTATCGGAGAATTGGAATGTGTTACATAACGGAAATGGATGCTTTCAAACATTGTTCCCGAGAGAATATGGTACTGGTATAATAGTCCGAACCCCAACTGGGTGACAAAAGCTTTGTCAGCGATATAACCGTACTCACTGCTACTAAAATAAAATATTTATCTAATTTGTAGTACAAAGCATGCAATGCTCTTAGAAGTGTAACACTTACACCTGCAGCAGTAAAGCAATGCAAAACCCCTAGCGGCATAATCTCATTAATATTATGACATGTAGACCTTGCTTTACAGGCCAAAACTTCGCGACTCTGGTAGTGCCCTTGGGGACATACTTCATCTTACAGCTTCATGGCACACGTGTGAGGTAAAGTTTCTATGACCAAGTCAATCAGTTAATTAATAAAGTAAATACTTTATGCCTCTGCTAGGAAAGAGATGAAATGTGTATAACTTGTAAAATATGCGCCTGAGAAAGATTGGCAAACCTCGTCTTAGTAAAGATTTAATCAAAACATTAACAGGGACAATTCGGTCCCAGTTATTGTAAAAGATCAAACCCATCCATCCAGACTAAGGAGAATTCTATGCCTAGGTGTTCTGAGCTATACAATATCACAGAATAAAAGTTAAAATCATTCTCAGGTAAAACTCTTTTAATAGTACGCTAAATAATATACGGGTTTTGTACTCGTCTTTTCCATCCCAAAACGGGTTCTCATTGAAAGTTATAGTGATTTAAATCCATTTAATGTCCAATTGGCTGAAATGACACGACATAATAATACTGGAAAGACATATATTTTAGCTTTATTTTGAAGGCTCATTATATAGAATCAATGTTATAAGTGAAGATATGAGCAAAGCAAGGGAGTTTACACTGATATGCTGAGGGATACTATCCGTGCTTAGATAGTCTTGTCCCTCATTGTGCGTGAAGCTTAATTTTATCAGCTAGTCAGTAGATTGTACTGACTCGGCGATGTGGGTACTACTAATGCATTCATTCTGGGTGAGATCACTTAGAGTGATTCTATCTAAGAGTATATGTGTATCTTGCCAATCTGATACTGTTAAAAGCGAAGAGTTCTTATCCACCGAGAAGAAAAGAGATTTTGAATGCGTTCTAATAAGCTTTAATTTCATTTGGCTAAAGCATAATAAGTTCTCGGGTAAGAATGTTATATCGAATTTGCCACGTAATCGTTCAAAGTGGGACTTTAACATATGCCCCAAAAACAACAATTTAATCAAGTTAGGCTCAATTATTTAGGATATATACAGCCGCTTAAACGACTACTACAGTAATAACAAGCTAAACTTATAATACTTGTCGATCACTTCTATCATACCTTGTTCCCTTGTTCGGCTTATTTTAGCGCCGGAACTCCAAGAGAGAGAAGGGGTTTGTTTTTGTATACACCCGTGAGGTTGTCTTTTGTGAGGCCACGCAGACATCTTACAAGGGTGAAGAGGTTGGCATATTACAGGTAACAGTGATTTCGACACGTAATCGCTCATTAATGAATATGTATAAAGATAGAGATGATCTCCATCAACTGAGGAGGCACAACATTCTCTCTGGACATAAATTCATCTAGGCCTCCAAACAGATTAGAATTTTAATCTCAGTAGGATTTTTCAATATGAAGACTTCACCGGTTCTTGCGCTCTGCCTAACAGGTACCTTTATGCTAGTAAGTGGCTCAAAATCTGAGAAAGGACTCATATTCAAATTTCAACATTAGGTGTCTGCAAATGATGCGTTTATCGAAGTAGATGGTGGCCTAACCTTCGGTGTTGAGGTTCCAGGCGGATTCATTTCAGGAAAAGGTAAACATCAATAAGGCAAATATCTTCAAAATATGAGAATTTTACTGATTAAGCCTCTTCCACAGATCCCGAAGTGAAGTTCAGAAATGTCACTCATGCTGCTTGTTTCAGCTGTGGAGACATTGATCCCTCTACTGGCGTTCCTATCGCAACCAGTTGCACGGCTTGGCCAAGCATATCGTGCAGCGGTTCTCCGTCTGTAACTTTCGGTACTTCTGAGGTGACATTCCCACCCGGATTGTCTGGGAATGTGTTGTGCTGGACTTGCAACTAAGCATAACTGGGTAGAGCCTGAGAGCAGTTGACAATATTCAGGCTATCTACCAAAATCCGTAAACATTTGACAGGCGTTAGAACATGGATAAGCACACTATTAAAACCGAGTCTCTACCATGTCATACAGTAGTGATAATGATTACCAAGATCGACAGTCCTAGAGTGACTCCTGTTAGCTCATTAAATTCGCGTTGCCTCTCTCCCTGTACACTGGAGTAAGCTACATCAAACTTGATTTTCTAGTAGTTCAAATCTAGAAAGAGCCGTGAAAACTAAAAATTCTGCGCTTCAAAAGGCTAAGTAGCAGTGCAATGTTACCTATTATGTACGACTTATTTGAAAACTTAGCAAGAGCTTGACTAGTCATTCCTGTCTGATCCTGCCTCCGCTCTTCTACTACTCTCTTGGATATGGACCCTAGCATGCGTGAGTAAGAAGTAAGCTGAAATTGTACTCATCATCACTGCCACATCAGTTATCGATAAGCACGGATCTGGATATCCCTGGTGCATTCGGACCGGATAGCCAGCTAAATGAAGCTGACAGAGTAGCTAGAGAGGGGCAAGCTTAGAGCTTCGAACAGCTCGGATTGGTGCGAACCCAGCCTGGAGATTGATCCGAAGCCGAGTCGGAGTTGCGAATTTATTAAGAATTTAACCTAGCGGATGCTCTCAGATTTTTGAACTTGATCCGTTCCCAGTTCCAGTCCTAGGGTGCATAGAATCCGATGCTGGCATAGATAGGTTTGTGTTGGTTTTATCGAAAGGATGCGCGTAGCCAAGCAAGAAAGCCAGCTTGCAAAGGCCGTAACTGATTCTACCCTCCGTGATGATAACGTTTGTCATACCACTTGACATGTAATGATTGTTCGGAACGATACTTGCAGGTCGCAGGGACTACGACTCTAATGTAACTTGGAAGACCATCAACGTTGCAAGTATTGACAAATGTAGGAAGAGATGAAACTGTCCTACAGTACCTACAACCCTTTTGTTAGACTTATCGTAAATAATCTTTACCTAAATTCGATCTTTGATGCCGTCGTAGGTTAGAATATTATGGTTGCTCATTACACCATTATTCGCCGCCAAAATGATAATATCACTTTACAAAATTATAACACAGAGTACATTAGTTAAATATCACAATAAAATTAAGTAATCAAATGGAATATTGATTTTTAGAGAGTTTATATTATATAGAAATAATCCGGTGTACTGAAATTAATACTTATGTCGGAGTGTAAGCTGAATAAGAACTAGGCAAAGGTCCAGCTATACCCAGCCATTTTCTCAGGATATGTTATTTTGAGAGCTGTGTCTTTTCTTCCATGCCCACCGTACTAGATCCTAGACTACGATGGCTAAAGGCTGCAACATGAAGAACGCCAATTCGCTCATATCCCTACGAGTGACGTTAAACATTTGGGCCTAGTGGAAAAGGCAGCTGATACCGAACGAGATGAACAATTGACAGTAGCTGGAAGCTAGACTGCCCTTACGAGGACCTAGCAAGTGAGCAAGGCGTTTAGATGACTGAGATAGCAGCTGGACATCTCGTCAATGCAGTTATCTCTGTGAGTCTAAATCATTATGAGGTTTGACTTACCCTTCGGAACACCTGGTGATAAGTTGCACTACAAAAGGCTAAGTAAGCACCTCTAGCAACTTTGACTATCGAGGCTGCAATATATATACCTCCACATCTGCCTCACACTCCATGCATCTTTCAATGGCCCCATGAGAGGCGGCCATTCCCACGTTCCCGTCGCTCTCGTCGCAACACCTAGGGCAGCTGCGAGCCCATACGCACAATTCAGCCTATTCCATGCCCACACGGCTCCTGACCATCCCACGATGGCATTTATAACAGCCCTCTTAACATGTTCGTCGGGCCTAACTTGTGCTCTCAAAGCGCATCCTAGACCCAAGGCAGTCAGGGCTCCCACGGATTGCGCGTAGTAAAATACCGCTCACCAAATCCGCCGGCCCACGAATTGCCCCTTCCGCAGCTTTGCATCTGTATTCGCAGAAACACTCTTCACCTGCCAATTTCATCCAATTCCCCTTTGTGCAGGCAACATGAGCCGGATTGCCCACTCCACCTGCTGAGAGAACGCAATTAGACCCTTCCAGCGCTGGCTCCGGGCAGCACCGGCCCGTGTCTCATCCCTATGCTCTTCATCTGTGAGCCGTGAACCAATGAATGTAGGTGCTTCCTCGCCATCTCTGAGCGTGAGGAGAACAAAGTCAAGATACCACAGCGGAATGGCAATAAAATAACTGTTGTTGTAGTAATCTTAGGAGGAGTCACCAGTAGGTACACCAAGAAATGGCAAGGTTGAGATGATGGCGAGGCGTTTGTTTCCTGTTAGGAATGGCGCCAGGAAGAGAGCGAGGCAGGCAGGCGTGTAGTAGGGGGGAAGGGGTTTGCGCTCAGAGGGGGTGGGATAAAGGGAGGCTACAACATCCATGACAGTGCATACGTCGTTCATTGCAAGATCGAGGATGGAGGAGTGAGCAGAGATTCATACCCAGACGAGTTTCACAACTCGCGGCTATCTCGCCATACGTAATCGGCACCAATTAATGTAAATTTCAGGTCTGTCAGGTAACTTCTTACACCACTTGAATGGAAAAAAATTTAGAGTATTACTTGGTATTATAGAATTACGATGAGTTATATCCCTGAGAAAATGTTTTCGAGGACTATTCGTGAGAGAATATTCCTACTCTAATTTTTAGGAATTTTTCATATTTGTAAAATTATTTCAGAGCCATGAAATATCTATATTTATGTACACATAAATGAATGTAAGAAAAAGAGGCAACGTTAGATAAGCCTCATAAGCATACTTTTCATTTACATGATGAAATTATAATGGAAATTTACTTAACGCCGGACAGATCTACGTGCTGTAAGATCCACTCGGTTCTTAAACCTATGTGTACCCTTACTCCCTTAGATGCCTAAGCGAGCAATCGACCTATTAGCTCGGGTGGCAACGTGTGCTCTTTCAATTTTGCGCCTGAACAGATTTTACGTTCTCACCGTAAGACAGTGTGGCATTAAGTACTAAAGCATCCCGGTGATAAAGCTGGACTCTCGGTGAGAGATTCTCGGGAGCGGCAGATTTCCTCAATCACTGTAGCAGTACGACATCCTCGCGCCCAAAATTGCGACGTCAGGCTATTACCGCTATGGTAGGAAAAGAGCCTCCACTGTGGTACTGTCGTTTGGTTTGTATCACCATCGATGAAGACAGAGACATAGAACCTGAAGATTTCGACTAGGATCTGTCCGAGCTTGACGAATCCGATAGTAAGAGCGAGGGTGATCAGTGTGATTGTGAAGGTTCCGAATGCGAATGTGAGGACTACAGCACCGATGACAGCTCGTCAGAGAAATCATACACTGGATCAGACTCCGGGTATTATTATGAGCTTAAGGCCCAACGCGAAGAACGTAAACGTGAGCTACGAAAGGAGAAGGAGGCCGACCGAGTGTTTGAGAGTGAAAAAGAGCAAGAGGTTCAAAAAGCCTATGAGCGTCTGCGAAACGCTGAGTTGAAGGATAACATAACTAGCCCCGATTCCATTGGTATTGACAAGCATTGGAAGCTCTATTCTGTCGATTACGTGGAACATTGCCATGATATCTACGACTTTCAATCTACTAAATACGTGAATCATCCCCTCATGATCCTGATTTTAAGCCTATTGGTTTAAGGATAAAAGAATACAATATTCATCACCTATAGCTTGGTGTTCTATATTCTCTCAGGTAGATGCAAGAGAGCTTGGTCCCTAACATATATGTATGCACATGGCCGCATCAGATACGATTAAGGGCTGTCGAATGAGCTCATTCATGATGAGATTCAGAGCGATAAACTAGTTAGTTACCGAAGCATAGCATTAATCGAGACACCAATACATTAAGGCTATGAAATAGATGCCAGTGTGAATATACATGGCTAAGATCCTACTCGGGAAATTTATCTTTACTGCTTGCTGCACGCCATTTGTACCTGCATTCAACCCTAGCAACTAACTGACATTTTGCGGCATGTACCCCGCTCTCAAGGTAGACCTGGAGGGGTATATGCTGGCCCAAGGTGGGCATAGATAATGGTATAATATATTATTTTACAGCACGACAAGATAATCTTCATAATTTTTTAAGCACAGTGCTATTGGATATTAGATTGGAAAGAGTAGGTGAACACGGACACCTAACAGGCTAAAGTGGGCGGGTCGTTCCGGACCGTTGTTGGACCATAGAATTGTAGAAGCTATAGCTAAGTGATGTGTATTGAGATTCAGATCCTAGACCAGCTGATCTATGAGATATTTAAGATCCAAAGTAATGTTCACGCTGGCTGAGGATTATGGCGGCGCTTTCAGCACGTTGTGGCGATGCATTGAGGAGACTCTCCCATCAGGTAAGCGTAGCCACTGCTAATATTGGCGGACCAAGCGTAATCAGTAGAGCATAGAGTCATCGAAGTGGAAGCGGATGGTACTGTAGCCATTGCGACGGAACGAGCTCTGCGTTGGCCACGTCGGAGGTCATTCTCGCCTTATATTTCGTCTGGACATGTGAGAGCAAAAAGCCCAAAGCCCACAGTGCTCAGGTTGACGTGGCAGGTGGAGCAGAGATGAACTCCAGTGATTGGAGAAGCTGCAGCTAGCTCCAAGATGTGGATCTAACGGTTTGAAGCTGCCCAGCTGGTGGCGGGTTGCTCTTCGCTTTGATCTCTCCTGTCACCGCTAATTCGCGCACGTCAGCAAACCGCAGGAACGCAGCGGCATGAATGAGGAAACATGCTTCGACTGCAACGGTATCCGCAAGATTGCCTGTCTGTAAGTATGGAGAGAGCTGTAGAGCATGATCTCCCCCAGGGAACGGTCCACGATAACACTGTCCAGCTCCACTAAATAGGAGTTTTTAGCTGCTTCAGGAGTGAGGCGAGCCAGCTTTCACCGCAGTTCTTTGGACTTGGCGCAGCTTGAGATCCGATGACCAGATCAAAGGTTATATGCTGCGTTGTATAGCTCCAGTTGGCAAAGCTCTATATCTTACTCCATCTCCTATCTCATGAAAACATTATCAACACGCAAGACAGACTCGCAACACTCTTTCCCTACCAAAACGCTCGCTCCTTTGCTCAGACACTCGTCCGTCCATCCCCTTCCAGCCACGTAGAGCAGCGCGCAGCGATACGCGATCAATCCTTGCCAGCCCCATCTAGACTCCGCCAACGCGCAGCTCCTACTGCACAAAATGCAGCATCCCCGAGCTGCTTTTTAAAAGGTCACTCGCTCTCACCGCTGGAAAAATTACCAGTAATGGGATTGTTAGAAATCCTGTCGACTGGAGACAAGGCGCCAGCCGCACAGTTTCCTAAGCCGTCGCGAACATCTTCTGCCTTATCAGCATTATCGTCGTTGTCGCAGCCCAAGATGGAGAAGATATTTCGTTTTCCAGGTTCGGTGGGAGATTTGACGGTAGTGGCGAAAAACCTCACTGAGGCGTACGATGCATTTCAGACGGGGAACACCTTACGACGAGAGATTAAGGCAAATAGCGATGCCTTCAGACAGACCGTCCTCCCAGAAGTACAGACCTTCGCGACAAGTATCAACAAGTACTTGAAATACAAGAACTTCATTGACCTCTTTCAAACCTTTCTCACCGGCGCTGGCGTCGTCTCGACATTTCTGGATGTCATCCAAGGTTCGCCTGCCATCGAGCATATCGGGCTGAAAATCCACGGAGAGCTGGAGGCCAAGGTCGGTCTCGCTGCGCCCGATAAGTTCGCGAAGCACGTCGACAAGTACATCCGGCAGGAAGCTGCCAATGTCTATGGTGGAGATGTTGAGCATCTCTACTTTCTCTATCATCCCGATACCGACTGGCATGCTGAGTTCCATCACATCGTGCAGAGCAGTCCTGTCCCTGCCAATTTCCTCGGCATGTCGGAGAACCTTCACGCGCTGTGCGCCTGGATGTTGTTCCTCCGAAAACAAGTCTCGAGGTCGAATAAGATCGTCCGCTTCCACCTCCTCATCCCCACGTACAGACCTCTAGTTATCAAGCAGGCGTTTCTCTTTCCCGACGAACTCTATCCTCTTACCGTCCATGGCCACATTCACAATTCCAGGGAATACGTCTGGCTTAACCTCCCAACAATGAAAGATCTCTCTCCCGATGTATTTCTCCTATCAAATGTCGGCAACGTCGCGGCGTTGCCTAACCCCGCAGGCCTCCAGTCGACTTTTACTTGGATGAAGAGTTGGTTTGTGAATCCTAACGCACATCCCATAGTGCTTGGCAAAGGTCAAAATAGTGATGATGTACCCGAGGTGCCTGATGCTGTGGATGAAAGTCCTGAGAAATTGAAGGGGACGGCAGATATCACCATTCAACCGGGGACAAGGCGCATATCGAGGCGGGAAGATGGACGCCATCGCAAGCATCGAAGTTCAAGGAGAGAGGGCGAAGGCAGAGAAAGAGACAGGGATAGAGAAGGGAGAGAAAGAGAGAGAGCGCGAGAAGAGAGAGGAAGAGATAAGGATAGGAGATGACGCCAAGAGTAACGTTATGCTTTGGAGCTATCTCTCCATTATTTCGAAATGGTCAATTATGTTTATGGGTCATGCATAGAATTAGAGGCATTTTGGCGCGATCTCATATTGGCTGTGAAATCACAGTCAACAGGTGGTATATTGATAGAGAAGAATCAGAACAATATTTGGATACACGGGATGGTGGTTATACCCTATGATATTATCATATCGAGAAATGAAACCCAGTGGGACAAAGTTTTATCGAACTAAGAAAACGATCACAATATACAATAAACAGTATCAGGTACTCATTTATCTGTGTGTGGATAAACCTGCGCCATGAGACAAACCTCACCATAAACAGTGCATATGGAATAAGCAATACAAACAATCTGTCCCATTTTAAGTCCAAGACACGACATACTCATAAATCATCAAGTTTCTAATACCACCACCCCTTCCTCTTCCTCCAATCCCATTGCGTAGCATGCCTCAGATCATCCACATTCAGCATATCCACCCCTTCCCGGATCAAAATATGCCAAACATGATTTCTCAGCCCGATTGGCCATTGTGGCAGACCCCAGTACCGCACTCTCAATCCCCGTTGATGCGCACCGCGGATCTGGCCTCGGATGAGCTGAAGCTGCTGTTGTGTAAGCCTTGAGCCCCAGACACGGCCGACGGATTTGGTGAAGCTGACTGAGGCGTAATAGCTGTTAAAGGGACCGTATATATCAGCGGTATTGAGCCCTGATGGAGTAGATATCTCTTGGGCTGGGTCATTCTGCGGTGCGATTTCAATGTTTGTTGGACTATTAGGCGTGTCTTTGTCTGAGATGTCATATCTAGGTTGACCGTGCCCACGCGTGGGATCTTGAGCTCGGTTTGGATTAGGCCACCGAAACGATAGATCCGCCATCTCATCCAACGGGGCATCAAAGAAGACATCGCGATATGTGTCATTTGCAGTCAGTAACTCGAATGGAGCATCACCGGTTCCGACCACGGTCACGGGCCTTTGAATAATTGCACTTCCATTGAAATGGGTCAGGTAGCCCTTTTCCCGAAGTGGTTCAAGTTGAGAATAGAGCTTCTGCCAGACTACCGGACCCGGAGACTTGAAGTCGATCAGCAGGATGAAAGTCAGAGCGGGATCAACGTCGAAGATGCCATTCAATGGAATTGGCTCAGAGAGAGGGAGTGGGTAAGCGTCGTCTGGATAGAATTCGACAGGCCTGTTTTGTTTTTCAAGGAGGTCTAGGAGTGGGTTGATGTATAGATTTCGAAGGGTACGATTTGAGGTCAAAGCGATCCTTCTATGGCCAACGTATAACTCATCATCGACGAGCCAGACATCAGCTTCTGCCCCAGTGCATCCAGCATGGACTGCAGCGTAAAGCGGGACGGATCTCCAGTAGTCGTTGTGGGAGTGGCAGTTGACGGGATGGATATCGGCTGTTGCATCGGTCGGCCAGTGACCAAATCCCTCAGTTGGTTCCCCCGTCTGACCCCAGTGACTAAGTATCCAATCGATATCGTCAGGAAAGGTAACTCTAAGTACGTCTAGGAGGTTTTCGAAGAACTGCATAAGGCCCCTACGGGACAGATCAGCATGTTAAAAACAGAGATGAGCTCCGAGATCAAGGGACAACTAACAAGAGTAACAAGTATCCAATGACGAGATAGAAGATACATTTCGAAACTCGAACATTTCTGTTGAAGGCTAATCTTCGAGGAAACAGATGTCTCGCCCCGTTTCTCGTTTGGCGCAAGCAGGTGTATACAGAAAGTCTGAGTCTACTGAGTCGGTGCTCATTGCTCGCGACACCAAACCTATTGGAAGTCAACGGCTGCATTGGGCGTAATGGAATCTGATGCAGGAGTCTATAGCTCCAACCTCTTCCATCACTTCTTGCAGACGTTCCTTCAAGGTCATCAAACACCGAGTCGTCATCGGGATAAGACAACAATCCATCCTGAGACCCTCGCTCACTCGAGGAGAACATTGTGCAAAGAAGCTTTCTTAGTATGACTTGTGGCATCTGTGGGCCCCCTCGGGGCTTTTTCTATATTTCGTTGCATAGGTAGTATTGAGCTTGTTTGGTTACGGGAATGTCACACAGAGGATCTGGTTGGTCGACGGCGGAGGAACTGACGCGTCAATTTTAATGCGAGGCGGCTTTCCATAAAGACGGTATATATTTGCTACCTGATTATCAATTGACTTATTCCGTGCTGCTCTTTCACCTTTGGGGTGATTATGTCAACAATAATATCGTGGTCGTTGATCGTCGCGTAAGAAGTTGGTGTCTGATAAAAGGAACCGTCGGTATACAGTAGTATACCCTCCCGTGGCGCGTAGTATCCGCAATATTACGATTATAGTGTTATATGTGTTAATTAGGAAGTATAAAAGTTAAGTATATTAATAACTACGTATAAGAGTATATAGGAGGTCTCAGGGGGTCTCAGGAGGTCAATTCCTGAGGCTGTACTACTACTTCTGATTAGGACTAATTATATAATATAATTAACCACTTAATGGAAATCTAATTAAAAAATGTTAATATTACCTTTTTTATTAATTAATATTATAATATACTTAATCTGTAGGGATAAATTCTTATTATTCATAAAAAAATATTTATAAATATTGTTGAAATATCCTGGCTTTCCTGGCATGTCCCCTCGTACCTCGTCGTCATGTGATTATCGCATGACTTCCTCGTTTAGCTTAGCTCGCTCTACTTCCACTTCACCTTGTATAGCAGGGGCTGGTGCGAGGGAGGAGTCATTTGTACGGAATGGTATTAGATAGAAGCGTAGTACTAGTGCCCTTTTAGGCTTAGCCGGGCGGAATAGAACATCATCATCAACTTCACCTTGTATTGTAGCTCTCGTAGTACTCTTATCTTCTACTATACAATACGGTTTACCCCATTTCCTGCTTCCATCCAACAAATCTTAATAATTATAAAAGGGGGGAGGTGATTTCTTAAGGCGGAACTAATCGGATGCCTTAGGCTTCGGTACCCCAACTCTAGGCCCCGTGATCCCATGTGACTATTTTCTTACAATTAGAGGGGTTCTGTTAATTAGCCTGGGTGGGCGTAATTGAAAAAAATTGCGGGTTTTGAAACATCTTGTATTATCGTCTTCCGTGCTGAAGACTTACGTATTCAATTTGCGGGCACGTGGAACAGGTATCTCTGCTGTATTTTCTAGTTACTTA
The DNA here is from genome assembly GCA_021399445.1 of Xylogone sp. PMI_703. Classification (NCBI taxonomy): domain Eukaryota; kingdom Fungi; phylum Ascomycota; class Leotiomycetes; genus Xylogone; species Xylogone sp. PMI_703. The sequence continues at coordinate 837,020 of JAJTUQ010000009.1, read as the reverse complement.
ATCCTTCCGCCATACTAATAAAACATTATCCTTCTGAATCTTTAACGTTAAGCCACAATGAGCACCAGTTCAAAGAGGACTCGCCGGGCATGTACCTCCTGTCATCTCCAGTAGGTTCATCGCTAGATGTAATATATACACCCAGTTAATTAGTCCATTGACAGAAAGAGACGATGCGATGGTCATGGCCCGCCTTGTACGAGGTGCCAGATCAAAGGCCTAAGCTGCGATTATCAAGAGCCAGCCCAAAGAAAGTATGACTAAGCACGACTGAGAAACATAACAGCTGAATTAACGAAACTCTCAGAAATGACGATACAAGCCTTGAGATACTTGCTAGTCGTCTTGATGCCATGGAGAATATCCTTCAAAGACAGACGGCCGTTTTAGAGAGCTTGCAGGAACGTCTGAACTCGGGCTGCCTACCAGGATCCGACCTTGCACATCGAGTCGAAGGAGCGTGCGACAACGACTTAACTAAAACCTCCAATGGCAGTGGTCACAAGCCGTTCTCCTCCTGGTCCACAGTTCATCGTGGTAGGTCATCGTATCGACAGGATTTGGTGACTATTCCTCCGCTCACAATCCCCTTGGGTCATCAAACGGGTGCAAATAGCCTCTTCTTATTGCCGCAAGTGATACGCTTGATTGGCAACTTCCCAGAAGACCACTTCTCCAAAGTTGAAGCGAGACGCTCTCGGCCTGGTCCAATACATTCCATCACCAAATCACCATCCAACTGGGAGGACGAGGACGAGTTCATGGACAGAAACGCAGCAGAGGAATATTTCAGAAAGTTCCTCGAGCTTGTCTATCCACTACACCCATTCTTTGATCGACACCATCTGGTGGAGGAATTCCAAGACGTGATGGATAAAGGGCTAGGTTCGGATATCCGGTCCGGTTTATTCATGGCTATCCTCGCATTGGGCGCGACTGCTTCAGATCCCATTAGCCATCAGTCTGGAAGCTACTCAGGTGACTGGCTCGTTCGTAAATCGCTTCGTATTCTCATTGACACTTGGATAACTTCCTTTCGAGGCGAAATTCTGCTCTGTCAGGGCCTTATCCTCTGCACCCTCTACTTTGCATATACCGTGGAACCATTAACGGCCTGGAGACTCATCCACATGGCTTCTACAAATATACAACAGGTTCTCATCCGGTGAATATTCTCATTTATTTGTCTTTCCCAAAGCTATGATGCATGCTGATAGCCGTTTACACCAGGTGCGAGAGCAAGCCCGCTGCGGAGATAGAGCTACAAGAAATTACTCGCCTGAGTTGGGTTTGCTTTACTATTGAAAGGTAAGTGTATAATAATGAATGCTCGGTTGCGCCTGCTGGTTGAAAGGACCCTGACTATGTTGACTATCCAGTGACATCCAGGCTGATTTTCATCAGCCGAGAAGCGGTATTGAGCTGCTAGTTGATACCATGCATTTTCCTAACTACGGAGAATCCCCTACCGCAGAAAACTTATACTCTCTAGCGGAAATCTCTGTGTGGCTCTTGCAAAATAGGATCCATCATGCCATTTACTTCACTGATAGATTGGCTATCTACGCTGGTCGCGACTTGAACACTTTGGCAACGCCTACGTCGTCTACACACCCTAGCGCTTCTTTGATAAAAGTGTGCGAGGAACTCAATAGTCAGCTGGAGACCTGGTATAACTCGCTGTCGGAAGATATAAAGCCAGATCTAAGCACTTCGGCCAGTGGGAACAGGAATGATTGTTTGCTGCGCTTGCGCTATTGGTCCTCGAAACAGAATATCTATCGACCGTTTGTGATTTACGTCACTTCGCAAGCGAACCGGAATGCTGCCATCCCCAACTTGGTACTTGACAATTGCAATATCTGTCTTCGTGCATGTCGCTCCTATATCCTCACAGTCAGCGACCTGGTGTCACAAAGGTCCCCGAATACATATTCTGCAGCGCAATAGTAAGTCAACCCTCGTACTGTTCATTATCACAACCTATGGGATTCCTCAATCTAGCATACTAAGTTATATCTCCTAAGCTCCTTTACATGTCTCCTTTTAATCTCTTTAGCTGCACAGTGCTATACACTCCGTCGTTTTGTCGAAGATGTAGAGATGCTGCAAGACCATACAATCAATATGCTCAACCTCTTGGGGCCGCCTGGTTCGGCTCTTGAATGTGTGTTGCAGATTGCTACCTCGATCGCGACTAGGCAACGATACAACAGCGCATAAACGCCTATGATAGGATTAATTCCAGTAGCTGAATCATTCACCGTACGCTGCATATGATATTTGTCACTGAAACGAGACCCTAATTGATTGACAAAGGGAAGCGAAGCGAAGTAAATTGAATTATATAGCTCTACTATTTGACTCTGTGATTCTGCGGATTTATCACTGCTGTTTAAGAGCCTAAAGCCGCAATTTCATCTTCAATAGCCGCCTTTCCAGCCTGCTCAGACTTAAGGAACAGATCCATGGCATCCTGGAACCTCTGTCTGACAACAGCATCCCGTCGTATAAAATCGTCCAGCTTTGCTCCGTCATTAGCGAGGTAGTCTACCTGTGTCGCCGCCAAAGCCCCTTTCCAATCCGGTCCCGAGAGGGGATCTTGGTTAGAAAGAATCTTCAAACGTGGCACAGTCTCGAAATTGGCGTATGGATGCTTGGACTTGCGCTTAACGATGGGAGGCAACGTATCGGGGGACTTTCGAAGCGCGTCAAGGACATCGGCCCTTACAGTTACGTTGGCACAGCCTAACTCCCCCATAGCAAGCAATTCACCAGCGTTGAAGTGGCTAGCAAAACAGATCTCAGTTATAACCGCGTGAACTGCACACTAGAAACTCGTGACTCACCTTCCAATGATCATACGGGGCTGGTCTCTGCCAGTTTCCTTATAAAACCTGGTAAATGATTCCAGTAATCTGGACGATGCGGGGAGACATAGGATGCTGAAGTTAGTTCATGAGTATATGAAGTAATGGGTTCTTCAACGGAGGCCTCGATACTTACTTCAAGTGCTGGGTCATCTGTCCTTGGACGGAGCGATGGATCAAGGTGGGCCGCAATCTCTTCAAGTTTAGGCGATCAGAAACGGTGCTTGTTCTTATACTCTTTGGATGATTGAGCCTCTCACCTTGGAAATAGGGACTAATCAAGGCACAGTGAGCTTGGCTTGCTGCAATAGCCTGCTCAAGTGAGAAGACAGCTGTTGCCAAAGTAGCAATACCTCGGGACTGGAGCTCACTTGCCGCTGAAGCAGCGGCGCCAGAAAATGGAAGCTTGATTGCGAAGCGGTCTCGAGGAACGCCGGCCTTAGAAAATTCCCTCGCCAACAAATCACATTGATCTATGATTGCCTGTCGGTTGTTGATGTGCCGAGGAGATATCTGCACGAGGACACGGTCGGTCACATATGGCACATTCCTGGCACAAAGTTGAACAGCCTAGCTCGTTTGTAAAATGATGCGTCAGCATTGGTTTTCCTCTATGCCACAAGGAAATGTCGACACATACTGCTCTGTAGTATACGTCTTCCCAGCCTTGCTTGCCGTGTTCTTGGACAAGCCGCTTCAATAAGTCCTTGTTGTCAGGCTTTAGCAACTCATCTGTAATGAGGATTTGATTCGAAGTTTCTAGATGCATGAAGGATCATGAAGTTAGTGCTAAGTGGTATCATAATTACGAAAGATGTTGGATGGGCATACGGTGATGGGGTCGAAATGGAAGACTTCTGATGAAGTCAGTATTCACATCGTCGACATCGACATCGCAAACGGTTTCGAGTCTGTCTAGTAGGCTGTGGCCTTCCATATTAGGCAGTTGAGTTAGAGTAATAAGCTATAATAAAAGAGTACACAGATAGAAAGACTTAGAATGATCAAGCCATCCAGCCAGAATTTATAGATATTGCGTGCACGAGGTCATCGAAGTAGTTTCGTATTTTTTCCCCTTTCAGGCAGAAGGGGAAAAGTCTGTACAGCATTCTGTGGGGGGCCGCCAGGTAAGCAACTTGGCTGGTTCAGTTCCACAGTTCTCCAACACTCTACTCTTGAAGGCCAGCTTCGAGTCCTAAATCCATAATTTAGACTTACAAATCCCCTCCGATGGCGGCGCAGAGATCGCGTTTCCAATCAGAACTCAGAACTCTAGCACTATTCAAATATCTTCAATGCGGCGTGCGGACCGCACGCCGCAGCTAATACTAGTTCGTTATGCAGCCAGTTGCTTTGCACACACGCACACATACACAGATAATGCAGTATCATCGCTCTCCATTGGTTGATGAGGAGCTGGACAAGCCTGGGGCCTTTCTTATGCTTGTTTCCACCGCCATCTAAGCTTTAACTGAACTCACCGCATCCCATTATCTGTCAAAGCATCGACTACCAAATGGACCAATGAGCACTTTCAACCCTGTGCCTAATGCCAGGAGCCAAGGAGCTATTCTCCAAATTTTGTCCTCTGACCAAAGCACGCTTCTGGGAAACACATCCTACATCTTGTCTTTCCTCCTCCTCTGAATGGTTATGAATAGAATCTCAATATCATTCCCTCACACTCGCAAGCAACATGACCGTCACACCAGCGACAAGCGGAGAAGGTTCTCTGAAGGAGATTTGTGATATGAAGAACCTGTTTCTTCTCAACGGAAGAGCTATTATTGGTGAGTTATTCCTTTGGACTGGCTTGGAAGCTGTCAACATCTAATTCCGAGATATTTGAGCTTATACTAAAGATGTGTGTCAGTCACTGGTGCAACGGGTGGTTTGGGAAGAGAACTCTCCAAAGCTATATTGGAAGTTGGCGGCGACGTCATTGCAGTTGACTGTGCCAATGAAGAGCCAGATGATTCTGCTTGGGGTATGCTCCCTCTATTTCAATCTGCCTCCTTATTCGCTCCTCTTTTATCGGAATAATACGTGTGTGGAGAAAAGGCTAATCCAGAGACTTCATTTCTACCACCAGGAGAATTGAAAAGCACCGGCGAGAAACATGGCAGTTCCCTGAGCTACTACAGCTGTGACATAACCGACCCTGAACAAACAGAGACCGTCTTTGAAAAGGCTACCACCTCTGCGAGATTTCCTCTGAGGGGTTTAGTCAACTCTGCTGGCATTAGTGTACTTGGAGAATCTATCTCATTTCCTCTCGAAACTGCCAGACGAATCATTGATGTTAACCTCGTTGGATCATTGATCGTCGCACAAATGGCGGCACGTATTGTACAGAGACAGAAGTTCTCGGCCAGCTTCGTTTTCATTGCTAGCATGAGTGGATATGTAGTTAACAAGGTAAGAAAGCACGCGATTTTGTGGAAATTTTGACCACGAAGAACCACTTTTTAATTTCTCTAGGGCATCGGAACCGCAGCTTACTCGGCCTCGAAGGCTGGTGTCCATCAACTGACACGCAACTTGGCAGCCGAATGGGGTTGTCATGAGGGGTCACATATGATAAGAGTCAACTCTATCAGTCCCGGTGTCATTAAGACGCCAATGTCATCAGCTATTCTTCGGGAAGATGGCGTGGAGACACTGTGGACGCAAGAGACTATGTTGAAGCGCCTTGCGGTACCTGAAGATTTTCGAGGCCCTATTACGTTCCTGCTCTCAGATGCAAGTGCATATATCACTGCCACCGATTTGCTTGTCGATGGAGGGTACACGTCCTGGTAATAATGGCTTTCTGGTAGATGTGAAGGTCGATTTGTCGGGCTGGAATATTTACGCATTGAAAGGCTGTACGCCTTTGGCATGAGAGCACCAATTGTTCGATACCTCGAAGAGGTCTTTAGGGTTAAATGCTTAAAGTTACATTATTACTTCTGGTTAGGACTAATTACATCACACGGTTAACCATGTGACTGTATACAAACAGGGACCTTTATATTTCCCAAAGTAAGCAGACCACACTCATAACCAGAAGAACTAGTAAAGTGAGTATTACGATAAGATGGCTGATTTTGATCTGATCATCAAGGAATTGTTAAATGAAGCGTAGAATTAATAAAGCAAAACCTCTATGTAGACCGACGCTAGTGGTGGGTCCAGTGAGAAACTAGCCAGGACTTTTCCTGTATACCTAACTAAAGGTTCTTTAGAGACTTCTATGAGTGTAGAATAAAAAGAAACCACTCATATTACCCCAGTCTTGGCTGAAATCCAAGGGCCCCATTGGACCTAAGCTCTTCAGTCCATCCTGGCACTCATATCCCATACTTCATGCTATCCAACTGCAACAAAGACCGCGAGATTATATCGAATCCTCCCGATTATCTGAGAACATGAAGAGGTTATGTGCATGCCCAGTCAATAAATAGAATTGTGATAACTACCTCGAGTTGATGAGCTAGAAGAGTAAATCAGGTGATCATGCAGCCAAAAGAAAACTTGGTATATTCCAACTCCTAAACTACAGCCTGCGGTATTACAAGTCTAAGCGAATTCGAACTTTTCCGTGATCTTGCTCTACTTGTAAATCAATAGAAGCTTATTTTTAATGCTCGCGCCAACCCATGATGAAGACCAGCCCTGCGATGCAGACAATCTATAACGTTACAGGAATGGACACAATGGACTCGTTGACGTTGATGACGGGGAAAATAGTCGTAGATGAATATTCTGGGCCTATTTTCCAGTAGCCTATGTGAAGATTAATACAAAATGATCTCAGCAACCGGAGCGGTCAGTGGGGAAAATCCTCACATGGACCACAGAATCCCAGCTCGTTTGCGAACTGGACTATAGAGGGCGACTCATGACATTCGTGGCAGGAATCTAGGTAGTTTAGTTCTACGAACAGATGCGATTGAGATTTCAGTACTGACGTTGGACGCAGTAATCTTCGGAGCCCGAGTAGTTTGAGCAATCTGCCTTCCGGCACGCTCCTTGTCTCCCGGTAACATCATTTAACCAATGCTGAAGTCTCTCGAAGACGCTCTCATTATTACCGGCATCTCGTGACTGCTCCATGGTTTGGATTGTCTCTAATTCAAGATGGCGAGAAAAGAAAAGGCGGTGCGCTGCACTTATTTTTAAGCCCGATGCTATTGATAAAATTCTGGACAACTCAGCCTGATGTGGGGTCGTGCTGAGCGGCGAGCGTAACCATTCGAGGCGTCAATACCCGACCTGGGATCGTTCTTCGAAATCAAAATCTATATGAAGAGATACGCTACCTTCTGCTGAGATGCGATTTTATGAATTCAGGTCATAATAACCGTCTTGGTGACGAGCTAGAAGTCTCAAAGCGTTGGGTCTTCTGGATGACACCTTGGGGCGAGAGGTTGCAGAGCGTGGAGCCACGTCAACACAGCTGTGGAGTCGCTCAGTGGCGATGTACCGAATCATCTTTGAGGTTTAAGCACAGAAAATATGATCATCTATTTTGCCAAATGAGGTCGCAGGAACATATTTTCCCCATGCTGTCTTTGGATAGTTGGATGGCAAACTTTTCTCACGGTGCATCCGGGTATGTCAATCGCCTTCCCGAAATAGCTTCAAAGGCAAATTCTAACTTTTTGTCGCCTAGACTATCTGAAGAGCTCTGGAATAGCATCCAGTGCCGCTTAAAAGACATTCGACTCAGCGTGGACCAGTTAATAGCAGCACGTCAGGACGGAAGGAGAACTCTAGTTACGTATCTGCTTATACCATCTTATGTTTGGTTTGACATAGCAGAGTAAGCTGGGAGAACAAGAAGTCATACGGAGCAAGCAGCAAGCAATTAGGGAATTCAGTTTTTGAAAGCATAGGTACAATTTGTGGTCGCTCTCCACGACATCAACGCTTCAAAATATCACAATTTTAATCGCGCTAACATGTATCATAGTCTTGACGGTATCAGAGCTACTCATCCCGCAATAGTGAGGCCCTAAATGCTTGCGCCTATGCGCTTTCTGGGGTGCTACTTCCTGATGCATCATCTTACCCATGATTTAAAGATTAATAAGGTGCTCAAATCTTCATAATCTAGTCTGCACGGGCATTCATTCTATGCTGGCTCGGTTAGGTGCGAGATTCCGAATATTCGGGCGGTGGTAGGTATATGAAACAGCCGAGAAGTTTAGACCTTCCTCTAATTCTATTGTTGTATCATGGCGTTTCCTTAGGGCTAATAATGGCGCATTCTCTCCTCCTTTCGTCGACGCAGGGATGTCTAAAAGGGAACATCTGAACGTTCAGCCCATCATACGTTAAAATTAGCCACCACACGGGCCGAACCCAGAGAGGAAGTTAACAGTCCCTTCTAAACAAGCCCAAGTCTCATCTTGAGTGAATGTGGCTTATACTTACCTAAAATGATATGAGTCTGGACAAAGAAGAAGTTATGAGCGAGAATCACTTGATGGACTATAGCATTCTGTCGCGCAGTCTGAGAACATCTGATAACATTTGAGCGAGCGCGTTAGCTAAATAGACTATATACAACGCGGAACTGCAATATATACACCTCAGAGCATCAATATATACACTTCAAAAACCTCAATATATACATCTCAAACCTCAATATATACACCCCGAAAGATTCAATATGTACCGGAAGATCCAATATGTACAGGTTAAAAACCCTATGTGTCGTTATGTGCCAATTTAAACACAGAGAACATCGCCAATGTCAAGATCGCAGTTGGAATCCAATTGAGGGTTCAGCGACTCGAGTGTCGACAATGAAATGCCGAATCGCGAAGCGATAGCAGAGCAGGTATCACCCGAGACAACTGTAACTGTGCTAGAGCATGAGCCTCCGGAGCCACCAGAGCCACCAGAGCTACCAGCGCTCTCGGCAACGCAAAGGGACTGGCCGATACTGAGATCACAGTTAGAGTCTAATGTTGGGTTGAAGGATTCCAACTGAGCCACAGTAAGGCCGAATTCTTGCGCAATTGCGAAGCAAGTATCACCGGATACAACTGTAGTCGTCTGAGAGCAAGTACCAGTACCACCGGACCCACCAGAACCCCCAGAGCCGCCAGAGCCACCAGAGCCAGAGCTACCAGAGCTCTCGGCAACGCAAAGGCTCTGGCCGATACTGAGGTCGCAGTTGGAGTCTAAAGTTGGGTTGAAGGATTGTAATTGAGCCACGGTAATGCCAAATTCTTGTGCAATTGCGAAGCAGGTGTCGCCAGAAACAACCGTAGTAGTCTGAGTGCAAGTACCACCAGAGCCACCAGACCCGCCGGACCCACCAGAGCCTCCGGATCCACTGGCAGGGCAAGTGTCACCAGGGGCTGATGTCACAGAGTTGCGATCGTTGGTGAAACCGCAAACTGACGAGCCTGCTCCGTTTCCATCCCAGCCGTGAAGACGGTTGGCAATGTCGCTAACATAGTTGGCAGTGGAAGTGATACCGTTGGAGAGGTTGTTGGCGTCGATGCTACCGGAGTTGTAACCTCGAGCAGCCTCGTAAGGGTTACCACCAGTGCACGCTACTCCAGCTCCGGGTGTCTGGTTGAGTAATTGAACATATCCAGCACCTTGGGAAGTTCCTTGAGTGCCATCAACAATCATCTGCTGGATGCTCCCAACGGGGTTGTTGGGGTCAAAGGAGACAGAGCCGGCAGATGCCTGCATGAGACCACAGTTCTCAATAAAGTTGTTTGTGCAACCGACTCCAACATTACCAGTAGACTAAGGGGGGCTTGTTAACATTTGAATTGAATATTAAGATACAAATTCTTACTTCCTGCATGATAACAGCGAAGATCCATCTAGGGTCCACCGCGGAGTCCGCTGCAACTGATAGAATAGATGCTTTCATATCAGCCTGAATCTGAGGAGTATCAAGCGGCCAGTTGTTCAGTTGGGCCTGCTGGTTGATAGTCCACATGTCTTCGAAGTCAATCCAGGTAGACGGGTCCGGGAAATTGCTCGCAGGTCCGGAGTAGCAGACGTACTGAGGCTGAGTGGTAGGACCTGGCACGCCGCTACCGTCCGCGTGGAAGAACGACAGGGCAGTAGGGTTGGTGACAACACTTCCAACGCCATTCTGGGCTACATTTACTGCCAAGGTGGAAAGAACAAAGTTTGCTCCTCTCTCCAAGATTGGCGCCGCAGCGGCCAGGGAGAAGATGGGCACGGTGGCCAACAGCTAGAAAACGTTTAGCATACATATTGACTAAGGCTTCAACTCCATATGCGGGGGAATTTGGGTCCATACATGAGAAGAGGAATACATTGCTGATTCAAAGGCTTGGGATGATAAATCTTAAAAGATATCTGAGATATGCGTCCAGGCAGAGATGGGAAGTTTGAAGTGCTGCTTGTGCCTGCCAAGTTGAGTTCTCTGAAATGAAGAACAATCCATCTCTTCTTATAGATTTCTTTCAATGAAGAGGAAATAGATATCCGGACATAGTTGAGCACCAGCGCGATGCATTCTGCATTCAGAAGGTCTCGAACTGTAGAGGATTGGACAACTCTGCAACGTTTCATGCAACGTGCGGGTATGAAAGGCTCTTCCACGATAGTTTGCCGCATCATCATGGTGGTGTACGCAGGATCATGATTAGTTTGAATCAATTCACCAATACTAATCAACTCAACCGTCCGAACAATTCTGGCATAGTGATTACAATGGAAGGGATCTTGCGGGGCTAGGCCGAAGTGTGCTCCAAACGTCACCAACCCGCGATAGTTGAAGTACAGTAATAGTAAGCGTTCCGCTAGGCTCTTCTTGCTCTGAGCAAAATAAGTTTTAGTCGCCCTTGTAAGGAATTATACTTCCCTGATTGAGAGGACAATACTTTCGACATACAGATCAGGTTAGCCCTGATAACTATGACATATCAATCACTGCCGATATCTCTTGTGCAACCATGAGGAGTTATGCAGCCTGAGGCTAATGATGAGTGCATTTCATAATTTTCTCTGTGCAGAGGATAATTTTCGTCTGAAAAAGGAGAGATCGTCCCGAAAAATCAGGCGAGAGCGAGTCAATGTTGCACAAACGACCATACATAGGACGAGTAAGCATATAGGGCCTGATATGCAAGGCATCAATCCGAGACCACCTAGACTGGGCAACGGTAACATGAAGGTATTCCCGGAAGCACTCAAGCGTCAGCAGAACAGAACGCGCGGTCATGTCAGCACGCCTTTCGCATTCGCCAATCAAGACAACAACTGTAGCCAAAACGTGGCTGACTCGAGCCGAACCATGAGATGATATGATTTGAGAACACTCTAATAACTGGGTCTCTTTCAACTGAAAAATGGTTACTGTTACGCTATATGCTGGGTTTACCGGAGTAATCCACGGCAGGCTGAGAGCCCTGCGGGGATCGTCACAAAGTAAGTTAGGACCGTGCTGGAGGAGGCTTCAATAAGCATTGGCTGAGGCTTTTCTTAGCCCAACTCCAGCTGCAGCCCAAACGACCCTCTCAAGCCAGAGCCCAGAGCGAGGGGCCCGTTCCTGCTCGTTCCTGCATCCACTGTAACTCCGAGGCCTTTGCTGACGTCGTCGTAGGGCAGCAGGGCCGTACGGGCAGCTCCATTCGTCAATGCGCTGCGCAAAAAAGCCGACCCCTTCGCCGGAAGGATCCTTCGTGGGCGCCAAGATTGGGATGATTAGGAAGACAAAAAATAACTCTTTGAGGAGAATGTTGAATCCCCGAGGCCGAATCGCACTTAGGGCTTCCGGTCTATTGCGAGCCGTCTGAGCATCATCAATCAACTGTGTATGGCCTGGGAAAGTTCCAGTATGCAGAGCTGACTTTGCCACGCAGCGCGATTACTTTGTGAACGGCGAATACAGTACTTGTGAATGGTTGTAAGGTAGAAGAAGAGATTCTAGATTTTTTCATCCCATCATCAGTAACGGGGTGCTGCTGCCAGTCTGACATTGACTGGATTGGTGGTTTGAAGACCCCTCGTCCCCCACGTGTTTGACAGAAACCGCCGAGACGCTTGGCCCCTGGCTAATTATACAGCGAGACAGTGTCAGTTACAGGCGCGCATCTCTTTCAGCTGCCAAAGCTGTTGTTCGTATAAACGCAATATACACTTGATAGTGATAAGTAATATATCTGATATAGCAATGGCCTCATATCATCCTACCCACTTAACTACGGCCGTAGGACAAGCTTTTTTTAGGTAGTGGTAGGCGCGCCGTTTGTATGAGCAGCAATAACCGCACTGTCATCAACGCTCATACGTTTTTGTGAAACCAGGCTCCCCCTTCCCCAATCTTACAACCCTAGCAATTCGGCCTCTCCGATCACACTCTTCTCACCAGACCATAAGCGTACATGAGACCCCCTAAATAAAGTGTACACTACTGTATAACAATTTATTCCTTCACATTTTGGGAGTAACGTAGCATTAGTTGCTGACTATATGGAAAGCGGCGCTCGAATTGGGTAGGTAAGTCCCCGGAAAAAGGTCTAACTCTACAGGAATAGGCCTAGGCCATTTCGAACCTGACGGGGAGGAAGAAGGTAGAAGGATGATGAAGATGAAGAGAGAGAAAATTTTATTTTGGGAATCGTAATCATCCCGACGAGGTACATGGGTGAAGCAAAATCAGCAGAATCCACGAGTATAAGTAGAACTATGTCTTCCCGTCGAAATAGTTCATGATCAGCAGCAGCATTTGGTTCTGTGTACATAAAATTAGATCACCAACCTTCTCTAGAAACCAGACAAATAGCTTTTCTAGTTCTTTTCAGGCTACATTTGAATCTATTCACAATGTACGGTTCAGTCCTTCCTACCTTGGCTCTGGCCATGGCATCCACCACCTTTGGAGCCGCAATCCCTAAGCGCCAGGTCATCACCTCCGGTACCAACCCAGGCTCCCTCTTCATGTTCGGCGACCCAGCAGTAGGCCGTCAAGCCTTCTTCACCCAGGGTTCCTGCGGCCTGAGCACTTTCTTCCCCAACGCCGTCCCTGCCAACATGCCTCTCGTTGCCATGCCCGCATCCGTCATGAACCAGTTTGGATCCGCCCAGCACAACACCCTCTGTGCTCAGATCGTCACAATGACTGATCCAGTCAATGGTATTACTCAGCAAGCCGCCGTTGCGGACACCAACGAGGGCTCCCAGAACTCTATCGACATGACCACTGATCTGTGGGCTGGCTTCGGCCAGAACGTCAACGATGCCTCCCAGATCAACGTCTTGAACTGGTCTATCGGTGGTGGCTCCTCCGGTGGTTCAGGCGGTTCTGGTGGTTCTGGTGGCTCCGGCGGCGCTGGGGCTTGCTCTCAGACTACTACTGTCGTTTCCGGAGACACCTGCTTCGCTATTGCCCAGGAGTTCGGTATCTCCTTGTCTACATTGGAGTCCCTGAACCCATCTCTCGACTCTAACTGTGACATTGATGTTGGCCAAGTCCTCTGTGTGGCTGGTGGCTCAGGTGGCTCCGGCTCTGGAGGCAACAGCGGCGGCTCGGGTGGCTCATGCTCCAACACCGTCACCGTTGTCTCTGGCGATACCTGCTTCGCTATTGCGCAAGCCAACGGTATCTCTCTTTCAGAGCTTGAATCATTGAACCCTCAGTTGGATTCCAACTGCGATCTTGATATTGGCGACGTCCTCTGTGTTTAAACAGGGATTGTTTTTTTCCTCTAACCTCGGCGGGCTGGGAGAGACTTTTAGATTGATGTGTTGCGTGCAACCGTGATCGATTTTTTATCAAGAAGAATGCTTGATGCTTCATTCGTTTTGTATATATTCCAATTCTCTGTATATAGTTACTGCTGCAGTACATATCTGTCGAATCATGAAAATAGATTGAGTTTACATAATTTTGATCGTATGAAAAGTGTGATTTGTCTCGCTTTTAGTACGTAATGAAATGATAACCGTACTTAAAACCTGAATAGGATTTAATACTTGTATGAAGTTGTCTCACATAGAGTCATTGCCCAGTTTATAAGAAGCCGGTTGGTATCGGGTGGAATACAAGGCATGGTGATGTGAACGGTTGCACATTTCTTGTGATATTGAATGAAGCATTATAATAGAATGAAAGCTACCTTTGGCCTCTAGATGCAGACCTGATTGCCTGAGTCATGTAGAGTTCCAAACTAGTAAGCTCTACATCAACGCCCCCGCAAATGGGAGTTTAGTCTTCTCCTCCATCTCTTTGCGCTTATCATGCTTTGCTTTGTCAGCGTATTTAGGTCGCAATTAACTTTCAAGAATGAGCCAATCTGGTTAGTTATTATATAGTAATGAGCCCTCAAAAGGTGTACTGGCCACCAGCGTTTTCCGGACTGAGTGCTGACCTTCCCAGTCATCCACAAAATGTACGGCAATACCCGGGATTGTACCTTGAAGGGTGGGAGCATCCTTGACCCAGTGAAAAAGATCATTTCCCGTATTAAGGTGCGTGCCCAAAGTCGTTCAACTCACTTCGGTTGATTCTTTGTTGTAGATATTCCCAAACAGTCTGAGTAACGGAGATCAGACGTCAGGACGGACCCTAATAAGCCTGATTTGGTACAATAAGTAGGGGTTATGTATTCTCCACCCGTTTGTGGATCCCCTGATAACTCCCCCTTTTTTGTTATAAGCTATGAGCTTTTGCAGCTAGGATTAACTAACATCAATGGCATAAATCTTCCGCATTTTTCATTTGTTATAAGAAGTAAACTCAAACCCCGTAGGAGTGGCACTTTGCGCCCTCTACAAAACATCACGTGACAAGCTAATTCCACCTCTATTCACATAGCTATCTATGTTCCTACTTCATACGCATCTTTTTTTAGTAATTGGTGTTATTTGATTATAGACCTAAATTTAATTATTTGAAAGAGAGGATACCTATACTTACACACGTGCTTACCTACAAAAAGGTACTACAAAGTGATGTGATGCGTGACCATAGCGGTGAGTTATAGAGAACAAAGAACAGATGAGAGAGCTATATACAGGGGATGGATTGGATACCTACGGGCCACATGATACCGCTATAACGTGGCTATTTTGGCCAATAGGAATTCTGATGTTGTCAGTTTAGTTTGATCTTTCAGGCTTCAAATTCCTCTCTATCTTCAACTACCTTTATTCCAGCAGCTTCGCACAAATTGACTCATCCCCTCGCCGCCCCGAAGATCCCAAGGACAAAGTTATTTTCAATCTACTTACACACCATGATTCCCTTATTCATTTTACTTATTCAGTCCATCATACGCTGCTGCGGTGCCATAATCACAACCGCAGACATGGATGATCTCAGTCAATTCTCGCGGGACTCCCCACCGTGCCCAGGACGAATATCGTGGCCCCAGTTGATAATGCCTCTCTCGTGCGAGGACCCTGCATGCCGGGGTATTTCCTGGGTGGCCCCTCCATATCGCTGCCGTCAACGCGATGGCATAATGTTTGGGATCGAGGTGTTTGGCTGTCGCTGCTGCCCGCGCTTGATTGATTGCGACGATCCAAAGTGTGCCGGTGGCCCCAACCGAGAGATTTGTCAGTCGGAACTTCTTGATGGCTGTATCTGTGTCTCATCCAATCGAAGAGTATCGAGTTCTTCTGTAAATGTGCCATTCGACAGTGCTGCTGCTGTGCAAGTGGAAGACGCGCATTAGCCAATCTTGCTGTATACGAACCGTCGAGCGAAATCAATGGAACAACACATAGTAATAGAGATTGTCCCCGCGACCCTCCAGTAAGATGTCTTGACCCCCAGTGCCGTGGATCAGACGATTGGAAAACTGAGCCGCCATTAACTCCGCGATGCAATCAAGCGGAGGGCAAGCTGGTCATGGACAGCACTGAAATTGCTCTGAGCGGTTGTCCCTGCTGCCCTGAATATATCGCGTGCAGTTCCACTGACTGCAATGGAAGTCCAAATCAAGCTTGTACTTCCGGTCCCTTGAATGGGTGTTTTTGCAGCTGGCTCAGCAGCGGACCCTGGCTCACTGCCGCTTCAACGCATGATGAACCTGATGTCTACATCAACACCCTTGATGAGTTTTTTGACAACCTACCGGAAGATTATGATCCTCTCGGTGATTGTACTTCATACACTGCGACAGCCTCCATCGCAGCCAGTTCGAGCATGTTCCATGAGGCCAGGCCTCTTGCAACTCAAATGCTGCAAAACTCCACCTGGGTGGATTTGCTGTCAAGCGGACTGGAGTCTCAGCCTCTCACAGATTAGAGACAGCTGTCTGCACTAGGGCAGACGGCTTTAAATTCAATTATTTCAAAATCAGTCAAACATGATTGAGGATTGAAAGAAAGTAAAGAAGAAATGACTTCTATAGCTCTATCTTAGCTAGTGTGGGCATTAGTCCTCTCGCTCTTGGAGAAAGTTGAGCATCATGGCATTGCTGTATCGAGCTATTTTTAGATTCAATCAAAGCTGACAAAATTGCAGCAACTTTTCCCGAGTATCAAACACCGGATTGACCTATCTCACAACCAATCAACACTCATCAGAACGTATCTGCCAATTATGTCTACGAAGCTCATTACCATGCTTCAATCCACATGCCTATTATGGAGATGAACCTAATACTCATTCCCAGTAAATATTGAGGACCCCAAACCCTGTATACAGGAATATATAATGCTCCTTGTCCTAATCTTCGAACTCCTGCGAACAGGATTAAGTCACAAACACAACAATTTATCTATCATCACTTCACTATAGTTCAACTCCAGTCAAAATGGCCCTCAACGAGCAGTTGTCAAACTTATATGCTGCGACTAAAGCAAACGCTCCTGCTCCAGTCTTTGAAATCATTACCACGGCTCTCAGCAACTTCCAAAACTCATTTGATCCGGCGAAAGTCATTCAAGTTGGCACAAAACTTCCAGATTTCCGCTTGAGCGATGCTCTTGGCAAGGAAATAAGTAGCAGCGATCTTTTGAAGCAAGGGCCGCTACTCATATCATTCTACCGGGGCGAGTGGTGTCCTTTCTGCAATTTAGAACTGGCCGCACTACAAAAACATCTACCTGAATTTCAGGGGAAGGGTGTAACGCTTGTGGCTATTTCTCCTGAGTTGCCTAATCAGTCTCTGACTACGACTGAAAAGCATGCTCTGAAGTTTCCGGTTCTCTCTGATGTCGGAAATAAATACGCAAGGCAACTGGGAATTAGCTGGGTACAGCCGGACTCTATGCGTCCTCTTCTGGATAAATATGAGCTATCTAAGAGGAATGGAGACGATTCATACGAGATTCCAATACCAGCTACTCTGTTGGTTGATAAGAATGGCGTGGTTCGTAAGACCTTCATCGATCCGGACTATACGAAGAGGCTGGAACCATCGACTGTGCTAGAGTGGATCGATGAATTGTGATCGATAGGCGTCGGGTTCTCTTCTTAAGTCTCATCTTGAATCCTTGACTAGAGTATACAAATAGATTGTCCTCAGTGTTACTTCTTGTTATTATGAGAAATCAAATAGTCATTAACCACTTGCAAAATCCATATTACTTTTCTCTCAGTCTTCTCATGATAGATCTCTAGTGGCATTTCCACTGAATATGGCTACACTGTTACTTCGAATATGAACATCAGGAATGACTATAGAGAGAAATACGTTGATAAGTTATATTTGGATCATCCTATAAACATAAAGGATTACGCTGAGTAGGTTCAAAACAGTTAAAATACTTATTTATTCTATATCTACTAGTAGGTTTATATTCAGGTCCGCCCATGTTTTGTAGCTGTATGTAGTATGTTTACAATCTAGCTATCTCCCAGCTAGCAATGCTAGTGAATACGTCGCCCTCAGTCGCCTCGGAAATCCATGCTGGATTGGCCGGTTGATGAGGTTGAGCGACAACTCAACAGAGAGGTAGCTGACCACCTTCTGTACCACGGTAGGCGTTAAGCTCATGTACGTCCCACATGCTCAGGATCATGGGCCAGCTGTTGATGCATAAGTTAAGTTCTCAAAGGGGCCACCTTCAGTTCAAGGCCATAAGCAGGCAGCATACTCCGGATAACCCCTCACAATTCCATAGATCTGACTCAACTCGTCACTTAACATCTGAGGTCCATCCAAATGTGCTCTCTCTTTGGCAAATGTATGCCTCTTCAACGCAACATTCCATGCAAAGCTCGAGTGCCCAATCCCAGCAAAGTCAGATGCTTTCAGCGATACCAAGAAATCAACCATCCCCTGTTGATCCCATTTCAATGCCTTCAATTCTTCTAGATCCTCGCCTTTCAAAAGGTCAAATTTAGTTATGACAAGGAATTTCTGGGTAGTGTTAAAGGCGTCGACACTAAACCTAGCAACCTCATCGAGGTCGCCTGATGCGACGTAGATAACGGAGGGGTTGGATCGTGGTGCTTGCTCCAGATACAGTCGCGCCTGGGTCTCGTAACGCGAGTATACCCAATCACCGGCAGGCCAGGCCTCTACGGCGTCTTTTTCCGTTCGGAGATGTGCTACGAAAAAGGCGTTTGGAAATATGTTCTGATTCAGATCTAGATTGAGGGAAAACATATCACTATCACTTAAACTTTGCAACGTCTTGGTGGCGAGAATGCGAACATCAGAGCGGAATTTGAGGATGGATCCAAAGGCCAAAGCAAAGCCTTCGCCGTCTGAGTAAATAGGATAGGTCAAATATGAACGGCCCAGGTTGATGATCATAGGACCTGTCACTTCTGCACTGGAATACTGCTTCAACCATGTGTAAAACTGTTCGCGCCAAGCCGCTGGTTCTGGAAGGCCCGTGGAGGGAACGTGGCCCGCGAGGCTCTCTGGGAGAAGTGAAATTGCATCATGGGCGTTCTCGAAATTGGGAATATCTTCTCTTGATGCGTGTATCTGTAATGAGGGACAGGAGAGCCGTATCGAGTCTAGAAAGTGCTGGGTATCAAACATGTACGACAAATCCGTCGTCACTCCCGTCCGTATATGTGATATATCTGATGTGTTCCGGAGTACAATGCTTGGAATAACTAGACTTGCGCCTGCTGCGATAGCATAACGTACGCAGATCAGGATTGAGTTCCGGATGTTTCCAATCCCACCGACCGATTCATCACAGGTGAACACTACGCTCTCGTTCCACTGTGTCTCGCCACATACGCTTCGTATCGATTCAGAATCAAGGGGAGGAAAATCGAAAATGTCTGCGTTCTGCCCCAAGAGAGGTCTATTCGAGTAAATATTCCACGCAAGGTGATCGGGAAACTTGTATGGTCGGTCGAACGCTACCCATAGCCAGATTGCCCCCAGCACCGTTGCTGCAAGCACAGCATATCGTCGATTGACACCAGGGGGCAGTTGTATGATCATCTCAGGTGGTCAAGAAAACTAGAATCTTGAAATTAGTGACATGAGCAATACATCTCTTCGGAAATGGCGTATAACAGCTGTGGAGCCTCGGTGAACCTTCGCTACCAACCACCCAGGGGGGATTGACACACGTACTCAGAATATTCGGACACTTGTAAAACCCGAAAAGTCCAATAACTTAAAATCATTTCGCTTAGGAGAGCCTTTTTCTACGAAAAGTTACCGAATTCTTTGAGGTGGTGGAATACTTGTGTCAACCACCACCGGGCGGTTGGTAGCGAGAATTCACCGAGCGTCCACCAACTATTAGTGATAGCTGAAAGTTGAGCGCTTATGTGAAACGCGAGGCTGGCGGCTCTAATATAAATAAAAGCTTATAAAGGGCAATGGAGGAAGTCAACAAATCAAAATGGGGGCACAGAGACAAGACGCGTATCCCCAGTTCGTATCATTGGTATCTAGCCGTTAGAGGCGCTGTAGGAGGTAAAATGGGCTACTTTTCGCGATAGTTTCGCCAAATTGGGACATTTCCTGACGCTATTTTAGCTAATACGAGGAATCATTGTGGTTGCCTGAAATACTACCATGAGCTTCATATTAAAACCTTTACGGAGGTATAAATATAACGCCACATCATAACTCCAGCTTCAGGTATTGTAAGCCCGTTGTCTCAATGTCCACTCTCATATGTACTCTCAGGATGCTTGGGCCAGAAACTCGCACCAAAGAATCCCCAGAGACAGGGCGGTCCATCACTCGTCTCAGATTGCGTGTCAGCGGTATCTGATACTGTCGCCATCTCTTGATCACACACTTGAGGAATTCTCTCCTCATAGTATTCCTCACATCTTCCTTGAAGCTTCTCCTTGAACATATTCTCATATGCCTCCTTTAGGTCAGTAGTTCCCTCATTCTCGCGCACATGTCCTCCATGCTTTGTTCTTGAACCACAAACCTTCCAATAAATTGCTCTTCTCCCTCCAAACCAGGATTGTGCACATATCTTCTCATAGCCACCAGCTGCTGAAGCCTTATGCTCGGAATTAACGTGTTTCCTCACATCCGTTACATCTTTCCGAATAAAACCACATTGCTTGCACCGAAATGCGTCCACCACTCTGAGGTCGCACACAGGTGCTGAGCCATCCGGGTTAAGAGGTATATCGCCGAAATCTAGAGGCGGTAACGTGGCGATGAAGGATATTACAATCTTCCTTAGGTGTGAAGGGAGTTCGTGGTTTTTTCGGAGGTGGTCTAAGAGGCTTTTTGGGAGGACGACTATTTGGCAGCTCAAGCAGACCGGCAGTATCGCTGGCTGGCTGAGGAGTATTAGGTACGGCCGGAGCTCATCAGGCAGTTTGAGGCGAGGGCTTGTAACATTGGCATTTCCTGCGTCTGGATTGTGCATCTCCTCGCTGCCTCGCTGCACATGAAATGATGAAAGAGTTAGACGGTTGCAGCGGTATGGTTTTGGTCCATGTCTTAGTACTCGTGGTTTTAATCTACGTGGTTCAGGTCGACAACGTCAAATTTCGGTGTGTGGACTAAAACCGCGCGTTAGATTGGTGTCGGAGTAATTTTGTGCCCAGCTTATTTTATATTTGTAAGGCCATGACATGACTAATCCGGTAGCCCGCAGAGGCACTTCTCCCAGGCTTGATATGAGCAGATGGCATTTAGGTACTACGTACGACTCCACCTCAGCTACCTTTACGCGTAGAGAAGAATTGTGACAACTAAGACACAAGATGACCATAGCACATGTCATGGTTCAACTCCAGTGTTACCATCGCCTACAGACTTTAAAAATGTTCAGTCACGCCGCCGGTACAATACTCCAGCCGCGAACAATGGTTTGGATAATTGATTGTAATTGTCAATGGGTTATATAATGTCGCAGACAGGAGGTCCTATTGCAAGTAATGAACTTTAGTCTACCTTCTTCACTTTCTTACTCCCGTAAAGTTTCACAGCCATGGTTAGAATTGCGATAGCTGGCGGCTCAGGAAGTAGGTGGTGCTAGACGATGGCATTGTTCATTTTCGACGCAGAATTAACCATAATATAGGCATCGCAAGTGAAATTGTAGATATCTTAGCAGCAACTGGAAAGCATGAAATCTTAATCCTCTCACGCAAGGTATCTATCCGGCAGGAAGAACTCGACGAAGATATGGTTATTAATGCTAGGCTAGGACACATCTCCAACAGAAAATCTGCCCAGTGTTACTTGGGTCAAAGCCGAGTACAGCGACCCGAAGCAACTGGCCGAAACTTTGAAGAATGTGCATACCGTGCTCTCCTTTATCCCTGCCCACACAGATCTAGATGCCTCGGTCCAGAAAGCGTTGATCGATGCGGCAATCACTGCTGGTGTGAAGCGTTTCGCTCCAAGTGAGTGGGGAAGGTGAGTACTTTCTCAAAAAGGTGAAATTTTCATTCAATGAATATCTTACAAATTGTTTCTGGGTGAAATAGTTCGAATTTTGAGGAAATGCCGTGGTACACATCAAAGGGCATTATTAGAGAATATCTTGCAGAGATCAATAAAGAGAAGAAGGTAGGGTAACCTCTGACCATTCAAGCTATTCTTGTTTTCCATATTAACTAGCTTAAATATGTAGGTTCTGGAGTATTCACTTTTTCAGCCGGGGGCTCTCGTAGACTACATAGTGCCGCCAGGATCATCGACGACTAAGCCTTTGCTTGCTATGCCATTCCGTCTTGATTTCCTAAATCGACGCGCTATCGTCCTTGAAGGGCAAGACAGTCTTTTTAGCTTAACCACAATAAATGATTTGGCAAATATTGTGGCTCGAGCGATTGAATTTGAAGGTGAATGGCCCGTCAATGGTGGTGTTAACGGGGCTACTTTGCCGACCTCGAGGATACTCGAAATTGGAGCTGAAGTACGAGGTATGGAAGCACCTATTTCATCATAGAAAAGTTGTAAGCAGCTAACTAGGCGAAATGGAACAGGTGGAACCCCATTTGATATCACATCTTTGAAGGAAGAGGATGTACGTGCGGGCAACATACTCTCATCGTGGATCCCCATGATGGAGGCTCCTGGTGTTCCCGCTGAGCAAAACGAGCATTTCTCTAAGATGGTGCTCATAGGCACTCTTCTTAGTGGTGTCCATGAGTCTTGGGTTGTTTCCAATGAATGGAATAAACTACTTCCAGATTATGAATTTATGGATGTCGAAGAGTTCCTTGCGAGGCACTGGTTATGGAAGCCTTAGTTTCAAGGGCGGTCATATCTTTAAGGAGCTGTAAAAGCAGAAAGCAGAAATGCGAAGTTCAGTCACATAGAGCATTAATACTACTATATTAACAAAAGAGAACGATTAGATAGCGGTTGGATTATGATAGGCTTGTTGCATAGCTCTAACTCAGGATTGAAGTGGTTTACTATCAAAAGCGGGGTGTTCTACAGATGGTAATATGGATAACAGCAAAGCCTACAACTTTAATGTTAAAGATGGTTAAACTATAGATACCCAAGGACGAACAAGACCCAACATCTGTTTCTGATTTTGCTTTATTTGCGCGACCAGTAGCATGCTTAATCGAAAACTGAATCTTAAAGTTTTTATACTATGCCTTATCTTAAAAAGACTATCATTCAATTTTATCTACAAGTATCACGATTCAAAATTAGCCAAATCTATACATACGCTTATACAGGTTGACCAGGCTGCGCCCCACTTAAAAGTGTCCGTTTTACGGAGGCCTCTGCTCTTACATGGCTCAAAAGGCTCCCTATACGGTTGACTGAATCATCACTAGCTCAGAAAATATCAATCTTTAGTCTTTATGTATTACCGAATTTTCAACCGTACCCTGCGCTGCAACTCCCTTCTGAAAAAGCAATCCTCCTTCGAAAAGTAATAATTTCCATGGATCATTGGTTACACTTTCATCATTAATACTCCGTAATGAGACATGTAGTGTCAGCACTTGCGTTTATTGGACAAATTCCAACCACTTTAACAAGCTCGTTCTATAAACAGAAGTTGACCGTGGGTTTCACCTCGTAGCTAGGCCCTCATTGGAGCATCGAAAATCCGCCGCACCAAGCGGGCATACCACAGCATGAGGCTGTCATCTCTAATGGGACGTACGGCTGCATCGCTGAGGCGTAGTTGTCGAGGATTAATTGACTGCTTTCGCCGCCTGAGCTTTTCAATCCAGATTCCTTGTCCCTTTTGGTGGAGGAACAAAATCTGGCCATCATGTCGAGCAGTAGTAGTACTTCTAGTAGTCCGCTTCCCTTGGTGACCAATCAGTCAGTCATCACGCGGTATAACCGTGGTCCGGTCACAGCTGTGTTCACACCTCCAGCATCATGTCTCTCCACTTTCACCACGATTGTGTCCATGTACTTTGGCCATCAGGATGTCACTGCCTATTATGACCCAGCCTGCTACCCATCTAGTATATCTGCTGGGAGCGAATGGAATCTCTATTACTGTTAGTATCATCCTGAATATACAGCTCGGTTTAGGTAATAATATATGATGATAGATAGTCCTGCTCAGTGTCCCCAAGGCTGGACCGGAGTCACAACTTTCACGGGCAGCTTCACAGGTGATACCTTAGACATCTCTCTGCTCTTTCCTTGGGACCCGACACCACTGCAGTTCTTTGTTGCCCATCGTAATCAATCCATTAGATCCCTGACATTTAGCGCTTTTTCTAACTATGCATGTAGGGATTATTCTCACCTAGACTTCGGGTATCGATGCACATCAGGCTTCGCTGATGTCACAACATACCTCACATTCTACAAGCCGCTTTTAATGATGGTGTTTGGACTAGTGGGTAGTGTTGACTAGTGTATGGACCCCAGACACGAGCACATGGACTATTTTCGGAGATGGCATTCCTGTATGGTGGCAGAATTCCGATTTGGCTCTATTCTCTGCGGCTGCATCCACAGCATCATCGATTGTGACTACAACTGGAACCACGACTGGAACCAACTCGCAACCTACATCGAGTTCTACCAACACAGTAACCAGCACGCCAACTCCTAGCCCATCAAGTGGCCTGTCATCCGGTGCGAAAATTGGAATAGGCATAGGTGTTCCTTTAGCTGCCATCGCGATCGGATGTATTGGTTTTGCATGCTACATACGAAGGCGTAGAAGGAATAAGGTTGTGCCACCCGAGTTGCACGATAATGCAATGAAGGATGTATCAGGAAGTCCAGAACTTCCGGAAGAATTCGTACATGAAATGTACACCGAGCCACAAGGGCCCGAGGAACTCGCGGCTCGATGACTAGGAAAGAGTTAATCTCGTCCACGTAGATCCTGAATACACTTTATAAGTTGGATGTTTCGTTTAGTGTTTACTGATTTGAGCTCTGGAGTTCGTTTCTCGTATTGGGAAAATAGCTTCCATCAGTTGCAAGGCTTGGGGTTGGTCGTGGGGAAGCAAAAGATATACCTTAATAGTTATTGCTGGAATTTTTTTCCCCTGCATATAAGTATATAAGAGATATTAGGCATAGTATAATTAATTCATACACAAAGCGTTACATGATTACTTAACGTGTATGTCTCCCTTATAACCTTCCAAAGAGGTTCAGGGCAGCAGATTCCTCTTGCATAAAGAATCGTCCACTTTATTTTTGATTCTGAGCGACTTCATTCTCGACAGTCTCATTCTCAAGGTTTTATATTTAGTTCAAGCCTTCGTGGGCACCCGGCGCAGCCGTAGTGGGGCTCTCGGCAGCAGCCGACGCTGAGAGAATAATTTCCCGAAGACTAATTCTATGTGATCCTCCTGGTTTGTTTCTTCCACACAGCTGAGCTACGATAAAAAGAGAATACATCCGAGCAAACGAACTGTCTTATGTATTACCATCAGGCTCCTACAGTCAGCAGTCAATCAGTATCAAAGAATTAAGGAGTCGTGCAGTACCAAGAAGCCAGTGTACGATGTATGACGCAGGTCAAGCTATGCTGTGCCGCAGGGTAATGGCCATTATACGGACTGGCAGTATCGTATATTGTGTAAAAGGTTCTTACTAGAACTACCGGCGGTTAAGAGCTGTGTTTCAGATCTTCGATTGCCGTGATACAATGACAATAACCGACTCGTTCTTCGCCGTGATTTGCAGATAATTCTCCGAAATTCCTGGCAGCTGAAGGGAGTTGAAGTTGATCGTACATACTTTAAGTGAGAAGATCCTCCGGTTTACGTGAAACGAGCCGATCATCTCGATAGTGGCAACTATACAAAGTAACAATTTCTGTATTATATAACTCTAATCAAACCGACTATTTTAAGTTTGTTCTAAGAACTAGCTCCAATCTAATAGACATTAATTATCGCACAAATATGGCAAATAGCTCCATCACTCCAATTGCTTGCACGAATCTCGGGTCCTCCTTCACAAACTTCTCATGCTGTTATCCGAACGACCAAAACAACTCAATATGCGACAAACTCTTCCTCCCACCCGGTAACCTTTTCCAAAACGGATGTCCAAGCGGTGACTGCGCTGCAGGCTGCTCCGACGTCACGCAGATCTACACATCGCAGCTGCAAGCAAATCTCACCGGAAATGGCGCTCTCCCGATCGCCCGCTACATGGCATGTGCAAACCTCCCTTCTATTGCCAGCTACGTCAATCACAAGGTGCTATCTAAGAACATCACTCAGAGCGTGCAGCCTTGGATAGACTTGAATACCTCCGATAGCAGTCTAGAGAGCGTCACATTGGCGGTTACGGATTGCTTATCCTCGACCTGCGAGAGATCTCGCAACGCTACCCTCTGCTACGACTATTGCTCGCCTGTGAAGCTCCTTCGAAATAGCACTTCTCCGAACCTCGAGAATATCAATGCCTGTCTGGATCAGATGTGTAGCCATCCCATCCGATCCTTACCGTGGGCGGATGCAGATGTTATTGGAATTGGGGTATGTCACTACCATTACAACTTTTTAGATATCAAAGATAGTAACTAGAATCCCTTGAGCAGGTCTTCTCATCGTATGTCATGCAATGCATATTCATTGTACTTCTCTGGATCGGCTTCCTTGGCTTCGCGATACATCGACACGTAAGAAAGAAACCTGAACGACCGTCCGATGCGTTCAAGCCTGGGAGGCATTACCAGTCCTGGATCGATCTTCTCCTCGACTTCCACAAGTCCCAGTGTTACTTCGGTGCAACACTAATGATTGCCTCTCTCACATATGGCATCTACGACGTCGACATGCTGGTAACATTCTTGCTGACGCCGCTTACGACGAACAGTATTGCCCCCGTCATCTTTGCTTATCTCCTTCTCGTGTATTATAGGCCACCATCGATAGGAACCACGCTTCTGACAGTTGTGGTGTACATCCTGTCTACGTTGGTCTACTGGAGTCTATACAAGCATCTCATTCCATTAAGCAGTGACCACGATGGGTTCAATGAGTTCGCTGTTTACCAACAGTTCATGTTCAAACTGTCAGCTATCCCGGCATGTGGTGGATTTTCAGGCCTATCTGTCTGTCCGAATATATCCATAGGATCGAACTTTGTGAAATCAGCTAAGGATAGAATCAGCGATCTGACCCCTCTCATTTGGGCGTATTCTACACTTGTTCTTATATCCTTACTTGCTTATCAGCTCTATCAAACTCGCTCGAAACAGACGCTAGATATGACTACCCCGGTGTGGCGTAGGGCTTACTGGCTTTCGACTGTCATCTTCCTCGCGGCTATTGGCATGCAACTTAATGTGCTCTCCATTTCCCTTGATTTGAACATGATTAACCCTTTGGATTGGAGCTTTGGCCAGATTGTTGCCGTTACGGTTTGGATTCCACCGTTGCTTGAGTATATATACCGCGAGATGACGGAGTAGTTATAGTGCGATATCTGGCACTTGTATCGGAGTTATAGGAACATTTATTTGTATTTTTAGCTGTTCAAATTTGCAGAATGTCCCAGAAATATTAGCTTTGAGATATTGGTTAAACATGATGTATTTATATGGTTTTACGTTTGAACTGACCGGTAATGTCAAAAGCTTGTGCATATTACTAAAACTTGATCCGATATTGAGGTTAGGACGACAATCAAACGAGCCATGATTCAGTAAGTAGATTGAAGAAGCTAATCCAAAAGATATCTTTTATTGTGATATAACTGTACAATATTTCCAACAAGTGGCCAAAATTCCATATCTTACAATTGTTAGAGGTCCAAATCTACCATACTACGACAGCTTCCGTGAAACCTCGTACGTTATTTCCCGTATACCATAGCTATAGACCTTGAATTTCCGTTGTTTGTGACATAAACTCAACTACTTCCATTAGTCTTCCTCTTCTTGCTCGGATGCTCGCTCGGCTTAAATTCCTCGGCATAGATCTTGAAGAAGTCGACCGGCTCTTGCGGGTGTTGGCCGGTGATATCATGGAATGCACAGGTGGAGATGTAGTTTGTCTTGCCCTCTTTAACCAGCGAATAGTATTCTAGGAGGTATTCGAGCTCTGAAGCATCCGATGCGGCCTGTGCGTGCAAAACTCGCTTGGCCTCAGCTCTGAAGAGTTCATTCAGTAAGTTATCGTGTATTTGTAGCATTGGGCAAATATGAGGGATGCGTAATTGATTGATGGAGAGGTCGCTACTTACGCTGAGATATTTTCGAATTTCATGTCCACACCCAAGGCTTGTGAGGCAGCTTCGGCGAGTTCCTTTCCAGCAGCTAGCATAGGCCCTAAAAATAAATTGAGTATATGCTGATATGACAGAATAACCTGATTGGCTTACCAGTTGCCACGATTAGTTGTCCTCGATGCCTGTCGTCAAATCCGTGTTTTCCTTTGCCTGAGAGAACGTTTGCGACAACCAGTGCGACGTCCTTAGATGATTAGGAAAAGATTATTTGAAGCCAAATGACGCTCAACTTACACCAAGAGCAATGGGTGCAAACTTGTGAGAGTTCCCGATCGGCAAGGGTAAGATACCCTCTTTCGCCTGGGGGCTATAATTCAGTAGATTCTCTGCGTAGAATCCCGCTCTGTCATAACAAATTAGTTTCTATGCGCAAAGATAGAAAGGATACACAGTGAGGGAGTCGCGTGCTTACCTGACAACAACTGGAGAAGTTCCAGTCGGGGTATCAGCATCACCCTTGCTCTCCATCACCAGCTGCTCAATGTCGATGAACTCGCGCAGCCGTGGTTGTTTCTGTCTGTCAGCCATATCTGCTCCCGCAGAGCTAATTAGGCAAACATTGGGAACAGCAGCTTGCTTAGCAGCATTGACCAGCTCGACTGTGATATCGTACTTCTCCTTGTGTGTCGGTGGGATGACGCAGATGGTGTCTGCTCCAGAATCCTTCAGCGTTTTGACCATGTCCTTGACGCGGCCTGGCTTGTGCGTGATTATCTTGACACCCAATTTCTCGAGCTCTTTGCATTTTGCATTGTGCGGATGCAGACTCAGACCACTGACCGAATCGACCTTGCTGGAGAATTGAGGATTGCTGACGAGGAGCTCAGCGATGAGGAAGCCGGTTTGGCCGTCGACAGCTGAGATGCACACGTTTCGCGACATGATGAGTGTTTAGAATTGCTTAACTCAAATCAATAGATTTTCCTCTGATGATGATGCGAAAGATAGAAGATGGTCTTGTCTCCATTGTCGCAAATGGAATTGTCCTGTGGTGTTATAGTCGACATTAATTCTCGATACGTCACAGATGACGTTGGGAACCGAAAGGAAGACACGGCCCCGAATAAACAATATCCCCTTCTCGCGGCTGAGGAGAAGTCAGGCCTAGACTCTGTAGGGTCGTATTCTGTACCTGAAAAAGCAATCTACAGACAATTCAGGTATTGGGCAGATTATCATCCTGGCGGAGAGTTATTTCCATAACGTCACTGGATCAACAGGGGACACGGAGCTCTTGGTCTTGGTATTATGTCATCTCACGATACGTTTCATCAGGCTGTGTTATGCACAATTAATGCGCCCGTTTAACGCTCTGACCTATCTTATTCCATGTTAATGACTGTCTTCATGGCTAGTATATTAGCGACAGAGTGCTACGGGAGTTTCATACCTCCGTAAACAAGGAAGAATGGCCTAGTAAGCCTCACAACGGCTGTTGCTCTACAACTTAACCATGGCGATTAGGCCATACACTCCCGCTCATTTGAGCCAGCTCGGAGGCACAGTCTCTCACACCACCAGTGGTCATCCCAAACGGCGAGGAAGATTCACTGTAGAACGGCCCTATGGTCACTCGTATGCTAGAGATGCTTTCTGTGGTTGAACGCGGTTTATATCTAGATATCTACACCTGTACATAATTCCTTAGCTTAACATATCCCACTGCCCTCAGGGAGCAGGTTTCATCTGCGCCCGCTGGACGCAAATAATTACTATCATCCTCATCAACACTAAAAAGGGAAGTTGATTCATCAGACCAACAGCTCTCATTTCAAAACAGAGAATCTCAAGCTATCGTGCCAGTCGATCTCGAGTTTGACCGTCTTCCATGACTTGGTTGCCTGAGGCGATCAATCTGTAGTGGATTTGTGGTGCTTTAGAAGCGCGTAGCTTGCGATGGGCTAGTTTTTGCTTATCACATTTTTCTACATGTATCTTCGGATTCTACATGATCATAAGTGAATTTATAGAGTAGACCTTCTTCACAACTAGAGTATGCAAATTTGACCTAGAGATCCTGATTCCCTTCAGATTTATCCAACAATATTGTCGAAATTGAGGAGCTCATCCGCATAATCGGACTGAAGTAGGGGAACGCCTTTATAGTTAACGTAACTTTGAAATACTACAACTCGGGTCTATAATTGAAAAACTGCTAACAATGGACGCTGGTCTTCAGTAGTACATTAGCCACTTAGGCCGTGTTGTCTCTCCTGAGTTAACCTTCTCTTCATTTACTTTTCTATCCATGCTCCTCTAATTGATGCCTCCGTATGTGCCGTGGCAAACGACACCCATATCCACATTCTGCACTATTCACTTCAAGCGTGCATCGTATACTATTATCCTAAACCTTCACCAATGCTGTGACGAAGGAGATGTGGGTGGGGGAAACGGAAACTCACATTACTCTACTTCGGATTCATTTACGATATTAACGCTTTAATCTGAATGGTCCAACTCTACTCGTTTTGCTTTAGTTAACTTGTCATGGGGTTTTCCCGTGAAATGGGTATCAACATGATCACGTAAACCCCTGTACTTGCACGTTATGCAAATGATGGTCGGGAACTCGGGCAAACGGACGTATTCCTTCGTTTTGCTTGTTTTTATAACTAGGGTTTAATCATATGTACGATTCAAAAACCGATTGATATAAAACTTTTCTCTATTCTTGCAATTAACTTGGATGATATGTATTTAAATAACTAGTAACTTCTTTGAATGAACGCTGCCCTTTTAATAACGGTTCCATCTCCTGATCGTTTCTTATTCTGTACCGTGTGGTACGCAATGTAGATCCTTGTCGTAAACCCTTTAAATCTTATATGATTTAATTGATTTATCATATGACTGTTTAAATCCTATACGATTCAACCTTGCTCAATCACATAATTCTTATAAGGTTTAAACTCTAAATTGACTCTATTAATGTTAACCCATTCTATATGCGGTCTAACTCACCTGCATACTACTAACGTTTTTGCATCGGACCCCTGGCCCTGGAATCTGGGGTACTGATTGATCCAACAAACCCGGCGCTGAGGTTGGCGCCAAACACCGATTGTGGATACGCCGAACGGCAGGGTTCGCTTAGCATCAGAGCTGAACTCCTATGGTGTATATAATCCGTAATGCTGCTGGCTGTCGGTCTACAGATTGGGGATGCCTTGACTAAAAACCCAAGTTTTCTACGTAATTTAGTCTGCCAACATGCTTCCACATGTAGCTCAATTGAACGGATCTCGCTTGATTGTGTACCATAGCAATTTCGTCAGAACTCGGATCTCGTCTAGACAGCATATCTATATAACTAACTCTTTTCTCCGTAAAGAAAGCTATCAGGCGCCTACTATAGTAGAGTAGAAGCTTAGGAATACAAGGCTATTCTCCAACTCATCTACTTTATACCTCAATTCTCACCACAGATCTTTCAATATGCAGCTTTGGGGCAACATCGTGGCCTTGGCCTCCTTATTAAGCTTGGGCTTGGTAAGTAATACCTAGGCCAGATAGCGAGGGGCCCTTCTAATACTGCATATATAATTAGTCTTTGGATACGTTGGCCCAGGAAGGAAAGCCTGCTGGTCTCGCGATCCGCCAGGACGATATCATTCCAATGTCGAACGAGACAGCTATTGCTGAGATGACCTATGAGGGCCCTGCCTTCCCTAGCGGCACCCAAATTACCTTGACTGGGACGGCTGAGGCGATATATGCGAAACTTCTGGAACTCAACCCCAACTATGATACAGACTTTGCAACCGAGATTGCTGCCAACATGGCCGCTGACCCCGAGGACGACGACAGCGTTAGTGGGCTCGATGCGCGATCCTGGCACGGGAACTGTCACCTATATACCGACCGCGTATGTATCCCGAGACAGGTTCGGTCAGGTATCCACTATCTCCACAAGCTGACAGGGTCGTGCGGTCTACAAGCTCGCACATGTACTCGTGTCTCGTGTGACTTGGACGCGGGCATTTATGCCTGTACTGCAGTGAGTGGTTTGCAATTGTTATAGCTGTTAGCTCGGTTCGGAAGGTCACCACTAACATGAGGGTACAAATCTTTAGGGAGGCAAGCGCAAGGTATGCTGCGATCGTATTGCTCACCTAGCGCACCGGATTGTCAAGCACTGTAAGTTTGACGTAATGGGGGAAGAGGGGACTTCTGGACGGGACTTTAGTGGGGATGGATGGGCGACTGATGTTGCCGGTACCAGCTGTTAATGGCCAGGGATTTTTGGGTTTGAGACATAACTAAAACATGGCCATAATGGTCTAAAAGCGAATTCAATGACAGTGGTATAAGGTTAACTATATAATTACATGAATATAATATAGTTTCTGCTTTGTGACTCGTGGTATGATGATGTTGTGCGACTACATGAAGTCCTCAGGAAAGAGACGGGGAAGCCAGCTTCGCCTGGAGAAACGTTCACAGCCCGGCCCCTCTCGTACTTATCCAAGAATGAAAGTCAGCAGTCTATGTATCGATGACATGGGGATAGCATGATGGGTAAAAGCACTTACAGAACGGTTGTCTGTAGCTCCCGCATCTCTCCACGCACCCAAATCAGGGACCACGCAACGCTTCCAAATAGAGTAATTCAGTTTTGTTGGCCTATGGTCAGAAAGCTATTATGCTAATGCTTATTATGAGGCCCACCCTACTCTTTGCGAGAACCTGATTTATCTCATTTATGGATTGCTTATTTAAAGAAGTAAGAGAGAGAGTTAAGACTTGAAATTTCTCAATTAATACTCTTAACCGGTTAAAAAGAGGAGGCTCAAAAGAGAGGCGCTTCTCTCGCCGTTAACAGTATCCGCAGCAACAGGATAATGTCTAATTATGTTTCAAAAACCAGTCCCGTTCCTCAAGATTCCCCATTACAATCTCCAGCATTGCTTTCTTCCGATTTCTATCTTTGCTTAAGATGTCCTACAACTTCTTGGTAATGTATTCCTCTATTATCTTTCAGTCTACAATAATAGTCTTATTTTGAATGATCTACTTTATATTAAATTCTTCCACGGGCTTGTCACGTTTTATCACTTCTAAAACTTCAGTATCCCGCCCGCAGCAATGACTTGTCACCATATACACACTCTTAAGGGGGCTTGTGCATATGATCTTTCCTAACTGCTCACACTTGATATCATTTTCTGAGGAATTCAGTAAAAGGCATATTACAAATCGTACCCGTTGAAGAGCTTTCTCAAATGAGAGTCAAGACTTTATCTCGCGTTGTATTGTATAAAGTAACGGGAACACGAGTGTGTCAATATCGGGGTTGAGGTAAATCCAGCCCGTCTGGATAGTAGCCTCACCCAATCGTGTAAGATTCCGACTGAATTCTTTCCTCATGAAGTTCAGAGATTCCGTTCACGCTTTCAAAAGACTTTGTACTTATATTACTTTACGCTCAACTAACGCTTTAACCTCCTGAAATGGTTGCTTCCTGCCACTGTCAACAGCGTACAACGCAAAGGAGTTAGTGGATCAATTCGTGGTGTAAGTCTAAGTATAACACGGGGGCAACAATGAGTGACAGAATGACCGTACTCAAAGCGTACTAAAACCATATTATCTATACCTTAATAACAATTTTGCCAACCTCTGTTTGATCTAATAACATCTTAAATGCTTCTTTAGCCTCATCCCACTCAAACGTACGCGCAATGACGGGGCGGATTTCATGCTCCTCAATCATTCGGACAAGCTCGACGGTCATATCTCTGCTCATGCCCAGTACGCCCCTTGCTGGTACCATATTCGCATCAGTCCTTTATATGAAGATTTAGAAGGAGTCGCTCACCTGTTTTAGCACCATATAACAATTCCGGTATAAGATCAAGTTGCTGAGATGGTGTGAGGATACCGATAATGGAGACAAGTCCTCCTTGGCGCAAACTTTTCAGCGACCTTTCAATCGTGCCGGCACCTCCGACCTCGATAACATGATCGACTCCCCTGCCGTTAGTTAGCCGCCGAACTTCATGGTCCCACTCGGGCTGCTTTCGATAGTTGATAGTTTGATGTGCTCCAAGGCGCCTTGCCAACTCGAGCTTCTTATCAGATGAAGATATAGCTATCACAGTGGCTCCAGCTGCTGCTGCAAGCTACGTCTGTCAGCATTTATCCATTACAATATCTATGTGGACTACGAACCTGTACAGCGAAGGTGCTAACACCACCAGTGCCTTGCGTCAGGACGGTCACTCCTTTCTCAGTCTTTATTGGACCGAAAAACAGAGCATTCGCCGCTGTTCCACCAGCTGTAGGGATCACGGCTGCTTCTTCAAAACTCAAGTTTTTCGGCGACCGCAGCAGGAGGTCGTCTCTGACGAGAGCGTACTGCCTTAGGGTGCCTTGTACCTCACCTCCACCCAGCGCAGAGTTGATATCAAAACCTGCTGCGTCGAGTCCATTTATCCATGAATTCTGCGCCAAGATAACTCTATCCCCAACTTTCCATATGCTAGGCTCGCCAACAGCTTCGACGATCCCTGCACCATCACTACAGGGACTGAGGCCCGGAACGGCATTCGTTGGGTAGACTGGGTCGTTGGCAATTACCATTAGATCTCGAGCATTGAGCGCAACAGCTCGAATGCGGACAAGTGCTGTGCCTGGTTGAACAGTGGGTTTCGTAACGTCTCTAAGTTCGAGGTTGGCTAGGGCATCTGTGGAGCGCCACGAGGCTCCTGTGATGTTGGGATGAATTTGCCAGGATTGAGGCATCATATCACAGAATAACTTGTCGAATATATTTGTTTCCTAGGAAGAGAAGTCAGTTGATATACCTTTCACCTACCCTCAACGTTGCTGCATTATTAATTGTCAGCTCGCTTAATCAGCCTTCATTTCTAGTCGTTTCCTCCTAGTCGGTGGCCTCTAACAGTATCAACTCACAAACTGGATGTCAGAACCGGTGGATACGCTCTGTACGTAAAGGCGTAAGCCTTTTCGTGAATAGCTTTTAACAACATTACATACTAATTGTAGAATGGGTTATAAACTGTCATACTGCTCTTTCAGACCCATTCAACATGGGTTGATCCTGATATTTAATATTCACTTCTATTTGTGCCTTACTATGTATTTTCTCATTATAAATATAGCTGTACATACCTCGTAAAATAGACAATTCAATTCATCTTTGCATTTCATAGTTGAGTTCTTGTAACGATACAATATATCGGAACCTTCAGATCTTGACACTGAACAAGAGTTAGCTATATTGAGATAACCAAAACAATCGATTAATGTACAAATCAAGGCTATTTTGTTATATTAAGGATTTAAAGTAACATTGCTTGTTTGCGGTTAAATATAACCTAATAAAGTAAGTCTTTACTTTCCCAGCTACAGCCTCCACTGAACCAAGGCCAAGATCGAAGGCTACACTCGAATTATGGCACAAACTTCTCAGTCACCTTAACTTACAGGTCGTAAATAAGGTCAATATATTCATGCAAGATGCGGAGATTACTTCCAAAGATCAATACCTCACTTCCTCATGCGAGGAGTGCCGAATTGCAAAAGCAAAAGAGAATATATCAAGGATCCTACAAGAGCGAGCAGACCGACCATTCAAAAGAATTCATATAGACATAATTCACCCGAATAAGACTATAAAATACTCTTAATACGTTCTACACTTCTTGAACGACTGTACCCGCATGCACTTCATGTATATACTCTGGCCAAGGTGTGGGAATAACAATATCAAATCCTTGAGGGACGTATATACAGCGAGACAGTGTTAGAGGTATCGGTTGTACCGAGTGAAGGAAGTTCAAGATGTGACAGTACAGCATCTATTTGATAACTAAGCTTCAGGATAGCAATGCAGATTGATCTCTGGACCTTCAAATACAGGTAGAACACGCTGTATTTATAAGTGTAACCTTCTAACAACTAGCTATATGGTAACCATACCGTCTTTAACTGCCGTGTTCACTGTACTAACTTGCGCTCTTGGCCATACACACTGTACTGCCTCCCCGCGCTTTGACAGACAGCCTACTATTGTCGCAATTGTCGAGAGGCTCAGAAGCGTCATGTATACTCTCCCAATATGACTTTTGTTATGCCATCTGCCATCTGGGTGCCTTTTCTTTCTGTTTCTGTGTCTCATGGTAGTGGTGAGAAAGAAATGCCTGGGTTCCGCCAACACCTGGTGCAAAGGTACATGTGTATTCGTGTCAGATATTCATACAGACCAGCGCGTAAGCGATAACCTAGGCTAATTACCGCGGAGTTTATGGCTATAAAGGCTAAATCTTCCACTGAATGCGAGAGTTCAGAGATCAATTTTGTATTCGATTCTTGGGATATAGCTGTATATATATTGGGTTCTACCTGGCATCTTCTCACCCTTTGCAACCGCAGTCTGACAATTCGCCCTACCCTGCGTTGTGCAAGAGCAAGCCTACTGATGTGATGTTCCGCCTTTGGTGATCGTTTTGCCATGGGCTTAGAAAAACTCAAGGCAAAACCCAAGGTAAATGTGCTGCCAGTCTGGGTGAACACAAGTTTGTGCGCACGCAAAATAATACACTTCAACTTTAATATAGATTTATTACTCAACAAACTATTATAAAATAAAGTATAATATATAAATACACTAATCATACTTTATTTTAGTCATATCATCTCGACTTGTCTGTAAGTAGAGCCAATTGCTCACTGCTTCTTTGTGTCGCGTTGGGTAATGAACGTGCAAAAACTCGTAATCGCGTATCCCCATACCTACCATCAGCCAAACGGCTCTGAACTGTTGTTGTTATGACGTTGAAGTTTCGTGAGGGTTTACGGCATCCTTGTTTTTATGGGTTGCTCCATGTCTCTCCAGCTCATAATTCCTCACAAACCCCTTCTTGCAGACTGTGCATACAAACGGTTTTTCCTTTGTGTGTTCTCTGAGCCGATGCGTATTTAACGAATTTGCTCTGCTATATGTCTTCTGGCAAATCTCACACTGATACTTAGTTGGCGGCTTCTTGACATGTGGAAATTTCCACGAGAAGGCTTCAGGATCAGGATGATACTGGCTCATATGCTTTTTAAGCTCTTTCTCAGTACTCCACCCGATATACATCCGTGTGCAGCCTATCTCCGTGCAGCAGTAAGGTTTCTCGTGTCGGTTGATATGCTGTACGAGACCTTTCTCACTCGTGAACCCTTCGTGAAAGTAGTAGCAGGCGTGGCGCGAGCACTTGTGCCACTTCTCTCCATAACAAGCGACCAATTCTGGTTCCATGCCATTGTTGATAGATGTGCCTGAATTTGAGGTTGTGGTTGAATTTTTGCCAAGTTCTTCAAGTATCATTCGGACGCTAGTAATTCTCTTTCCAAGCTCGCCAAGGGCTTCTAACTTCTCTTCCGTCATCCGGTTTGCTTTGGCGTGGCTCAGGAGCAATACGAGAGACTCATAGCACTCTGCATCCTGTAGTTTGGAGAGTCTTTCTATGAACTCTTCGTGTACTTTCTCCGCTTTGACTGTGTCTGGTTCATACATTTCAAAGAATTCATTAATGGCCATGCCAAGGTCCGCAGAGTTTTGTAGATCCAGTGGCTGAAGGAATGTGATAGCACTTTCGAGGTGGTGATACCAATGCAAACTTGCATAGTCAAGGAAAGAAAAATGGCCTGTTTTGACAAATTTCAGAATTTCGTCGTGGGATAAGCTTGGTTCAAAGCATTCAAAGGTGAGGTATTGCATGCAGAGGCTAGCAAGCTGGGTCTCCTCTTTCTGGCTATTCAAGAACTTCTCGTGAACTAGATAGCTGGAAATCAAAACATTAATTGCACATTCTGGTTTACTAGGGGAAACTTACTGCCTAGCAGTTGTATGCACAAGCTGCACTCTATCTCCAGGTAGGACTTCCACTAAAGATCCGCATATATCTCGTATGTGATCTGGCATATGACGACCCTCAAAATTGACTTCGCGTTGCGCAATATTGATAGATGTGGCTCCTTGAATCTCGTGCCACTTCATCGGTCGTTTGCTGAAAGTGATCCAACCAAGGAGTTTCCGCGCAGTCTGTCGCTGGACTGGATTGGGGTTTCTTAGTATTTTATTAACGATGCGAGCATACCTGTGTACAATTAGTTTAGCCTAGTGACAAACCGGGTTAACATACGCCTGGTCAAAGCCATTAGGAAAGGTATCGGGATGCAACTCATTATATACACTTTCCAAATTTTCCTGAGCATGGAGATTTTCTAAAACAAGCCTAGCAAAGAGAAACATCCCGTCCGCGCCTTCACAGACAAGCTTGACAATATGTTCTCTTGCTTTGTCCGGCATCACTCTAAATCGTTCCTGTATCCTCTTAGCCCATTTCTCAGCATAGTTCCGAATGTCCGACTCATTGTGATCTTTTCTTAATTGGATAACGTCTGCTATGTGGAGTGCTGACTTTATATCATTGAGCTCTTGACTAATAAATAATCCTCGGAGTTTCCTAGGTGTGATACTATTGTCGGTTATAGATGAAATGAAAAAATTTAGAATTAACCTCCTTTCTTTTTGGTCACATTCGTCAATGCCGTCAATTATGAGGAATGTTTGCGGTACCGCTTGGAGAACGGTTCTCAATAGTTTAATGCAGTCTTGTGACGTTGCTAGAGTCACTTTTGCGCTTTTAAGACACTCATCATAAAGATATGGGAGGATACTTTGGTTCTGGCGAAGAAGCTGAGCCAGTATTGCCTTTGAAATACTGACAAATTTGTTCCTTTGTCCATCTTGATCACGGCAGTAGAAGAATGCTAATGAAACCTCTTTTGATGTTTCCGTAATTCTTTGGCATTTCTCTATAATTACTGAAGCTAAAACTGTTTTCCCTGAAAATTATTAGTAATGATTATACCATTACAGATTTCAGATAAACCAGTAGCATCTTGAAATCAGCGATTATGGGACAGGGATATCTCACCTGCTCCGGGTTTACCATTCAGCCAAACCATAGGTACAGTAGTTTGACTAGGGTCAAGCCATATCTCGATGGTAGGATCACTCAAGATCCACTGTCCAGTCTCGGGGATATCCCGTCTTGTCATAGCAAAAGTAGCTTGGTCAATATCAGAATCGGCAGCTGAGAGCCAGTTTATAACGGCAAGTTTTTTCATATAATTTTGTTTCTGTTCAAATGCTGCAAAAGAGACCTCTGATTGAAGGCGTGCATCTCGCGCTTCTTGAATCTGCTCTAGACTTGCGGCACTCTCAATAAGTTCCCGGTGGCGGATGAGATCATTCAAAATAGGCTTAAAACTCTCCTGAAAGTCTTTCCATGTAGCAGTAAAAAGGTTTCTCCATGCTAACATGGGTTAGATCTAGATGGGCTAAGGAAAAGTAACATCAACGCACCAGACTGTGAAAATATGCGCCAGGCCCGAAGATGAAACTTCAAAATGTCCTCATATATCCATACCAAAATCTTTTTCATATGAGCATTGCCGCTAAACATTGAACGATATTTGAGTAGTAATGGAAAGTTCTCTGAAATCTGCTTATAAGCATCAAGCAGGACATCAAATGCCTTACTCCAATTACTTGCAATCTTGAAAGTGTTAGATAAAGAAAGATCCACGATAGAAGATATACACGAAATTAGATATTTGAAATATTTTTCACTTACTAGAAGCATAAACTTCATTGGTCCCCACACAAAGCATAGAAGCGAAGAGGTGTTTAAAAATACTTCGATAATATCTTTATATTGAGTCATTGCTTCAAGAAATGGTTCAATTCTCTTTAGATTCTGGGCGGTTTTACTCTTTCTCTGTTTTTCTTGGATATCAATTATCGTCTTTTGGAGGTCTTCAAGAGTGCTGACAGCAAAGCTGCTCTCCTCATGGGGCCTGAGACGCTTCTTAAAGTCGTCCAAGGCTTGCTTGAAGCCATCTTCCATAGCTGGTCGCTCTATAGAGGCTACGATGAGCTTTCAGTCAATTACCGATAATAACAGAGAGTATGGGCCTAAGTGGCACGTAAATTATGTGTTTGGCTCACCAATGCGGGGGCTTCAGCACTTCGCGACCTATACCATCAAGCCGAGAGAGATTTGTTCTGCGGTGTTACATCCCAGCCTCGACAATCACTTTTATAGAAGCATATGAAATTTGCTTCAGAAGTTTGTAAGGCTGCGGTTCGTAAAGTTAGAGCACAGTGTGAGGCTTTTAATCCAAGATCACAAGCTACGATAGCACAGCCTTAAGGTGGCTGATATTACCCCGATTCATTGGTCGGTGAAATTTCTCTAGCGTAAGGCTTTCTGATCCTATCTATATAATGACATAAAAGAGCCTCGCACAAATCTCCACAATGACAAACATATCGGAATATTTGGAAATATCTAAGAATTTGCGTTATGATAGAACTATATGACGCTAGTTGATTCGAATTTTCAAATATGTCGCAAACTCCGGACTATGTCGGTATAGACAGTCCTAGAAGCGATTATTTAAGTGAAAATGATAGGGAAGTGGGCGATGAGGACAGTGTGTCAATATCTTCGAAATATACTGATAACAGTGAAGCAACATTGGAATTCCCGTAGGTTTAAAGCTTTAGTTACAGAACTCGACTGAACAAAATGTTAGGTTGGAGCAAGTAGATTTTGACGACGTCTATGTATTTGACCCAACTTCAAACGAGCTCCTTTTCGAAGAATTTAAAAAGCGCCAGCGTGGTTTGAGTGACACATTTTCTGAACCAAAGATAAAGAAACAACGCCAAAAATCTGTCTCTCCTTCGTTTGAACTAAGAGATGATATTGAAAGCTCTAATGTTTCCGATGGGCCTGAAAGCGATCGACAAAGCAGCATATCGGAAAATATCCAGGAGATTGATTGGGAAGCATTCCTTCTCGAGGATGAGATGTTGCCGCCATCCAATTGGGAAAAAGAGTTCCTTAAACATAAGGAGAAGATGCTCAGTCGTTATGGCTATAAGGGACTATTTGAGAATGATGAGCAAGAAGAAATGAACAGCGAAGACCAGCCATGGTACCCTTATGACCTTTCGGAAATTGAAAATTTGGTTCCGGATTGCAAAGTAGACGGAGTAACATTTGTAGGCGCTCAAAACGGAGAGAGCAAATTATGCTACGGCATGGTACGTATTATATCTGGTTTTCATATTTTTTATCCAATACATTCACTTCAAGCATCGCACGCACTCATCCATATGAGCAGATACATAATGTTAGAGTGAAAATTTTACCACAAGCATCCGACCTTCTAAAACTCATGAAAGTAACTCGTACCACTCTTGATTCTGCAGAACAACAAGACATTTACACCTTTAAACTTAATTCTGAAGGAGATGGTCAAAAGTTCATTTTACAACCACCAGATTCAATGGAAAGGGAGGTGCAATCATATGATAATATAGCGGTAGTAAACCGTGAATCTAGTAGCGTTCTTTCACAGATAGCCGCCTATTGCACATTTGAAACTTATTCGATGGCCGAACCGTGGACTTCAATCAGTAGTGGAGCTGCTGCCGCCGAGAAAGACCACTATATGTTTGTTCATATAGTTTTATATGGGTTCCAGGAGCACCTACAAAAGGTTGGTGATATTTTGGATACGAGGAAAGTTTATCTTCAAGAACCTGATTTTCGGGACATGCAATTTGATTACAAAAATCCGCACTTCATAGACTTAAGCTCTATTAATCTTAGCACCACATCAGACTTGGGCCCCTTAACATCGTCGTTACTACAAATAGACTTTAACTTTCAACAACAGCAAGCGTTGGATGAACAGGGGATTACACAGGCATTATTAAAGCAGAAAGTCATGGCAGCTTTCAACACCACTACCCGAGCTCAAACTCTTAAAAGAGTAGGGGCGGACAGCAAGATTCGGACAAAGCTTCTACCGTGAGTAGGACCAACTTTTGTATTTCTGCTCTCCAGGCTCACAGGATAAAGATATCAAGAAGAAGCTTTAGATTTCATCATGCAACGGGAGTCTGGTCCAACTCCAGAAGAATATTGTTTATGGAGATCAGATGACTTTGTTTCGTATGTCAAAATGAAGTTTGTATAAGATTGATATACTGACTAGGTTTAGATATAAACATGCCATTACGGGCTGTGAAATAAATGAGATACCTACGGAAACCGGTGGTGGCATTCTAGCCGATGAGATGGGCTTGGGGAAGACTCTGACGATGCTGTCAGCTATAATTGGAACGGCAGCAGAGGCTAACACATTTGCACTCAGTTCTCAAAATAGCACGCACCTAAATGTAGAGCAAAACTTAATCCATTCCAGAGCTACTTTAATAGTTGTACCCTCTCCTTGTAAGATTTTATTCAAAGTCCTTATATTGCGGACAATATCTGACTTTGAGCAGTACTGCTTAATGAATGGCTAGAAGAAATCAAAAGGTGAGATATTACTCACTAATCGTAATACCAGCTGACACGGAACAGACACTGTACAGGCTTTTCCAACATTACTATCTACCATAGTCACGGTCGTGAGAGCAATCCAAGAGTGCTCGCAGATTCTGATCTTATTTTAAGTACTTACCATACAATTGCCGCTGAGTCAACAGATAAGATGAGTCCGTTGTGGCAAATCAGCTGGTATCGAATTGTTCTGGATGAAGGTAAACTAGTCCGTGACAATTTAGAAGATAAGAAACTAACAAGTTATACTTAAAGCACACGTAATCCGACGAATGGCTACAAAGCTTTCAAAAGCAATGAGAAAGCTTCACGGACTCCTTCGCTGGTGTTTAACTGGTACGCCCATTCAGAATAGTCTTGAAGATCTTGCAGCTCTCGTCAACTTTATACGATCTTCTCCACTTGACAATCTTCACAATTTTAAAAAGCATATAATTTCCCCAATAATGAGGAAATCTGAAAGTGGTATAGAAAACTTACGCAAGCTTCTCGATTCGGTTTGTCTTCGTCGAACTAAGGAACTTCTTGGTTTACCCGAAATTATTTTAGAATCACAGTTACTTAGTTTCTCGATCTCTGAGAAGAAACGGTATATTGATACAAGGGATAAGCTGATAAGTCTTATCAATCAGAACAGTTTGCAGCCACAGAACAGAGGATACCTAGGCGTCTTCCAACTCCAACTACAGCTCCGACGACTATGTAATCATGGTACATTCCAGAAGCCTTCACTTGGTTCCGAAGAATTCGATCCAGATCAAGCAATGTCGCTGTTAAGGAAGCATAAGCGAGCAAAATGTGATAGTTGCGGCATCAAAATTACCGGAATTCATGGAATTGAGGAGCAGAAAAATGGTAGTTTTACTGTTTGCGGTCACCTTCTTTGCTCAAGCTGCATTCCAAAAATGAAACAGGCGTTGCGGAAAGTCGACGGAGAAAACTCGCACCCACAGTGCTCATTATGCTCAGAAACCATATTTGCGGAGTATATCATGACTGAAGAAGCTTCATCTGCATCATCAGCCCGCGTGGGTAGGCATCTCTCTGCTTGGCAGTATTTTGACAAAGACGGCTGCTCTACAAAAGTTTCGGCAGTAGTCACAGATATTGAACAAAATAAAACTGATAGTAAGAGGTAAATAACCCATACGATACTTTATGAGTTTAGTTATGCTAACTATGCGCCTCAAGCATTGTCTTCTCATGTTGGACAAGATCTCTAGATCTTATTGGAATTTTCTTGACATCACGGAAATTAAAATTTGTTCGCATCGATGGTTCTCACACTATTGGGCAACGAAAGAGGATCTTAGAGATTTATCAAAAAGATCCCGAAATTCAGATATTATTGATGACCACCGGGACAGGTGCTGTTGGGTGAGTCTGCTGACATTTATACGAAATCAAACCGAACCACAACTAACAGTAGGGTTTCTAAGTCTCAATTTAACAGTCGCAAGTTCCGTTTATATTTTGGAGCCGCAATGGAATCCTATGGTCGAGAGTCAAGCTATAGCACGAGTTAACCGCCTAGGTCAGACGAAACCTGTACGAGTCATACGGTATATAATGAAAGACACAGTAGAGCAGGTGAGATAATTTAATTCAATAGATTGAGACAAGGCTGACTATCATAGCTGGAATTGCAAGCACAGCAGATACGAAAACTAGAGTACGCAAAAGTCGGATGGAAAGAAGATATAACCTATTAGGCAGATGGGCTAGAGATCTCCGAGGT
The DNA here is from genome assembly GCA_021399445.1 of Xylogone sp. PMI_703. NCBI lineage: Eukaryota > Fungi > Ascomycota > Leotiomycetes > Xylogone > Xylogone sp. PMI_703. Next base: position 792,922 of record JAJTUQ010000009.1, on the reverse strand, counting down.
TATGTCATTCTCTGGGCTATGAGACAAAAATGAGCGAGTATGCAAGTTGCGGGACGAAATAATCGTCTTAGGACATGAAAAACAAACCAGAGGAACATGCTTGGCGGCCAATATTTATCGAAGCCATTCTGCTAGACATCGCCGAGCGCCGAGATTAGGATAAAGAGGAAGAGGAGGTATAAGTACGAGAGTTCAAGGGAAGGATGATGAGCTACTAAGCAGAACTTGCCTGGTCTAATCAATGACAAGAATGGCAGAATAATTTAACGTCTCGTTCCCCTACCAGCCTGGCGGTAACCTGGACCACATCAACTTGACCGATACGTTTGGTGTGTTCGTACGAGGCTCGCTGTACGTTTGGAAGGTATGCACATCATTAATGTTGCGACAAAGCATTGCACTTCCTATATCCATCTGGCCTTGTGGCCTAGGTGGCTGTTAGTAATGTACATCTGTAAGCTGAAAACAATCCTACGAAATGCATTGGTGACATTATCGGTATCAGTACACAAGGTAGATTACAGCGATGCTGACCTGGAGCAACTATTTCAACACTTTGACGTCCAAGCACAACCTGCTGCTCTCTATCTCGGCGTCTCCAAACTCGGGCAAGATGTACTGTGCAAACTCGAGCGTCTTCAGCCGTCCGACTCGCGGCTGTGTGTCTGTGGGATGGTATGCCTGGTCGCGCGACAGGCTTCGCACTCCCCAGTGGCACCTGGGCTCGGCCCAGCGCTCGCGGTTGATCATGGTGATGTCTATGGTACAGATTTTGAAGGTGCGGTCCCTCGTTAGGCGGGAAGAAGTATCCTCGACGCGTGATGGCGACCACGGGTAGGTCCTTGTACCGCTGGTACTGTTCCTCGGTCATGCGTATATGCGTGACCGGGTATCCCCGCGTGCAGCTGGTTCTTGAAGTCGAGCAATGTTCCGAGTACGCCCCTACGGAGACGATGACTTTCTTGGCACGCCAAGTGGTCCGGTTTGCCGTGCGCACGCCAATGATGGTTTTGCTGTCGTGGGCGTCCCGGATGAAGCCCGTCACGGGTCCCGATTCACCTGCAATGAATTCGACTCCGAGTCTCTGGCATTCACGCTCCAGAACTACCATGGCATGGGCGGACTCGACCCACCTGGCATTGCTATTGTGGATGCCTCGGAATGTTGCAGAAGCATCTGACTGGCCGGCTGGGGCAGATTCGTAGCTTCCTTGCTGCCGTTGGCGCTGGTGATGGTCGTACCCCATTGCTGGATACAATTGGAACATGTGCTCCCAGTCTGGTAAGTCGACGGTTTGAGAGGAATTGCCTAATGAGCGCGTATTGGAAACAGCTGTGTCAAAAGTCTTTGCTCTGTCCTGGTCTAAAGAGCCGTCGGTGCCATATAACCAGCCGGTAGGGTGAAAAACGTCTTTTCAAAGCGGTTCTCGCCAGAACTGGGTGGCTTCCTGCGACAGTATTGAGAAGTGGCGCATCGACGTATTCGGTGCGGATGATCTTATTGCGGTCGTAGCCGGCGGAGGAAAGGGAAGGGACTTGCCATCGGTCAAGTACGCGTACATTGTGGTAACCTGCACGAGTGAGCCACCACGCAGTGGACAACCCAAAGACACCTCAACAATAATAAATGGAGTTGAGTGGTTGAGAGTTTCTAACATGTTGGACGTTGCAAATATTATTTACATGCGCCTATCATGGTACGGCAGACACAAGTAAGTCGAATAATGCCAGTATGGTAAAACTGGGGACAGAAAATGCCTACAAACATTGTCTGCAAGCTTCCTGCTTTTGTAAGTTATATCAAGGGCGACGTAGCCTCTTATGCACCATGCGGCGGGCAGCAAGCCCTAGGTGAGGCATTGACTCCGAGGGGAGTCGTACCGGTGCCCATACTGGGATGCTCTTAAGGGTGCCCCAATTGCGTTGTACGCTCGTTCTAAATTCCATATCCTCTTGTGGTTAAAAGGTTGGGAATCTCGTAAGGCTTGCGAAAAACACCGCTTCCTACTGTAAAGCATCTTAGTAGACGGAACCCTCGACCCCTAGCAGGACTGTTAGAGTCGATTACAGTGATTACATAACCCTCAAACTATAACTATTAATGATATGTGGAAATTTCAGGAGTTACTGTAGTTTGCTATACAACCCCTACTTCCTTTTGCAACGCCGTCGCTTCGATTGCGATTTGCTATGTTGACTGTTAAAATTGCCGTTATTGGTAGGGCTCGCGTGGCTCGGTACACGTAGGGTCAAACCCGTATTTCTGGCCTGCTGGCCTAATTTCTAAGGGTTTCAATAGACGGGTGTTTTGTCCTCCAGAGCCAAAAAGAGGATAACCCAACTACACGACTCAGAACGCTTGAATCTTGGAGAAAATTCACAGGCTTCTTCACGTTATTCTGGTCATGTATATGGTGAAATATCATAAGAATTAACCCCATGGTCGTCCGGGGCGGTAACCATTAAGTTTGCTAGAAACGCGGGTGTTTGAGTGCGTGAATGCAGTTAAAGAGGCAAGAGTTTAGGGGGTTTGGGCATGATCTATCCAATTGTAGTGCATGCTCTGGGGCTACTACGTCATCGTTTTGTTGCTCGTTTATTGAGGAAATGCGGTGCAGAAAAGTTCGATTTTGCTCTCTGAAGGGCATCGTTTGCTACTGTCACGTGATGATTGCACATTCTGGTACGATCTGACCACCGTACACCAGAATTCACTGCTGCAAAATTGAGCAATATTCTGCCATTGTATTAATGGAGCAGTCGGCTGGCTGATTCCTCAATGGGCTGGCTGACTAAAAATCAATCGGCTGTATCAAGTCATTGACTCATTGGCTGGAACATGTATAGTAGTTACAGAGAAGTCAGGATGGCTGTAATGATAAAATGGCAATTCAATTCACAGTACTCAACTTTATTACACACGAGTGCACATAAGTACATAGAAGAAGAGGAGGGCCAGAAGAGGTCCGACAAGTACGCAGATAGAGAACAACTATTCGATTTATAAGCACAGGCATGAACACTTAGAAGTGATCTGGCGAGACCACGGCTGACTCTTTGAATATGAGAGAGGGGAATACCTGTACTTAGAGATGCACGCTGCATAGCTGCCAATAGTCGGCTAGGACAGTTTATAGATAAAGATAAACAAACAAACAAACAAACATTTTATAGCAGCACTCTACTTTTTGATACTGACCTCCTTGTGCAGCCCATACTGTGTAGTATGTCACTCAAAAAACTTGACTTGTATTATTTTTGATAAAGTCGTGCTACTTATATGGAGCTGTTATCCTTAGAGTGTAACACGGGTAGACATAGATTTCCAGTTACACGCTCATAAAGAAACGAATAATCGTTAAACGTTTAATCGTAGCCGGTTTCCGAGCTTTTGTCCCAATGGTCAACCAGAATTATTCTTAAATAGGGAAATAATTTTCTTTCGGAAAAATGTACAACAGAGAGTAATTTGGTATGTGAATTGTGCTCTTTCTCTAAATCGTCGTGAGAACAAAAGAGCTGCCCTACCGGCTTACGCGGTGTACAATCCATGAAAACTTACAAGCGCCAGCGGGTGATCTGACAAGACCTAGAATTACTTTGAATATCAGGACAGCCAGGATAATATGTCTAGTTCTCAGGGCAAGATCGAATTTCATTTGCATTCACGGTATTCTTTCTTTCTGGGATATATTATAACTGCTAGTAACAGATATCGTCATTCAGTGAAAACTCTAACCTATTTCAATAGCGCCTGATATTGCAATACTCCCCTGAAGAGATATACCACCTACTCACCACAATAAAACATCTCAACACAGCTAGCATGTAGGAAACAACCCCAGGCAATCACAAAAGGGCATACCACCTCTCAGTATATTCCTCCGGGTTAGGCCACGGATCTGTATCTAATCACACCAAGTCAATAAAACACCACAAAAGCACGTCAATACAAGACAAAGAAAGATAGTACTTACAAGCCTCACCCACAACGACAAACCCCTCCCTCCCAACACTCCTCAAAACATAAACATACCTCGCCCCATTAATCCTCACAAGCACATCCCCAACCCTCGTCTCCTCCGGAACAAGACACACAAACCCACTATCCGCAGCCACCAGCCTTCTACCGGGTCCATAAACCCTCATATACCGATGCAGCTTCGCATACGGACTCTGCCCCTGTCTCTGCCTCTCTCGCTCTCCATCTTTCTCCCCAGGGATCAACAAGTTCCCCACGACACGATGATTCCCCTTGAACAGCTCCTCGGTTTCAACCCTCTCCACCAAAGGCTTCCCATCGGCACCGAGTCTCAGACCGGAGTTATCCGTCGAGATGGACAGGAAGGATAGCCAGGAGTCGTCTGTGGGGTTGATTTTCCGACTACTGTTCACCAGGGCGTGGGCTGCGAAGTGTTTAACGGCTGCGCGGGAGCGGGTGGATGCAGCGAAGGCTTTCCAGGCGTGGTAGACGCCATCGAGGACGGTGGAGGAGTCGTCGTCGGGGGAGACGGTGGTGGGGCAGAGGAGGGCGATGGATCCTAGGGTGCGGCCTCGGACTTTTAGGATGAGGTCTTTGTCGTCTCCATCGCCGTCGGTATCTATGCCGGCATCCTTGATGCTGTTGATATTCTGGAAGGAGTACTCCACCTCGTCGTACGGATGCAGCTGGGTATAACTATCTTGTGAGAAAGGGTTCGCTTTCCAGTCATCCAATAGATTAGGAACCCATGACGGGAGGCCGTGTTTTCGATCCGGATTCTGCGCTATGCTGAGGACGCTGAGATCCTGCTTGGCGGTAATGAGCGTCTTCGCAGCCTTGATATATATCTCCCTGACATCAAGCCTGTAATCAGGATACAGTCCATAGACATCTGGATCCGCCATCCCAAGCACGCCAAAGACTTTATCCCTCGGATCCGTCGCCTGACACATCCGCGTCGTGGCAATCATCTGCCTCAAGTCCTGGAACTCCGTTCCCGTGGTGGTATACACATTATGAGAAGCCAGATCAATAGCCTGACGATAGCACGAAACCCTCACCACCGCATCGTGGCCCGAAATCTGCATCGTCTGAGGCGGAATCGGCAGGAACCCTATCTTGTTCTGGATATCATCCAAGACCACCGCTGCGGAAATCACATCTACGAGAGGGCAGCTCTCATCACCGCAATGCACCGTCGCAATTCGTGGAATAGCGACCTCCTGGCGAATCCACACCCGCTGCCACCACGGCCGTTGAAACAATGCGGTCAGTGCCCTCCAATGCCGAACGCGCTGCTTCTTGGAAATCTCCTGAAGCACCACTTTCTTCTCGCCCGGTCCCCGCACGGGATCACCATCTGAGAGTTTCTGAATCACCTGCATCGCGAGCTTCGAATCGTCAGCTTCCTCACCAAGCCAGATCTCCACGCTGCGGCACTGGGCATAGATCCGCGTCATGAGTGCGACTTGGGAGTTCCGCTCGAGCATGTCCTCCTGGTTGATGCAGATGGCATCGATCCACCAGTCTTGCATCGCTTTATCACGGCTCCAGTTGCGCAGGGCGGCTTCTAGGTTGGCGGTCACGGGGAAGATGTGCCCGTCGAGGAGGATGGTGTGGGATCGGGAGAGCGTGCCCCAGGTGTAGGACATGGCTGTGTACCAGGTGAGCATGCGGGTGATATCTTGAGAGAGGTTTTTGCCATGATTCTTTTTGTCGTCAAGGGAGACGTGGGTTAGTGTGCAGCGGATGGGATCGTCGTCGGTGGTGTCGTTGAGGATGGTGAGGATTCGGATTTCGGACTTGGAGGCGTCGAGGGGTTTGTATATGTAGGGTCCTTCTTTGATTTCAGAGGTCCTTCGTGGAGTGGCTACCGTCTGGTGTGATGCTGCTGTTGCTGGTGGTAGTGACGGTATAGATAATTCGTGCGAAACGACGGCGCTTCCAAGTTCTGGCATCTGGGGGAGACTGAGACGAGAGAGAACGAGATTGAGAGACTCTTCAATCCGCTTGATCCTCTCGTCCATCAATTCCATCGAGCCAGCGAAGTCGATGATCTTTGTCGTTGTCATCTTGATAATGTATGATACTGGAGACACTCTAAACGCTTCTCGTATAAACCTAATTCCCTGCTATTCCACCTGAGATGTTTCTTCCCCCACAAAGTGACCATATAAATACCCTCAATCTAAAATACTTTTCACCGTATTTTATCCCAAGAGCCAAGACAACAACACCATTGTCTCCGAACAATTGCATTATTCCAACCCTGCTGCCTGTCTGGCGTGTGAATCGCAGTGCATTAGCACAAAGACAATGCGGCAACGCCGCCCAGGGATTAATGAAACCCCTGGATCCTTCCGCGAACAAGCATCTGACGGCGTTTCGCTTAGGACAAAGGGTTTGTCTCACAAGTCGTATGAGACGAACGTCAGCTATGAGCGTTATGAGCTCGTTATTATTGTACTATCTCATACATCGATCTCATTAAATGAATGAACTAGTATGAACGAACAAAAAGTCTTATGGTATATTACTAATAGACTCTTCTCTCTCTCTCCTCTTCGAACATCTCTATTACTACTATATATAAAACGATTTCATATACTCATGCGGGACATCAAAAAGAATACATAATATGTACGGAACGCTGATAATAAAAAAGGAGCAAAAGAATCGTGAAGGTTGGGAATCATCCCATCCACTCAGCCTCAATGAGCCACAGTCTCGACCTCGGTGGAGCCCTCGCGCCGAGGTACTTGAATCGTGGATCGGCTTTCTTGAAGAGGAGCTCCCAGTCGCTGGTTTGTCTCTCGCGGCCGCTCATGCAGGCGAGCATCTATGAAGTCAGTATCAAGTGGAAAGAATGTAACGAAGTCAACTGGATTGTTTAAATGGCGGACTTACAATTGTATCAAGACCTCTGTGGTCACGAAGTCAGTAAATGAAGAAGCAGCAATTATAAACTTATAGAGAAGATGATGACAGCTCACCTCGTCGCCCTCTCATCCCTCCACCTCACACCCCCCGGCTCCGGCACACTCTCATCATTAATCAAGATCCTCGCCCCAGGCTTCAGCGCCGGAATCGCAGCCTTCAACACCTCGACGGCCTTCTCATCGTAAATGTTGTGAAACACGAACCGGTACAAGTACACATCGGCGCCGACGACGGGCTGGGGCTGGAAGTAGTCGTGCTGCATCCAGGATATGTTCGTGCCGGGGTAGTCGACCTTGATGTCGTCGACCATGCGGATGTCCTGGACGATGAGCTTGAGGTCGGGATGGGCGCGGGAGATGGCGGCGCTGGCGAAGCCGTTTGCGCCTCCGACCTGGTCATCATGTTAGTCTTTTTTCTTTATGTGTAGAGAGACAGTAGGGAAGTAGAGTAAGAGAAGTGGAGGAGGAAAGAAGGAAGAAAGGAGCTTACATCCACCACTGTCCCCTTCCCCAAGCTCTCCCACGGATACCCCTCCACCAAGCTACTCTCCTCATATCCCTCACCCGTACTAAAGAACTGCATCGCCCTCCCAAAGTTAATCGTCCTCACCGGATCCCTTGCCACATCCTCGTACACGCCGACCTCCCCAGACCGTCCCACAGCGATGGAATACCCGACCTCGCGCGGACTGGTAGAATCGGGCCAGCTCTCCAGCGCATCGGTCGTGTGCGCCAGGCTCTTGAGGGCCACGGTGGTGTGCAGCTCGACGAAGGCGGCGAGATTGGTATTCGTGACCAGCAGTGCGGAGGTGGGGGAGTGGGCGACGCGCTGGCCGGCGTCGAGTTCGCGGAAGAGGCGGCTGGTCATGGCGTGCCGGAGGATGCGTCGCAGTAAGGGTTCGGAGATGTGAGATTGCGTGGAGAGGTCGGCGTAGGAGATGGAGGAGTCGAGGGGGACGAGGTTGGCGATGTTCCAGCGGTGGATGGCGGCGAGGGGGAGGACGTGGACGGCCTAGATCATAAGTTTTTTGAGTACCCGTTCTTCTATCTTTCATTTCTTCTTTATCTTGAAGCTCTAGATTGAGTACGTCTTGTGTATAGAAAGAATGTACATATTGATATTGTACTAATGGAAGATGGGATAAGATGATAAGAGAGGAAACAGCAAACGATGTGATGAAAGAGAGAATAAGCACGTACAGACCAGGCCAGTTCACGCAGATGCTCGACATTGCCCACGAGAGCCGCATTGAGCTCTGGAATGAGGTCGATGAGGTCGAGTCGTGCTTCCTGCTCCTCCGGCGTCGTGGGCTCGAGGGACTGAGGGGTCGCCAGGGCCTCACGCACCGCAGCAGCGAGCGCGACGAGGTTGTTGGCAGACATGTCTGCTCTGGAGTTGTTCTCTATCTGGTAAGTTTATTCAGTAACAAGCTCTAGATCCAATCCAAATCCCTTATCACACTGCACAAGACCCCAAAACACGCGAATTATGAGGTTGAAGTGGAAGTAGGATATTATAATCCAGTGTACTTTGTATGAGGAGCAGCCCACGTGTCCTAGTCGAGGAGGCTAAAACCCATTGAACTGCACCACCGCCGCGGGCCACCACGTCTCTGGGTCTGATTAATTTATTGCAGTATTACTCAACTCGCCGGGCTGGGAAAGTTCTGGGCTCAGGCTCGTCCGTATCGGCGGGATATGCTACCATCGTGCAGCTGTTGGTAAATAGTCAGGTTCATGTACGGTGCAGTATCTGCATTGCGACGCTGCAGGTTGGCGGCGACCAATATGGTATTCCAGTGGACGGGTTCCTTTTGCTTCAGGGGGGCATTCGTTAGTGGGATTCAGGGGAGTTCCAGCGGACTGGGTGGCCCCCAATAGGCTGGAGATGCCTGAAGAGAACCCTGAAGAGAGCTGTTCTTCAGGGGGCGGTTCAGTGGCCCTCCAGCAGCCCAATCAGCACCCTCCGCCCCGTCCACTCCAGCCCGATAAACCCCATTTTCTACAGCTCCATCGCATCGGGTGAATAGGAATAGCCGCAAAGAGCCAAGCCAAGCAAGCCCGTGGAGAACAGAGAGAAAAGCGAACGAACGTAAGACGGTCAGACGTGAGACAACCGATCGGTCGGTCGGTACATGATTACCAGTAGCAGCGTGAGAACCGTGTGAACACAGAGAGATTCTCCTTTATCCAACCCCCGTCTCGCATGAAACGGTCGCTGGAGACAAGGGCAAATCACGGCTACTACTGTAGGAGCACAGAATATTACCGTAATACCACGCTTCTCAATCCCGGGATCCATCGTTGCTTCTTCTCTCTCATCTCCATCTTCCTAAACCTTAAATCGCCCTCATCACAATTTCCCGGCAATCCGTCCGTCCCGCTGTATAGTAGCTGCACCGGCGATCTCTTGCTTCGGAGCTTCCTTGTCGCTGTCCACTGCTTTGCCATGTCGTCGTCGTCGCCGTCTTCCTCCTTCCCTCCGCCGCCCTCCGCTGCCGTCCCCGCCCCGGCTCAACAGCAGCAGCAGGACCAGCAATACCAGCATCAACAGGAACATCCACAACAGCAATACCAACAACTATCCCAGGGCCACGGCCAGACCAGTCCGAAGAGTCCTCCCAAGAGTCCTAAGAGCCCCAAGAGCCCGCAGCGACCTGGCCCAGCCCCAGGCACAGCAGTAGCCCCTCCACCACAGCTCAACGCGCCCGACACCGTCGAGGCCGCCGACGACGACACCGCCTGGCTGGACGAGGACCTCGAGGACGACAGCGATGGCAACGGCGACGACAGCGACCGCGACAGCGCGTACGCCAGCGAGGAGATGAGCGCGTACTCGGCGTCGCTGACGTCCAGCATCCGCAACCACATCCTGGAGAACGGCATGCAGTACCATGCGTTTCATGCGGACTCGACGTTTTACCCGTTCCCCAACGACGAGAACGAGCAGAACCGCGACGACATCAAGCATGCCATGACGGTGATGCTGTGTGGTGGACGACTGTACTTTGCGCCGATAGGACAAAATCCGCAGAGTATTTTGGATTTGGGTGAGTATTTACAACCTTGGTTCATTAATTTCTTGTTCTTATTACATTAATTTCTATTTTTTGGTTAATTTTTTGAGGATTTTGTATCATTTTTGATGATTTTCTCTTATCGATTCACCACCGGGTCGTGCCGAATTATGGTTATCTCATCAATCACGACCTCCCAAAAGCAATATCTTATGCACGACTTATGCACTAATTTTATGAAACCAATTTATGAAAATAAAGACTCATACTAATCAATCAATTCACCTGAATAGGCACTGGCACCGGTATCTGGGCTATTGAAAGTAAGTCGTATAAACCAATCCATCTCTTAACTAATCTTATGATCAATATGTGTTGCTCCTGCTTATACTATCTCAGTGGCGGACCGTTTCCCCAGCGCCACCGTCGAAGGCGTCGACCTCAGCGCAATCCAGCCCACATTCGTCCCACCCAATCTCAAGTTCATCGTCGACGACATTGAAGGCGAGTGGGTGTATCCCCCGAATTCCATCGACTACGTGCATTGTCGTCACGTGGCTCAGACAATCAAGAATAAGCCTCTCTTATTACAACGCGCTTTAGAGTGAGTCTTTAACCCATCCACAACACCAGGACAAGAGAAGGAGAAAATATCCATTAAATTATCCAAAAAGGACATATATATATACCACCACAATTGCCAAACTAATCTCATTTATAGAGCCCTCCGCCCCGGCGGCTACTTCGAGTTCCAAGAAATCCTCTACTACCCCTACTGCGACGACGGCACCATGACCGACCCCTATCCCTTCAAGGACTGGGTCGACCTGCTCAACCAAGGCATCGCCAACCTCGGCGGCGACAACTACGGCGCCGCCAAGCTGGCCACGCAGATGCGCGACGCCGGCTTCGCGAACGTCTCCGAGACGGTGCTCAAGCTGCCCTTTGGCACCTGGCCCAAGACGAAGGTCCACAAGCGCGCGGGCCTGTACTGGCGGGTGGCCATCAGCGATGGGCTGAGGAATATTAGCAGCCGTATTTTTACCGTGGGGCTGGGGTGGAAGATGGAGGAGTTGGATGTGTATTTGGTGGATGTGAGGAAGAGTTTGACGGATACGAGTAAGCATGTGTATTTTCCGTTGTATGTGGTGTATGGGCAGAAGCCTCTTTCGTAGTTTCTTTTATTGTGTTTTCTTCCGATTCTCCTTTCTTTCTTTATTTGTCTTTGGAATTTCAATTTTGGGATTTTGCTTATAGCTCGGGTTTTGCGTCGGATTGGGAGATATTGCATTGGGAGTAGGTTATACGTGATCCGAGACTTGAGATCAGGGTGTCTAGGAAGTCTGTTTTGGAGTTACTGGGTTCAGCATCGGGATATTAGGGATATACTTGCATCTTTGCTGAATAAAAGTGTTTTCTTCATCAGCTATCTTTGTACGATCTAGTAAATGACGTGTTGAACAATCATCCCTTAAAAGACCCGAAATGAATTTTATATAATTCTAGAAAGAGAAAAGAAACACACCACATAACTCCAACTCACACTCTTTCAATCATCCACATCACCAACCTCCAACACTTTATCCAATCGAGAAATCCAAATACACCCCATTCCTCTCCATTCCCCAACTCCTAAACCCCCTCGCAACCTCCCTCATGAAACCTTCATCATACTCCTCCCCATCAGCCTCAAACCCAATCCTACCGGTCCTCCAAGTAAACCACCGCTCCAACCTCCCATCCTCCCCCCCAGCACTCCCATCCCTAAACAACCCCACCGCCACATCAATAATCTCCGGCCGCTGCGGCCACCATCCAAACACCGTCGCGCCGCACACGCCACAGAAGATGCGCTTCACTCCAGGGCTGGAATAATACATCTTGGCTGTCCCGGGGAGTAAATCCGGTGGAAGAGAGGGTGAGAGCGTGCTGATGGGCACGAGGGTCCAGATTATGAAGTGCGTGCCGGTTACGAGACGGCAGTCGGAGCAGGGGTCTAGGAGGGCGACGTATTTTGTGGGATCGAGGGGCGAGATGTAGGTTTTGTATTCGGGGTGAGAGAGGAGCGCTGGTGTTGGGCGGGAGAGGGTGAAGGAGATGCCACCGCAGTGGCAGGATGCGTGGAGTTTTTCTTCCTCTTGTTCTTCTCCTGGGCTTTCTTCTTTGGATAATTCTTGATGTTTGGCATTCTTGCCATCGGCTTTGCTAAATGGGTAAACCTCCATTTCTTTCCCCCGCACATTCTTGATCCATTCCCAGATCCCTCCTTCCTTTGCAGAGTCCGTGTAAATGTGACTACTCCATTCCCAGATCCCCTCCTCTCTGCAATTCTCGTCGAAGATGGATGTGGAAACCGTCCAGTCCTCGTCGTTCAGTCCGCAGTCTCCCGCGTGGCATCCGCATGTGCTGCAGAAGTACCGTTTCCTCTGAGAGGGGGGGTTGGAGGATACGTATGCTGTGAGATTGGCTAGAGAGGAGGGAGCGATGAATGATGGGGATGTGCCTGCTGGAAGGGGAGCGTGGAATGCGGCGAAGGAGCCGTGGGTGTACCGGCAGATGGAGCAGTGGCAGAGATGGGCTTTGAGTGGGAGGGAGGAGGTTGGGATGGTGAGGGTGAAGTGGGTGGATTTGCAGTGGCAACGTGCGGTTAGGGTCTTGGTAGTCATGTTTCTTCCTTTTGAGTACTTATGTGAAGGAGGATTAAGATGATTACTTTTCAATTAAACATGCTGTGGCATATATATACTTAGATATAGTTTGATAAGACGTCACAAGGAGGGGAACCCAGTACCAAGCTCTCCGTAGATTCTGCATGAGCGATGAGAAAAGCTTAGTGCAGGTTTCAAGAGCTCTCTTGGATGATTTAAGAAGGTGATAAGCTATATCTTGGATCTAGATATATTAAAGTGGGATCTAATTGCGCATGTACTTCTCATAGTGCTAGACGTAATTGCTGAAAGCGTCAATTGAGAAAGGCGAGATAAGGTCGGATAAGTCCGATGTAGAGTAAAGGGCGTGGAGGGCCTAAGGTATCAACAAGAAGAGACATAGTGAAACACTATTGGAGAGCATCCAAGTTATCTTATTAGAAGGGCATTTCTAACATAAACTCTTTAACTAATTTACAATAAAGCTGCAAGCCCCAACAGCGCGACGCCAAATGGCAAGAGAGTTGCGGTTGGTCTTGCAGCATCACCACCATGATGAGTGGAAGTCGGGCTCCCTGGAGTCGTCCCGGCAGCACCTGCAGCACCTCTAGTGCTGGTTGGCGACCCAGCACCCGCCGGAGAGTTAGAAGCTGATGGTGTTGTAGACAGTTTCGTTGAGTTGACGACGAATCTACCAAGGACAGCAACCTTGGACCTGCCATCATCGAAGGACTGCACCTCCACCTGTGCTGACGCCGCAGAGATAAATGCACCTTCCAGTGATCTGTTTGTACAATTGCTCAATTGGCCCACCGAAGTCATCATGAACGGCTGCCAATAAAGCGTGTTGTTGGTGCCAGGCTGAGCAAAGGCCAACGAATCTGGAAACAAGGTCTTGTTGAATGAGCTTTCGGCGTCAGGACGATCGGACCAAGCAGCTAGCTGACCATCGTCACCAAAGTTGGTGTATTTGTCCTGAATGAGGTTGAAGAGCCTTTGCTCTTCGAGCGGGTCATCGATACTGATGTTCAGGAATCGTCTGACTGTGAAGTTGTAGCCTGCTCTACTCCACTCGCACTGGTTTTTGCCGGGACATGAGAGCCGGTCGCAGAGGATAGCAAATTGCGGGTTCGGTTTTTGGGAAACATTGTCAAGGCCGTTTGATATTACTCGGTAGTTTGTGCAATCTGAGGTGACTTGTTGGATATTCAGTGCGAGTAACACCGCAGAGGTTTGCAGAAGGGATCTGAAATGCATGATTAAATGGTAACGCTTTTAAAGACAAGTGTTCCTGGAGAAGACAAGAGTAGAAAGATCGTGCCGACTCGAGACTGGAAGTCGTGAAGGGTTTGCTCTTTTTATATATCCCATCGAAGATGCAACTCGTGGATTATTCTCCAATTAAACCCCATATTACTTGCGAGCTGTTTCAAGCATAAAAATAACCGCATGCTATGATAGTTTATTACAGCTTCAATTAACTAAATCAACAAAATAATTGGGTCGTCGACAGTTTAGAGCCTCACAACACACTGTATTGGGTATCTAACAGCAGTTTGAGGCCAGGGGCCTATAATTAACTTCTGGTCGAGTTGCATCTTAGGTAAGATCTAACTATAATGTAACTTATGTGGCGTACCTCGAATGCCAAGCTCAGCGCCAAAACGTAACTGGCGAACGGGTGCTTCACCGTTTTGTGTCGTGAATCCTTATCGCGCTAACTTACCTAATAGAGAATGATGAAACCTGGTAAAAAGATGATTTCTCATTCCACTGTGAAGTAGCACTGAGTGGATTTGTTCGTGATGTCTCCCGTCTAGCAATTTAGGAATTTGAACTTTCTGCTGTCACGGAAGAAAGCAGCCGTCGCCCTGGAGCTTCATCTTCAACAAGAGCTGGGACTGGAAATGGAATTATGCATAAGATCCCAACCACAGAGAGCTGCCCGTTCAGTCGGAGTTTATGCATGCTTCATGTTGCGTGTACTTAAAACTAGCTACGGCTCTACAATGAGAACTAGCCACACCTCAAGTAACACCATGGATACGAGTGATCTTTGAAGGTGAGAAACTACCAACCATACCTTCCGCTCTCCTTGCACTACTGCACTAGAAGCTTGGAAGCATACATTCGGAAATTTCCGATTTTATATAGATTTAGCTCAAATCCGTCGGAAATAAGTGTTTGTATCTCCACAAGCCTGATCCTAGAGAACCCCAGGGCATGTAGATCCACAGGATAGCTAGACACTTCAGAGTAAATTGTTCTCAAGACGAAGATCCTTGGCCATGTTGGCTCCCGTGGGGAGAGGCGCCGGAGTATGCTCACATACACGTAACTGGAAGATACGCGTATCAGTTGTTTCGGAGTTAAGTCCTATACCTTATTATGGACTTACCGTATCTTGGTACAAGCTGGATAGACTGGCTGTATAACCTCACAGTCGTGAGGCGGAAACGCGTGCACTAAAAATCGGAAAGTCTCCGGAGGCTCTCTTGACTAGAAATATTATGTAATATAATGACTAGTCCTGTTTAAGATTAGCGGATCTAGGCTACATTTCTCAAAGATCTAGGTCCGGAGTGGATAAATAATTTCCCATTATCTACTCGATCCTTCAGTAGTCTTATTTCCATTGCACATCCGTGGGAGAGAAAATGTGATTTGTTCTGATTTATTGGAATATCTAGTATTGATTTGAAATCACTTCGAGTATGTTCCAGCTCATTTACAACATAAATGGCTTAGTGTGAGGATGATGAGCAATCGGTAGTCACGTGTATTACTAAGCCGAGACTGAACATTTCAAACGCCACAACACCAAAGTGGCGATCTTGGAAACATTCAACTCGCAAAAACCACACACAATGGCTGAGCCCACAACAGACGTAGCCGCACCGCCAGTCATCACCTTCAAGAAGAGAGGTGCAAAAGCCAAAGGAAATATCAAGAAACGAGCAGCGACTCCCCCCTCCGATTCTTCCGAGTACTCCTCTTCCGAAGATGAATCCGGCCACAAGATCAAGCGGCGGAAGAAGAACACTGGCGCCGTGACAGCTTCATCGACAAGCAACAAACCCTCTGACAAGGACTTCTCAGCAACCGTCTTCGAAGCAGATCGCAGCGGTAACATTGCAAGCACAAACGACGCAACGAAGCAGAGCAACTGGTACGACGAGGAATCCAAGGACGCATTGTCCTCGAAGAACCTCTTAGGCACGACTAGATCTTTGTCTAAAGACGCGCAGAAGCCTGATGGAACATACAAGGGTCTTGCCAACCAGACGTCTTTCGTCCAGAAGAATCCTGATTCGCTACGCTCAGTCGGTCCCGTCAAGGCTGCCCCGACGAATGTGCGAATGACTACATACACGGACTACGCTCCAGACACATGTAAAGACTACAAAACAACAGGATTTTGCGGCTTTGGTGATAATTGCAAGTACCTACACGATAGAAGCGACTACAAACAAGGTTGGCAACTCGATCGAGAATGGGAAAATGTCACAAAAGGCAAGAAAGTGGCCGGGAAAGTGGTCGCGAGCGCCAACCGCAGTGGCGGTGCCGAAGCGGATGAAAATGACGAAGAACAAGACGCTATGCTGGAGAATATTCCATTCGCGTGCATTATCTGCAGAGAGGGTTACAAAAATCCGATTGTTACGAGGTGTGGACATTATTTCTGCGAGTCTTGTGCCTTGAAGAGGTATAGGAAGGATCCGAGTTGTGCGGCGTGTGGCGCAGGCACGAATGGAGTGTTCAATACGGCGAAGAAGTTGAATAAATTGCTGGAACGGAAGAGGGAACGGGCGGAGAAGAGAAGGAGGGAGGCTATTGAGGCTGGAGAGGAGGTTAGCGAGGAAGAAGAAGAGGATTGAAGTGATGGATCACTATATCTGAGGACCATAAAAGGATAAAAGGGATCTTGGACAGATCTACGCGCTGAGATATTGTGCTAAACTCTTCAATCTTCCTATCTTCTGAGATTCGTGCCCGACAATCTCTGCCATGGGGGTCTCGGATAGGTACACATAGGAGCAGGATATGTGGTTGACACTGTGCTGAAATATTTCCAGTACGGATGTTCATCTACGAGGATTGCCATTTCTCCGATGAAAAGGGGTGGAAGAATATTCTTGGGTCTTATCCGTTAAGCAGGGTTATCCAACTCTTGGTGGCCGCATTAGTACCTCAGATAGGGTTACACGGCAGCGATAGGAAGCATTATTCTCAGGCTCAATTCAGCAATTGTGCTTCTTGTAGTTAGGGAACCATAGGACCGCTGTTGAAATTCTTTGGTGTATAAGCCTTACGCATATTCTGTCTTCAGGAAATTCTACGCATATTATTGTATTATTAAAATAATAGAATATCTACATGCTCAGTTCTTCGGATTTGGTGTTGTTGTTTATCACCGTGGTTCTCGTCCTACAGTAATATAATAGGGGTATATGAGTATGACCTCAAAGTCAACCCCAAGAGGAGGATTAAGTGGTTTGGGCGGCGCAGGATTTGTCCAATTTAGGAAGGTGGGCGTGTTCTGGCCCAGCGGATCTCTTAAGCTCCCTACTTGCCTCATGACTCAGACTAGCAAAAGAGATAGGGCAGCCGAAATGTTATTCGACATTACCCTCTGTCAAACAACCATGATTCAATACAAAATACGTGATTATTCTTTTTGGCACGATGATTTCAGCAACAGAGGCAAATGAGAGTATCAAGTACTTCACTCACGAGTGGACCATCACAATTCCTAGCCGACCGGGTCTAAAATATATCCGCATGACTCCCAAGAACATACCTACTTGGATACCTGTTCTCAAAGATCCTAGCAACCATCCCTATGTGGAAGTTGATAGGGCAAAAGTCTGGGATGAAGCTGCTGTAGCAGATTTCAATGCAAATTTCTTAAAGGGGATCATCGAAGCGAAGACCAAGTATACCAGACTAAACTGGCTTATCGAGCTGGATGGTGAAATCATAGGAGGCGGGGGTCTTCGCCATTTGCCAGACGGGGCGAATAATATTGGCCTGCTCTTGACAGAGAAGTCTCGTGGAAAGGGTCTTGGGAAATTCACAGTGCAGTTTGCCATTGCGTTTGGTCGTAGACTGGGGATCAAGGAGTTTGAGTTGGGGACTATGAAGGCTAATCAGCCTATGCGATGGGTTATGGAGAGCTTGAAGATTCCGGCAAGAGAGGAGATCAAGGAGGATCCTCAGAGGAATTCTATCGTTGCGGAGCTTTTGTACACGATCCCAGCGACTGTATCTGTGGATAATATTGATATGCATGTGGAGTTCGGAGATGAAATATGTGTGGAGAATTGAAAATCGAGAATTGGCTGCGGAATAGACAAGTTAATGGAGATAGACTATAATTTTAATACTTATCTTGTTCCGGTTTTACTTTCTTGTATCTCAACGTTATTATATTTGGAATGCTGAATGTTCTAACGTATGACTCATGCTCTTATATGTTACCTTTGGGAGTCATTAGCATCTTTATGTTCAACGAAGTGCTCTATTAACTGACTACTCTTCAACAGTCGACAACAATCCTTTCTTTCCCGCGACTGACGCAACTCAGCAAGCTGTCTGCTTTCTGTTCCTCATCCAATGCCACCCCTCGATGAACAACTTCACCAGAACAGTAATCAACCATACACATGCCACAATTACCAGCTAAACAACTTGAGTCGATCTCAAGACCCGCCTCGTTCAAGACTTCCAGCAAGGTCTTGTCGCCGGGAACTTTCAAAACTTGCCCCGAACTTTTGACTTCAACCTCAAATGGATCACCAGTACTGTGGGATGATCCACCAAAATCTTCAAAGTGAACGAGTGATGCTGGATATTTAAGTGCGTTAGTCCGCTCCTGGCATGCTTTCATTAAGGACTGTGGCCCACAGCAATATATCATGGTCTCGAAGACATTATCCCTAGGCGACGGGATGATGGCGTTTATATCGAGTCGCTCTCCTCGACTTTTAGCGTACAGAGTTGTCCTTTTGGGATTGAAGGAGCCCAGATATGTCGCCTCCGCCTCACTCCGAACCGCATAGTGAATGTGATAATCGTTACCAGCCGACTCGAGTTCTTTGACTCTACGCAGAAATGCGGTGACACCAATTCCTCCAATGATGATGATATGCGATTTGACATTGCCTATTACATCATCGGCCTTTGAAGGAGGCTCGTAACCCTTTGCAATATCTACAACGTCTCCTTCGCGTAACGTATCATGCAAATAAACTGATCCTCCGCGAGAGTTGTCGTCGCGTGCTATACCAAGCTCAAATTTCTTGAGGGCCCCATCTACGACCGAATATGCCCGTGTGAAGCTTGCGTTCGGGCCGAACTTGAGACGAACATGGGGATACATGCCAAAAGAAGGATTCTCAAGTTCTACCGACTCGTCCTCGATAGTGAAAACAAATTTCTTCACTCTTGGTGTTATTGAAGTCTTCTCCACAAGTCGATAAGAATGCCAGGCTACGGGAATTCTATTCTTTCCCGCAATGCCTATAAGACGGTTGTCCATATCTTCAACACCTTTTAGCAAACGATTCTTGAATATCTGTACGATTTCGTCTCCTAAACCAGGGAGCTGAGCCAATTCATTCAATGCATCAGCATTATCTATATCGTGGAATAAGTAATTTGCAACGCGAGCAATGGACCATGTAGGATTAGGGCGCTCGATCAGTTCTATCTCGTCACCCTCCTCTATCCGCCCTGTTTTCAAAATCCGTAGATACCATCCTATGCGCCCGCTCTCCTGGGTTCTGATCGAAGCTTTCTTCCATTCAAACCGATGATTGAGCTTGTAACACGGCTGCCGAGGCTCGCTGACTTGGATGATGACTTCAGAACCTACTCTAAACTTATCACCAATGCAGACATTCTTCTCCGTGAGCAGCCGAGTTGAAATATTCTCACCGTATCCTCCCGTCTTGAATAAATGTGCTCGATCGGGCTTCTCCTCGCACCACTGGTCATAGTGACTAGCACAATATTGATGCAATGCCTTATCAACGCCTCCATGGAAGGCATACTGCTGCTCATCGCCAACTAAGCCTAGCTCAGTGACTTCGATCTTGCCCTGGCGGCGCGATTTTGAGATGGCAGACCGTAGCTTTAGGCCTCCCAGGGGTCGAATCTTCCCAGTCCGCACCTCCAATAAGGTATCGAGCGGCGGGAGGAGAGCAGCTTGTTCGTTTGTCCAGGAACCCATTTTATGCTATCAATGCTATCAATGCTGTGAATGTAAACGGTCTGTATTTCAATGAGGCAAGAAGCCAAGATTGAGGGTGATCTTGTATCGGTCAAATATACGCCACTTCGGGAGCAAAATGCTTCCGCTGGACCTTGCAACACGTTACAAATAAGATGCTATGTATTAATAAGTTTGCAACTCACGTGTAGGAGTGATCTTCAATAAGTCAGTAAGCCGTCAGTCAAACTTGACAAAGCATGCTACACTGCTGCTCGGGTTATTACTATGAGCAGTACGATTGACTCGTTCGGCGAATCACAATAGTCTACAACCGTCTTCACACTGAACTGTGTAGTTCTGGATTCGCCCTCTTCCACAGTTATAGTATCGTAACTGGATCTTTTGTCAGCTGAAGTTAAGATAAGACTGTAAGGCTTCCAAGTGCTTATCCAGGTTTTACCGATCAGCTACGCCTAGAAAAGCCATACAGGAAAGGAGTGGGGTCATCATTAGACCTCCACTTCAAAAATGGGTAATCTAGTGTACATTTAGATACAACACTCAGTATCTGATATTACTAGATTCCTGATTGAATGGCTCACATGTTAGGCTTTACCATGAATGATACCTTCAGAAATTATACTACTAATAGGGGAAGATTTGGTAATATTTGCGATCGGAATATACGCTGAGTTATGTAAATAGGAAATATCCTTCGAATACTCCAAAACGTTGTTACGAAACATCCATATTAGCTCCAGAGGATATTGAAACGACGCCAGCCTGTTGGTGGTACTACGGGTGGCTCAGGATTCGCGTTCGCAATGTCGATGAAATGCTGGATTGGAATCTCGGAGAGAGGAACAATCCTGGTTTTTCTGATGAACTTGTACCCAAAGTAGAGAACAAATATGATGGGTATGTTGATGTAGGAAGAGACGAAGGTTTCCGTGTTCCACTTCCCGTGAATAAAAACGACGTAGCCACCGAAGAGTAATAGGATAGAGAAGGAAACCAGAGACATCCATGCCGCATACGGTTGAAACGGGGCTTTCCACGGAAGGTCAGACCGAGAGATGCCTTGCTTCTTCATTCCGTAATAGAAGCGAAGGTAGACGATGGAAATTATAATCCAATTTACAAGAGCAGCCACGGATACGAGATCCTGAAGCCAGCCAAAAACCGTTGAAGCGGAGTCCGACAGAGTCATATACCCGAGACAGATAAACAGACTCAAGAATCCAACAGCAACATATGGGATGCCGAAGCGGTTAATTCTTAGAAACACCTTGGGCGCGTGACCTTCTCTTGCCATCCCATATAGTGTGCGCGAGCCATTAAGAAGCCCTGGAGTGCATTAGTAAGATTCTTATATCAATATTAAGAACATACCTGAGTTTCCAGAACTCCAAGCACTGGTCAGAACAACTGCATTGATAATTGAAGGTACAACCTTAATTCCAGCATTGGTTGCTGCAATAACAAACGGTGACTGAGCAGCCGTGCCGGTGGATCTTAATAGAGATGGATCGTTGGAAGGTACTATCAGTCCAACCATGAAAATAGAGAGGACTATCAGCCATGTCAGTATCAATTCTAGTAGAGTAAGTGACATTTATTTACATACCATAGAATATTGAGACTCTCCAGAAGATCCTCTTTGCCGCAATTGGGATATTTCTTCTCGGAGACTGCGTCTCTGCTGCTGCAACAGCTATACCTTCCACACCCGAGAAAGCAAAGACAGCATTTGAGAATGTGGTCCAGAAACCTATAAAGTGACCTAAGGCACCAGTATAGCCAAGGTAATCAACGAATGGACCTGGATTACGCCAGTACTGAAATCCATATCTGTGATGATCGGGCCCGCCGCCACAGGTGATAACCAAAGCCTGCCGATATATTAGCACAGCAAGGACCCGAGTCCTGTGGTCATGAGACGTACCATGATATTCAAGCCAATAATCAACATGATCTTCAAAGTTGCGAAAGTGAACTCGAGCTCACCATAGACTCTCACAAAGAAGAGGTTACTAGCAACTAATAGAAGTCCAAATACTGTGATCCAAACCGCACTGCTTGTGTCATTCCAGAACTGAACTATCACAGCGGCCGCAACAAGCTCAGCGGGAAGGGAGACCATAGTACCGTATACACGATTCCAGCCATCTGCAAATGACAACGCAGGGTTGACGAAATATTCGGCATGGCGGATGATGGATCCGCTCAAAGGGACAAGCGCACTATTACACTCAGCGAATGCATATGTGAATTGTTGGAATATTCTTACGCCAATTCTGCGATGGACATGACTACCCCAGAGACCAATATCCCAACGAAAGTATAACCTAAACTATTGATCAATTAGCAAGGACTGTGGAATCTTTGAAAATACTTACAATGCTCCAAGTGGGCCTCCTGCGGCAATTGCTTTTCCTGACCCGAGAAACAAGCCCTGGAGATATCAGCATACAAAATAGTAATATTTATTAGAGGAAAACTCACTGTGCCAATAGTCCCTGCCAGTGCAATCATCTGGATATGCCTCTGGGCAAGACCACGTCTGTAATATAATGATCAGAAAGCACCGTATATGACTAGGCTCAGCGACGCCTACCTCAACTCTTTGACTTCGCTGAATTCGATCGCTACTTCGGTCTCCCCATTGGCTCCGTCCCCATATACAGGAGCATCGTTGGAGGATGCTGCTTTCTTTTCATCTAGCGTATGCATATTCTTCTCGGGGTCTGAAAGAACTGGTAGCTGCGACATCGTGTGGACTCGTAGAAGCTTTTACGATTTATCGAGGTTATGCTGCGAGGTGAGATTCAAGAGCATGCAGAACTCGATTGAATATAACAGAGTCCTTATCAGCTGGCCTCTACGGGATCGTGGCGATCCCGTGTATACATCTAGTTTACCAAGTGACTTATGATAAGAAATTGTATCATCTAGAAGCAATGCCAATCAGCTAGCAGACAGACTGGACGAGAGCCATCTCATCCCATACACACATTCACGAATCCGCACGGTAATAACATCGCCAAGTGATTAACCCCGGCTTAGGGCAGTGATAGAGGTTGTTATCTGGTCGCAGAAGTTCATGCCGAGACGCCATTACAGCCTTTCTTCCAATAGAATTATTGTCTATCACTTACCTCCTTCCTTCTTCGTCCCCGCACTTGCGGGAACTTAGCTAGATAAGAAATCTGATATGAGAGGATATCGCCATGGGAGTCTCTGGAGTAGTAGCTGATACTTTATTCCTTATCAGTTGTAGATATGAGATGCTGTCGAGGAGCTACCCGGGAGATTTGGCGATTCTCGTCGTAATTTGGCGCATGCATGTTACGCGTACGCAAGCTTACGCTCGACGAATACACACAGGTTCGCGGGCTCCAGCATAAGGCTTGAGAGTAAGTTCATCAATACCAAGTGGCAGTTCCTACCGAGATCACTGGCTTCTATATGAGGGTTTCACGGTTAGACACTAAGCAACCAATCAGGAGGCAGGCCACTTGCTTAATACTACACTACAACCAGGCTTCTAATCATTGTCACCCTCTTTGACTGTAGTTTCATTCGCCTAGCATGAAATTCATTAAGAGTTAGCTTCCTTGACTGTGCATCTTATAGTCTACTTCAATTAAGTTATAATTCTGATTGTTTTCAATACTCTCTGCTTTAATGTAACAGATGTCTAGTAAACATATCCACTGAGCTCAGTGAAAGCCTTATTACAAGCGATACCAAACTTAATAAGCTCCTCCCTATTCAGCGCCTCAAAAGCTTCCCATCTCTTTGTTTTCCGCCTCTCTTGAAACTCTTGCTTCTCAATCTCGCCGTCGAATCCCTGTGGCCCAAATGCATAGTAGTAGTGCTCGGACTGCGCTTTCCAAGGTTCTTCTCCGTTAGCAAAAGCAATCCACTTCTCCTGCATACTTCGCTGAATTTTGCATTCCCATTCTGGATGCTCGACACCAATCTCCCCAGAAAAAATGCGTGCATTGCCGAAAGCGTAAATCAGATCCAAAGAATGAGCTGCTTGACCTGTGAAAGCACCTGATTGAAATGGGCTTCCCTGGTCGAAAACATAGCGATATACAGAAACACCCTTTTTCATCAACCGCTGGGCTTCGACTTCTGAGGCCCTTCGGAAAGATAGGTCATTAAGGATTTGGAATGTCGCTGAAGCCAGCTGCTCCCTCGAGCAATCGCTCGACTCTGCTCCATAGGATTTCAAAATAGCAACAGCTTTTGTAGGTATTGATGTTTCGATCTCGTTCCATATTGTATTCATATTGATGGGCTTATCGCTGAACTTTATTTTCGATATTTCACATAGAACAGCATATAGTGCTCCCTCGGCCTCCGTATCTCCGATAATGACTTGTAAGTTCCTTGAACTCACGGTCTCCTCCCAGTCATCCCTTAACCACGCTCCGTCAAGTGTCCACTCTGGCACCGCGGCCGTATGTCTTCTGGCATGAATAGAAAACCAAGCCTTTATTAAATCTGTTGCCGGCACACTACGCAATTTCTCAACGCTGTTTGCCTTAGTCAATGCTTTGAGCTTCTCCCACCTGTTATTCTGGTCCCCGATGCTGGCGATATGGCTCTGCAATGGTGCATCAAGAGTTCCGGATTGTAGAATCGCGCGACAAAATCTGCCTGGCAGAGCGGAGTGGATATGGGAAGCAACTTGAAAGGCTCCGGCGGACTCTCCTATAAGTGTGATATTCTGTGGGTCTCCTCCAAATGGTCTGATAAAGTGGTACACCCACTCTATGCCCAGATAAGTATCATGAGAACCATAGTTCCCTACTCCCAGGTCCCCTGAATTCTCGTTATCAGCTTTCAGTTCATCGGAAGCCATCCAGCCCAACGCGTTCAATCGATAATTTAACGACACTATGATAATAGGCTTATTCAGCTGCACGCTTCGAGCCACGAGATTGCCTCCATCGTGTAGCCACGTCGCATTCGACCCAAACATACAGCCACCACCGTGAATGTATATCATCACTGGTAGGTTTGCGTCTTGCTTTATGTCCGCCGGACAAGTAATTGACAAATTCAAACACTTGAATTCGTCGGCCGGAGCCCATTCAGAGTTTGGCGGTAAACCGGAAGCGACATTGACATGATCTGGCTGCCCTACTAAGCCACTGAGTATGTCTTCAATCTGAGGAATTGGTAGTTGAGGGCTTGGGGGACCGTGACCTTTGGCATCGTAGTTTGCGGGGTAGTTTGAACGGAGAATTGCTCTGCGGAAACGGTAAGGGATGGTTGCATATTGAATTCCACGGTATTGGACTATTGGAACTGGAAGGATTGAGGTCAGGTGGGAGACACCATGGAAGACAGTCTTCAAATGGGAATGATTGACTGTGGGAGATATGAAGGTCATCTCTTAGCTTCGTGATAAGGGTGTTACGCGTAACACTAGCTGGTTGTGTCTCTCCCTCTCCGGCTTTTTGAAAGGCGGATTCGCGGTTGCTCCGTTTATGTATCAGTGTAATATCTGGGATAAGAGTAGAAGTTGACTAATAATTTGCTATCAAGTCCTTGGAGAATTCGGCGGAGAAATTAATGTCAATGAATGAGCCTTAAGAAGGTAAAGATTAAAAAATTAGGGGTTTGGAAAGATGTGATCAAGGGGGATTGCCGCTGGGTCTCAGGTCTAAAAAGTAGGAGTAGGTCATCTAATGTCATTCGAATCTGAGCTTCGGCGCTGGTGAATAATACTTGTACATTAACTTGGCGGAACCGAGTCCGGAACAGGAAGGCGGAGCGGAACCACCGTATGTGTAGAATGACAGTCCTTAGCTGTATTAGAGTTTGTTTGCCGGTTTTAACACCTAATATGTTTTAGGGTTAAAAGTTAAGAGTAATACTAGCTTATGTTTTGATCAGTGTACGTCTTCCCGGGTTATGTAACCCTAAAGGGGGGGGGGACTTAATGATTTTACATTTTAAAGACGTATTTTAATGAAGCTTATAAGTTTTAATAACAATCTTTCGAGTTTGTGACTAAAGGTATCAACATATCTGTCATAGATAATAGAATTACTTTAAGCGTGGTCTTATGTTTATCTCAGATCATTACCGTGAATACCTTCAGCACAGAGATCTAACGAAACAACAAAAACACTTGTAATAATAAATCTTACCATCTAGTTGAGTAATTACAGTACAGAATTATATGTTTTTCAAGCCTGAAGTATAAAACCACAGCATTTCGTAAATGTTTAACTTTACTCAGAATATAAAGCCTCACAGTGAGATCTGAACTCGTCAGAAAGCGTTCAACTTCAAGCAGGTGTCACAAAACCCATTTCTTCCCAGGTGGACCTGACTCTTGCCTTAACATCCTCTGGGTAGGAGATCTCAAAAGTGACTGGCCAAAAGCCTGCCACGGACCCATACTCCATGGGGAAGAGACAGTCAGAGACAGCCTTGTCTCCCTTCGTTAAATCATGCGGTCTCCGAGGCGGTGTCCGACTTGGAGTCGGATAAGGGCAAGCAAGGTGAAGTGGCGGCCCGTTGCTTCGGACATCTTCCGTAATACCGTCGGATAATAGACAAACACGACCATCAAGTTAACTATCAGTAACTGTAGAGATTTACACCATATAAGTCACACTAATGTACTATCGATTGGCATCACTCTGATGATTCGTGAATTTTTCATTCTTAGGCAGTTTATGCTGCATTTACCGGTACAATAATGCGCCTACATTCAATGATATCATGCAATCTGCATTTTACCTGGAACCGAAAAGCTTTTTAAAGCGTCTTATTTTTCAGAGGAATAATCATGGAGATATGCAAGAACGATAATCTGGGTCGGATATATGGAATACCGAGGATATTTCTTTCGGGTAGCGTAGCTGCATCCACTGAAATTCTCGATCTATCGAACCAATAATGGAATTACCTCAATCAACAAAATTATACATTAATAACCTAACAATAACGTGTTAATGTTTTTCACATAGGTTTGAGAGAAAAAATCAGATAAAAGACTAATTATAAGATTAGACACACAATGGCTATCTATGTAATTACATAACTATCCATACTTAAACTTAACTATATTTTTATATATTTAAGTTGTTAAAGAGTCTTACTGCCAAATAAAACAGAAAGTCTCCAGCATTAACCCTAACTAAGTTGGTACTCGGGGTGCTGACGTGAGCCTTCAAGGGGTAAATATATACACACGTCAGGGCGGTCAACCTAAAAGTAATGACCACATCGGAATTTCTATTCCATGGCAACATCTAATCCACAGCAATCCATTCTTGCTGGCAAGAAAATTGTTATTGTAGGTGGCGGTATCGCTGGCCTATCCTTTGCCATCGCTCTACGTCGCATCTGGTCCGACAAGTGCGGCGCGTTTCCTGATATCACAGTCTATGAACGCGATAGCAATGGTTACATGGTTGGCCGTGAGGGATATTCGCTTTCCCTTGGCAGCTCCCGCGGTCATGAGGGATTGCAGACAATACAGAGAATGGGTTTGATGAATGAGGTTATTGATGCAGGGGTCAATTCCCTTGCAACTCCTGGTGGTTATGTGATTTGGGACACGATGTGGAGGGAGATACTTCGTATTCCTGTGCGGAAGCGGAATGATGTGCCGCTATCAAGCGTGAGGATTTCCAGGCTGAAGCTGAGGGATGTACTTGCAGGAGCAGCAGGCGACCATTGCCAGATTGTGTGGGGGATATCATGCATCAAAGCTTTCCCTACGGACAATGGAAAGCTTAGTATCAACTTGAGCAACGGGGATACCGCAAGCTGCGACGTTTTAATCGTTGCGGGAGGCTCGAATAGCAAGCTAACAACTCAACTGAACCCATCTGCTGGACTAAGCTTCGCAGGAGCGGTCTTGATTAGCGGAACAGCCCGATTTTCAGATGGATTACGTCCTCCCTACGACAAGTTGTGGGGCTGCCACATTGGCGCCGATGATGGAACATTGCTCTTTGTCGCCCCCGTTGATGAGAAAAGTGCTTTTTGGAATCTCAGCTATCGGGCTATAGTTCCGCGTGAAGCATTGCACCCTCCACATACGCCAGAAGATCTCCAAACGATTTTACAGGAAGCTAGAGCTCGTGGGAAATCATTTGGCGAGAAGCTTTCTGAGCTCATTGATGAAACCGATACATCAACTCTTCGTGTCTTCAATGCACTCGATCGAAAGCCATTTCCACACCAGAGCGATCTCTTGCCCGGCATTGCTTTTATTGGAGATGCCAACCATGCCGTTAGCCCATTTGCTGGTAACGGAGCGAACCTGGCGCTCATGGATGGGTGGGATCTTGCGGAGTGCCTTTGTATGGAGCAGTCATTCCGAGAAGGTATGAAGATGTACGATGAAAGGAGTCTTCAGCGAGCGTCAAAGACAGTTGATGCATCGCATCGCACCATTAGAGTAGTGCATTGGCAGATTTGGCGTTGGTCAATAGTGAGAAATATAATTCGATGTGCTGTATATCTCGGACTGTTAGGCAAACAGAAATAAGTTCAGGGGGGGGGGAACGATAAGGGCGCTCCTGGTTCGCAGCTTACCCAACCAAGTCAAACACCTAAATATGGCCGCCTCTTCACCTTTCTCGGGCCCCAGAACTCAAGTTGTGTACATATCTCACGATTATAAATATGCTTACCACACATATTCAATACTAGATATATAAAACAATGGCAAGCACTAGTTCTTACTAGCTTCTATTAAACACAACTACAAAGCTCCTAATACTGTAGTATAGCGCTACCCTATTAATGGGTCAGGATTGCACCTGTAACATGCGCATTGATATCAAAATCAACACTCTGTAAATTATTTTCACGTGCATTAATCTTCATAAGAAGCCCCAACTTATACGCTGGTATTTATAAAATACCTATTGACTAGGAACCATTCAAAACTATTGGTAAGACTAGGAGCTATGAGTAGAAGAGATATAAGTTCTGGCCTATACACTAATAGTGTTCATCCGGTGGAAGAGACAACCTAGCTCGGCTGTCTAGCTAATCGTCTCCGTACCCCCTCATGCTTGTATTCATATATTACATTAGAAGTTTCAATTCCGGGCGTCTTGTCAGGAGGAGAAATGCCGTGCTAATAAATGGGGATCTCTTCATAGTCCATCACTATTCAATATCATTATGCTGAGGTGGGGCTAAAGTGGAGGTCGCCCTGAACTCAGCCCAGGGTCCGCTGTGTCACTGATTCCTCTTGAATCAAACGTTAGTATTTTTTTTGGAATCACATAACTGGCTGACGCATCTTTAGCCTTTGTCGAGCGGAAACATATACTTAATCCTTGGTCCTTAGTAATTAAACCTAAAAATACGCTGTATATCTGATAATACCACATCTATCAAGTTACTGGTGCGTAGAGATCTTGCAATGGCTTAGCACTCCCAGTCCCGTAGGTGGCCACTTCTGCCCCACTCGGGGTAGGAACTGCCCATGGTGTCTTATTCCCGTTTCCGCTCCGAAAGACCCACTGGAACTCAACTTACGGAGTAAAGCGATTTGGATAGTCCATTAGAGTTATTTGGTTAAGACTAATTAAGTTGTCTATTTTTCTCGACCTAGGTCCACTCGCTTTTAGGCTTTTGCTGTGCGGTCATAACACACACCCGCAGAGCGGCCCCTTGGGAGTCCCCTAATTGCGCATAATTATCCTACATCCTGCCGTACTATTCCCGAGAGAATATAGGCCTTGGATGAGCTAAGGCGCCGATCGTACTATGCATTTGAAGAGCTCTTAGATGCCGCTGAGTTCTACCGAGCACCACATTTAGTAGAGTGACTCACCATAAATGAATATATAATGATGTAGCTAGGTCGAAGTTCAACGAAGACAACTGTTATGCGCCCATCTCTACTTTGCCGTGCCTTTTTGAACTATCATAACTGTTTATCAAGGCTAATCACTCAAGAATCATGTTTTATCAGCCTGGTGTAACTCCCCATGGACTTCCTAGGGACCCATTTAAGGTGTGCTTTCTCTGAGGAGCCGAGGTTCCTCACTCTGTATGGCCCCCACGAAGCTAAGATCCGTACAGGCATGCGTTATTCCACGTCCAATTGGCTGGATCTCCACCAGATCGGCAGATGGAACGGATAACTTGGCTCCTTATTCGCAATTCAATAATCTCACTTTCGATCCTCCTTACGTTATGTTCTCGGCCAACCAGACAAGTGATATGAGACGAAAAGACACGACTATCAATGCGGAAACTGCAGGCCAATTCGTTTGGAACCTGGCTACATACCCCTTACGAGAAGCTGTGAACATCACAGCTGAGCAAACTGCCTATGGAGTTGACGAGTTTGAGCGAGCTGGCTTGGAGAAAGAGAAAGCCAGTATCGTGAACGTTCCCATGGTCAAAGAATCTCCAATCAAGTTTGAATGCAAGTATCATAGCACCATTCGACTTCCTGGAAATCCGCCAATGGGTACGGTAGATATCGTGATTGGACTGGTGATTGGAGTGCATATTGCAGAGCGAGTGCTCACGGATGGAATTGTCGACATTCAGAAGACGGAGCCCATTGCGAGATGTGGGTATTACCAATACGCTAGAATCAGGGATGTGTTCGAGATGATCACTCCCGGGGGTGGTCCAGTACTCTATGGCCTTGAAGGTCTTAACTCTTTGGATGGAAAGCATCATAATGAGGTGGCTTTCAAAGCTGAAGACGCAGACGCTAAGGATGAAAATACGAAATAAGAATTGGGGGTTACTAAATTAGTAAACTAGAAATTATCTTTATATTAATACTTTTATGTGTAATTCAGGAGAATGATTTTATTTAGAGTAAAATAGGGTCTTTTTGATATACTTTCACTATAAAGTTTTTATTACCCTTCATACTTATACAAAGGTTATATTTAGGCTTTAGAACTTTAGTAACGATTTTGGTTAGTGTGAAGTGAACTCACGCAAGGCTCGGCGTGGCTTAATACTTATCACAGTACAATGTAGCTAGTGCAGTAGTTCTGGCCATGTTGCAGCGATTCAGCTAAAAATAGCCCGCGCTTCGAGATCGGCGCTTGACGCTGCATCCACGCAGGCCCAGAAACATACAAGGCTTCCCACATGCTAAGAGGCTCCTGCAATATCGACACTGTCGGAACCTGGGGGTTCCGATATACTGTATCGTTACAGGAACTCAACTATGGAACGTGAAGATGAATTGAATTCCCTATCCTACGAAATATCTACAGCTATATTTATAGTGGGAAAATACATAGTGGGATAAGACGAGAAGTGAATATTGAATATCGGGATTTGCCCATGTTGAATGGGTCTGGTAAAATTGTATGGCAGTATATATAGCCGATTCTACCGGTTAGTATGGTGCTATTTGAGGCTATTCGCAAGGCTTACGCCTTTTTGCGTATAGCGCGTATCCACTGGTTCTGACAAAATTCTGTCAAGAATACAAGAACCTTAATAACCGAATTAGATTTATTATTAAATAACCTTTAGTTAACTATTAATAATATCTTATTATTTTTACCTAAGGAAAACTCACTTGTATAAGTATATTTAATTATATTATCATAGAGTACTTACCTTAAATATTATGCTTTTTTCAATTCATGGTTAACAAAATTATTATATAGAATCAGATATTAAAATATATCAAATTACTTAACTATAATATTAATACTTAAAATCTCTTAAAATAAAATAGAAAATAAATGAAAGAATTATTAGTTATATAGTCCTGTGTTGGATTATCCCATCACGTGAATATCACATGTACGCTAGACCTAATTGGGTGGGAGCTATAGCTAAGCCGTAGGCTCTACTATATCTCCCACCTCTGTACGGAGATAGAGAGAATTAACTTCCATACAACGTAATTAGCATATCCGTAACTAAAGGTTTAC
Organism: Xylogone sp. PMI_703; assembly: GCA_021399445.1. Classification (NCBI taxonomy): domain Eukaryota; kingdom Fungi; phylum Ascomycota; class Leotiomycetes; genus Xylogone; species Xylogone sp. PMI_703. Next base: position 761,197 of record JAJTUQ010000009.1, on the reverse strand, counting down.
GATCGTGCTACGCGTTATCGGAGCATACCGACATCCTGAATATTATAAAGATGTGAATATAATAGTAAATCTATAGAAAACCATACAAGATATTACTGCTTACAGCTCCGTTCATATCCATGGGATAGAGATATCTAGCCGATCTGTATTTACTAGTCGTTTTTGTCGAACGTAAGTTCTCATACTATATTTACTCTTGTACAAGTTGTTAAGACAGTAGTATAACTTAGATCTTCACACAAATTGATTCTACACCTCTTCGGCTATAATACCAGCTATAACATGGCTCATTCATCTATTACCTAGTTACCCAAATCCCCCTAATTCGGCCGAAATCCTATCGGACAAATAAATTCGGTCAGGGTGCTTGGTTTTCACCCGACGATCTGGGCTATATATAAAGAGTGGTGGAACTCTGAATTCGATCTATTACAAACTATTCCACTCCAACTATAATTTGATCATCTTCATCTAGCAGTAATGGGTTTCGCAGGCTATCTGTTTCGCCAAGTATTTGTTCACCCCCCTCAACTTCCGTCATATCTCAACCTTGCGGACCAAACTATATTAATTACTGGAGCAAATTCTGGAATTGGTCTCGAAGCTGCACGACAGTGTGTTCATTACAATGCCAGCCGACTCATTCTTGCTGTCCGGACACTGTCAAAGGGAGAGGAAGCAAAGGCCAATATTCTGTCCTCTAACCCGACATCCAAAACCATTGTACATGTATGGGAATTGGACTTGGAATCTTTCGATTCTGTAATTGCATTTGGATACCAAATGCGGAGCCTTGACCGTCTTGATGTCGCTATTCTTAACGCAGGAAATTTCAAGTTTGAATGGACTACTTCTGCGACCACTGGCAATGAGTCTCAGCTTCAGGTCAACCATCTATCATCAGCGCTCTTATCATTACTTTTGGTACCCGTGTTATATCGAACATCACGTGTCGTCAAATCGCCGTCAAGACTGACTTTCACTTCGTCCGAAGTTCATATGTGGACTCCATTCAAGGAGCAGAAGGCCGAGAAGGTTATTGAGGAGTTGAACAAAAAGGAGCTTTTTGGAAATGCAATGGATAGGTATTGTGTTACGAAGTTGTTGAATGTGTTCTGGGTAAGACAGCTTGCTTTGCAAGTGGATTCCGGGGAGCTCGTTATAAACTATGTGAACCCCGGCAGCGTTAATACCGGGCTACATCGCGACGGTGGAAACCTGATTCAGTTCTTTGATAGAGTCATTGGTAGGACGTCCACAGAGGGCGGGAGACTGTTGATGGATGCTGCTTTTGTCAAAGGGAAAGATACACACGGACTATACTTAAGTGAAGCAAAAGTCGTACTGTATGTATCCCAAATGCCAGTTAATCCAAGCAACAAAAACTTACATTGAATCAGATGTTCCGCATATGTACGGAGCGAAGATGGAGAGAAGATGCAGAAGAAACTGTGGTCTGAGACAATGGATATACTGAGCCGAGTTGTTCCCGACCAAGAACTGCTTAGATTTTTGTGAGCATATACTAGTAATAGTAGCATTCGGGGCGATCTGTTACCTTTTTTGGTTTAGTAGATATTTTGGTTTTCGGCCGAATATTTTCGGTCGAAACATAGTGTAAAGACTACTAGTGCTTCAATATGCAATGTTGTGTCCCCGTTATTTGTACTTCCCCGATCTAGCATTAATTAATGTGCTGTTAACGATCTCAAATTCCTTATATCATATACCGTCATTGATTGCACATATTAAACAAGGTTAGAAAGTACTGATGGATTCACTTCCTTCACCGGCGGATGACAGCGATGCAATACCAAGACCAAGAACAAGAAAATACCGAAAGCGCGTGATTGCATCATGTGTGGAGTGCTATCGTAGAAAACAAAAAGTATGTTTACACTACTACATATTCCAGGGTCTAACCCGGTGTCAGTGTAATCGCCAACTCCCATGCAACCAGTGCCGTAATCGCCGTTCGGGACCACCATGTCATTATGAATCTGGATTTGAGCATGAAGGGCGAAAGGTAACTTTCACAACGGGTGGAACCTCTAGATTACCACAGCAGTGAGCCTAACTCTGTTAAGCAGGACTGTACTGACCTGTCTTGTATCTGCAACCTCGTGCTAAATGCTACTAGAACTCAGCTCAACCCCCATCTTCATGATGAGATCTCAGACGGCGGCATGGCAAAGCCAGACAATAGAGACTTGATCACGGGCGAAGAAACAGAAACAGAGGCAGAAATATTTGAAAGCCTTGGTTATATGGCTAACCGACAGGATACCCTACCGCAAGTTTTCGGCAAGGCTAGGTAAGTTGAGGAGCCATAGTCCCCAATCCATCATTAATATATTCATGTTGCTCTAGTAAGCAAGGGACGTCACTTAATGACCCTGCCCATTCAATTACACCCCCAAATCTGGGAAATGATATCACCACCACGCATCTGCCTAAGCGCTCAGTCAGTGACTTTCTGATTCAATTTTTCTTCCAAGAGGTCAACTGGATTTATGAGATGATCTGCTCTGTAACATTCCTCGACAAATACTACTCGTGGTGGTCTCAGCCCCATCACAACACGGAAGAGGATGTACAATTTAGCATACTCATTTTACGGCTCTGTCTTAGTAGCCTACAGGCTCTGCCTCATCCAAATCACCCTACAGAAGGGATAATAAATGTTCCATTAGCTGTGCTAGAGAATGATCTTTATGGTAAAGCTAGCAAACTTGATGCACACCGCCCAAGAATCCCATGTCTCATAAGGGTTCAGCACTTATTCTTTCATATTTGTTATTTAAAGAATAATGCTGAAATTAAGGGTAGTTGGTTCGCACTGAGCGATGCAGCTAAAGAAGCGCATGAACTAGGTCTCCATCTACATGATATCAATGACAATTTGAGTGAATTTGAGTCAGAGATTCGTCGGAGGGTATTCTGGAGCCTTTATGTCTGGGACCGGTAAACTTCCCACTGCCTCTGTTACAGTACTACTATACAATCAGCTCACTGCTGTCTCTACAGATTTATGTCAACATTTCTAGGACGGTGGCCACTTATCCCAGAGAATTATTGCTATGTTGAGCTCCCTCGAGATACCTTACAGACAGTAGCTACCCATTCATATCAGCTAACACCATTTACCGACCGCCTTTTACACATCCAGACTACCCGGTTGATGACAGCTATTGTGAGTGCTCCAAACTGGAAGGTTGATAATACATGCCCCGAGAGTGTACGACGACAAGCAAAGTACTTCCAAGAGAACATAGTAGACCGTTTACCACCGGCATTTATGCTCGAAAGTCCAGATACAACGTGGGATGCTGCTCTTCCATCAATGGCCAAAAAACGCGAACACCTCAATGTAAACATCTTCGCTATCTTCGCGAGTCTCCATCGAACTTTCATTGACCCTTATGGCAGCAAGCAAGTTAAAACGACTTCCCAGTTTGAATTGGCAGTAAGCCATCAAATAACTCTTGCAGACTCCTGTTCCAAAACGATCTCCTCACTTATTTGCTTGCATAGGCTTATGGGTGGGGGAGCTCAACGAGCTTTCTTTATTCCAATGACTTTAATTGAAGCTTCGGCAATATTAGGAATGTGTATACTCTCTATGCGCCATCTGACGGAAGGCACGCAGTATTATTCTGTTACGGGTCGAGCTCACTGGGACCAACATACGCAGCAGAGACTTTACAGCTCATTCCATGATGCCCTGATCCTGCTAAATATTCTCACTCCGCGTTCAAAAATCGCACAGAAGGGGATCAAGGTTTTGCAGAGTCTAAAGACAAAAGTGGAATCACGGATAGAGGCCGAAAAGAATTCCCACGATAGTCATATTAATAGCGGGCACCTAAACTCATTGCTTATTTCCGATAGAGCAATCTCAGATGATAAACAGCGTAGGGATGGTAGCCCTATATTTGTTCCAGAATCTACATTAAATCAGTTAAGTGGGTTTGAAATGAATGAGTGTTCAGATACATACCGTATTCCTAGCGATAGAACAGGAAATAGCGAACTTGAGTGGGCTGCATTTGCTACCTCTCATGACCAGTCATGGTTCTTCAACGATGATCTCTTTAGCTCAAACATAGAGCAGGATATTCGATAACATTATAACAGAAGTATGGAAATTTAATTTTATCTAAGAATAAACTACGTGATAATAGATACAAAGCATCTTGTTTGACTAGCTTAGTAAATCCGGGTACATAGGATACAGTTAGTTACAGCCATAGGGTTACTATAATTACATTGAAATTGCGATTTAAAATCAAACAGACCCACTCAAGGGTTAGAGAAAACTCTCAAAGTAGTTCTAGTCAATATTGTTAATCATTCACTTACAGGCAGCCAGGTCGGAAGTTTAACCAGAGGAGTATTTTTCCTGCAACATTAATTACCTATTTGAGACCAGTTGTGTATTCACTTGTACCCTGCTTCAGTCAGTGTATCACAGCTACCGGTAATATAAGGGTTCTTATCTAATTATCTTAATGTCAAAACTTAAAACAACCATCCAAATTAAATCCCGTAATTTAAACGCCGAGCCAATTAAATCTCGCTGAGAATAGAACAGAGGGAAGAGATTATTAACTACAATCTAAGCTCCCACCACAATGCCGTCTGGGGCTCTGTAAACAGAGGAACGTCTTGGCTCCATTCTTGGGGTACTTGAACACAAATTAGAGTGGTTACTGGGGACTAAATTACGCCATTGTTGACTACAGTAAACTGGCAATGGTACAGCACATAGTCTCTTTGTCTTTTGCATTGCTACTTCGGTCTCACGCTTACATTGTCATTGGCCATACTACCATGGATTCTGAATCAGCATATCCACAACGACTCCGGCATCCACATTCCTACCAATCATACCTAATTTCTAGTTTGGTAATCCAGAGATGGCGGAAACCACAACATTATACCTTAGTAGACTAGATCATGTCTTATTAATCAATACTGCTTGGTTTCTTCAAGGTGCCTTTGTAGCATATCCATCGTCTCAATGCCTCGGCGAGTTGAACAGCCCTGAGGTCTGACCATGTGGAGGTTGTAATACTCCAATTGATATTATCTTGACCGAGTTTGCTTTGAAATACATCAATATGACTCTCCTGAAGCTTTACATATATATTTAACATCATAGCCATATCTTTTATTACTATCTGTCACTCCTTATTTCTGCATTCAACATCTTCATTGGAGAATTGATATTTGCTCTTAATTGTTTACAACAGATCTAAGTTCCCCTTACAGCTGTAGACAGTTCTAAATTCTCTGCATCATTAGACAGTTTCATCACCGATCAGCCTACAACATACTTGATATCATCAGAGAAGCGCCTCTCGGGCAAGCAATTCGTTTTATCTTATACAACAGAGTACTTTGTTATCCAGAAGAGAAGCCTAATTTCGAGCTCGACGTAACGGGACTGTATCACAATGAAGTCCACTACTATAGCTTCGTGCTTTCTGGCTGGTGAGCCATACTAATCGCACTCATATGACGATTATACCGTATTAATAATATGTGCAGTTATGAACTTTTCACCAGCAAGCGCCGATCTGTACCCTCCCGATATGTCTATGTGCGGGTCGATGTTTCCTGGTGAAGTCGAGGCCTCTGTAGGCGATTTTCCGGTCGCCATCTATCTTGGGCCAAGTCAGCTGTGAGCTTGCACAGGAGATGTCTCTACTATTGGATTCTTCTAATTCTGAAGATAGTACAGCAGCTCGTTTTACGGAGTTAGAACAGCCCGAACTAATTGTTAAAGTTGAGGCTAATCAAGCTTGGAAGGACTATACAACAAGAAAAGTTATATCAGATTACAGCAAACAAAACAATAAAACAGACGTCAATCGAGACCTAGATCTTATAGAAGCATTCCCTCCAACACTTGATCAAATCATACAAGCCGTTGCTGCTAAGCTCAACAACTTTACAACAGGATCACTGATTCTTCCTTTACCTTGTCAGTCTCAAAGCTCTTTAATCGAGGAGATTATGAACAATAATAGCTTTGCAGGATTGACTCAGCATAATCAAATATTTTTACCGCCGATTAAAGACTATGGCTATTACGCAGGCACTCGTTTCCTACCTTTATTTCGAGCCGCCCAACTTGCTTATAACCTTACCGTGCCTGGCTTGTATGATTACCAGGTGCCTAATCCATCTCTATGGCCGGATCATCCACTAAAAGTTCTCCCGGATGATGATGATCCACCCTTTCTGCTCAATATTGATTTTGAGCGGACTTTCCTTCACCTTAGATTTTCTTCGTTAGAGTGGATGGCAGAGGCTCCAAAAGCAGAGACTACATTAATAACTTCAGGTTCCGATAATATTTTTACAGACAGCAAAGTTGAACCGATCTCTAGCACAGAAGCTGTTAATGTCTTATCAGACATTATTTCGACATTCATAGAGAATCATTTGACGATAGCCGAACAGGAAAATCTACGTGCTATGGCTCTTACCGGCGGAGCATCAGACGAAGCAGTGGAAGCAGTACGGATTGCGCTACGTAGTATCTCACATTTTAGAAAAGTAGAAATGTTCATTGATATTGACCCGTCTTATGTTCCAGCACTAGGTGCTGCAAATTGGATCATACAGCGGGAGAGACTTATTCGGAGGGATCTGCAACGAAAGGAAGAAGAGCGTCTCAGGGGAAATAAGGAGCTTTGAACGTTCTGTCTACCGGCTATCAAGCTAATGTTCCGTGGTGCCGCAATGCCTCATAACACCCAGTATCAGAAACTTATGTGTAAATACTGTCACATCTCCAGCGATCCGATAACCACACCACCCTTGCCGTTGCATTGAGGATGGTGACAGGCGAAACGTGGTTGCAATGAGTCCGTATCGATCGAAGATGGGGAGGGTCCCGGGCTAGAACTTGACAACTCTTCTGGTGTGAAATCACTTACGGGTTCTATAGTGGCAGCACTGGGGAAAACAGAGATTAGTATGGTACTGTATTCGGGGCTGGAGTCAATGGATAACATACACAGGATCAATTCCGCAGGGGTCTATGAGCATATCGTCACAAGGGGTGTTGGTGATCCGACTCGGGCCTGAAAGTAGCTCTAGTCCATCCCAAGCACCCTCAAGTGAGTCGCTATCATATGTAAGTATGTGCCATGTTTTGATCCACTTCTGGTGTACTCACTTGACATGGCTGACGAGTTTGGCATCATTTGGATCGCGCGATAACACAGCAATTGTATTAGTTTCACTGAGCGACTGCTGATATACTTGTGCAAGGCCCTCATGACCATAAGGCGTATTAGATATGGCAGGTCTTAAACTGAGTTGATTATACACCTGAGGGGTTCCACTAGCCGAATAGGATGTGTTAGAATGGCCAAAGTCACGTAGTTGGCCACTATTAGCATCAGGGTGCTGGTAATCCGCGAGTTCACCAACTCCAGGGCTTTGATATGAGCTTGAGGCATGACGTGGGTTGAAAGTTGAGCCAAAGTTCTGGGAGCTTGTATTTGTTGGAGGGGGAGGTGAAGACTGAGATAAGCTATCGAAATATCCACGAAAGGTCTGGTCAATTTGCTGATCGATAACACCACCGCTTCCAGTAGCCAAATACAATTCTTCAAGCCCCTTCCTCGCCTCCCTATACTGCTTGCAGTAGCGGAAACGTGTTTCGCCGTGTCTGGAGATATCACTGCGAAAGTAGACAGAAGTAGGATCTCTGCAATCTGTGTTTAGATTCTATCGACAAGGAAATGCGGTCACCTTTCTGCGCTGCGGACTTCGTGGAGAAAAATTGTCCATTACATTGCAGTGGCGCATCAATTATCACGTAAGCTCGCATGCTGCGCTTCTCGAGGGGCGTGAGATTGAGAGTGATTTCGTTTTAAGGCGACCTTCACCTGTAGCAGATGAGGCTCTGTTCCCTTCTAGATTGTGGAGTCTAGAGTCCTCATCTGGCAAAGTAGCGCCCTTCGCGGCTGTGGGGACACGTGACTTCCAAAACCGAGGCAAAATGTCAAGGATTATGGCGCAGTGGTTAGGCTGGAGTGCATATAAATTGTATGGTGTAGTGACTGTATGAACTGCTAGTTACAATGTTCTGTGTAAACCCCTAAATCTCTGCTCGGCTAACCCCCTTAGTGCCTATTACATAAGCACTATTTCTGACACAAAATGTAGTCCGTCATTTATTCCCCTCACACAATTCTCTGCTCTATGGGAGAATCAATTGTTAAGCTTAAAATTATATGATTCTATTTACATAATCTGATTTATAAATAACTTTTCCAGCTGAATCCAAGGCGACATTGCCAGCACGTCTCATTTCTGCCATAACTCCACTGGTAAAGAGCTCTCTTCGTCTATCTTATCATCGCGTTCCTTGATCTCCGAGTTAAATAAGAAGCCAGCCGTGGCTAGGAGTTTGCCTATGGCCGAGATTAAAAGAGCAAAGGCAGAACCGATTCTTGCATAGGAAAATGCACCGGCGAAGCTTCCTGCAAAAAGACATGCAAGAAATAGAATCCTCCGATTTCGAGACCGATTGTGCCGTTGGAAAAGATTTGTGTCAATAAACAAGTCGATGTAGGCAGCTGTAGCCATTGCCGTGGTAATTTCAGTCATATGAAGAGCACGCACCATCGCAACTTGGCCTCCAGAAGAAAATGCGAGCAAGGTGATGACTCCGAGTGAATAACCATCGTTGGTTTTAGCTACGCCGTGGTGATACTGGAGGGCTGAAGCAGCGAATACCATGGCAGTTTGGACGATACTACTAGCTACAAGCCAAGATCTTCGTCGAGGACCTGCCCAGTTTCCCAGACCACCCATGATAGCGACTCCCGCTACAAACGTAGCGAGACTGATGCCGACATCGCGAAGGCTGAAGAAAGAGTTCCCAACTCCTGTTACTCCAACAGCTAGCAGGACCGTATTCCCGGTCTGATTACTCGCAAAGCAATGATAATCCGGGAAGGTTGTTGCATCTTGAATACCGGTGGCGAATGCAAGAAGTAGGAGTTCAGCTTCTAGGAGAGCATCTTCGCGGATGTTAGCATCAAGGTAAGATCGAATTTGAAGTTTAGATTTAGATTTTGCCATGGTACAATTAATTTAAAACCACTGAGGTATCGAAAAAGAAACTATTGCATACATGGGCTTACCAAAACTTTGACAGGATGTTTTAACTATGACTACTTTCGGTATCCCTTATTCTCGGAGCAATAGCTGCAGTATATTCGGCGACCTCGCGTACTTGGTCTTGAGACTTTTTCTAGGTCTTACTACCCGGCAAGGATGAAGGGTGGGGAAGTCGGCGACGTCGAAAAGGAACACGGGAGTAACAACAGGAAAGAGCTGATCAAATTACCTATTGGTGCTTTATTTTGTATTTCTTAGTATTTTCTGCTTGAGAGATCCGGGGTGGGTTGCTGAGCCCCCGCGAGGTAGCACATCTTTCTTCCCCCTTTCCTATGCTGAGATGATAACGCATTCAAGGATCATTAGACTCTACTATGGCTAATGGCTTCTTATTGGAGAACATGTTAAATTCAATACAGTACTTAGAATATTCCTTCAATAAGTCATCATCTTTGTTAGGAAGCAAATATTTTCCGAAGCAGATATCGAAGCAACCCCCCAGCTTTTGCTTCGTCACGAGGAAATATCTTTCTATTTTGACGAGTATATTGCCGTAGTTCCTCTACAGTCCGGAACACCTTAACTGCCTCTCCTGTCCGCTGGGTATCGACCAGGTCAACAAGGTTCACATGTGTTCTCTTTACTACCTATTAACGCTGGCGCGTCAGTAAAATAAAGAACTATTTTGATTAATAGTCATAGGAGCTTGTAAATTGCAAGCGATGCAAAACTCACTTCTCGACAATACTTTAAGCTGTCAGGCACTGGCACGATGTTCAATATATGACAAAGATTCTGCCATGACCCAAGATCGTTCACGTCTGTGCCATAAAGGCTATTGAACTGCTCAACAATTGCTTCTCTGAACAAGTCCCTTGCATCTCTTCTTTCATCGCTCTCATAGCGCCATCTAAATCTGTCGCACATGCGATCAAATTCTGCCCATATTGGAGACGAGGGATTGTAGTCGAATCTGGGGTATCTAGCGAAGAATGCATCGATATGGTCAGGGTTCTTTTGGGTATTTGCTTTGGAAGATTTCTTAGTCTTCTTCCTGTTATTGTTCCTTTTCTTCTTTTGGGGCTTTATAGTTCTGGTTAACAAGGACCTTGGGAAGCTGTAATTTAAAGAGGAATGGAATCTGGCTTACAGTTGTAGTCGTCCCAGCTGTGAGATTGTCCATCACTACCGACGGATAACCTAGGTATTGCCAGAAGGTATTCAGATATTCCATGTGGTCCTGGATTTTAACCATTCGGTTAGAAGCTTGGCTTTTAAAATAGGTGGTGTCAGTTTGAGGCCTCCCGCTGTCACGAGTTTGTGTAACGACAAAAAGACAGGCGGACGAGTTCGGAAATATGTGTCATTGGCTGCAACCTATAATACATTTGAGAGAACTTTATGCTTGAAGTGCTATTATTTTCATTATCATTGAATATATGTTAGACAAGTGATAGCCTATGAAAGTACACCCGTACTACTGGTTGGAACTTCCGATTCAGCCTGCTGCAGCGGCTCTGGAAGAGCGACTGGAATGACCTTTGCGATAGTACTTAGTTTATCATGTATCCACAATTTATAAGGTACATCGGCAACATCGATAGCAACTTTGAGGCAGAATATGATATAAAAGAGCCCAAAGAATCCCGAGTTAGTTCCATAGGATACTGATCTGCAGACCTCCTCTACCAGCAGAGATGTCGTAGATTGTGCTTTGAAGGATGACTCTAGTTCTTCAAGCGCTTGATTGATAAGTATCATTACAGCATAGTAATGGCACCATAAGGAAGCGATTGAGTTGCACTCGTATTCATACACGAATGGAAACAGAGTGTCGTCGGATTTAGATGGAATCAATGTTGGAAGAGCATTCATCGCTATTAGCATGTCTTTCCACAATAGAAGCGATGACTGGAGGTTTAAGAACGATTGAAGTAGCTCGTGGTTTGGCTGCCCAAAATTTGAACGAATATGCGAATTTTTCCGCTGTAATAGTACAGGGCATCGGGCCATGATAAAGATGAGTTCATCGCATACAGCTATAAATTCTGCCCCTGCAGAGGTGCCAGCAACTTCTCCTGTAGAGAGTTCCCAGCTGGGATGATTCAGGAAGCAACGTGTCTCCGTAGCTATTGATTCTAGGACCTGTCTCGTATTAACTAATTATCACTTGTTAACAGCAAGCGAAACTTACTATTACACCCTTGAAAGCGTTGAACATATCCCGATCGAAACTGGATTTGTGGAGTTCGGGGCCTCGGAGCTTGATTAGCTGGCCTGCGCCACCGCTGTGTTTGACCCACGACGAGTCCTCTGTGCAAGCAAAAAGCTAAACCAGGGGTTAGCAACTGCTCTAAGTTTTCCCACATTCTCATTTACCATGTCACATGCCTCATAGAGTGACAACATCATAGTTGCACAAAGGGTCTCTGAGGAGAATCCCGTATTTTTGTGATTGATGGCTCTCTGGAGATCAAGGAGCGCTTGCCCGTAGAGTTGCCGGCTTTCAGCAACTAGATTCGTCGAACAAGACATGAGTCCGGCAATATGAAGATTCAGACAGGACACGGCTCTATCAAGAGCAGGGCTACGGCCTAGATATTGCGGCACTTGGGAGAGCCATTGTGTGAACAATCTTATGTCGCGCGGCATGGCCCGTCGACGGGACATCTCTATGATGAAAACAGACAAGAGTTGACTATGGTAAGCAATGGGAGAATGGAATGAAGGAACATCTGTGGAGGTACTCCAATATACAGGGTTGGTTAAAGCTCCTGCGGTATCGCTGCTGCGCTCCGAAGCCACATAATTCCCTGCAGCCGATTCGTAAGGAAGTAGAGTAATATTTCCCGGGGGTTCATTTGAAGCTTTAAAGCCACTGTGGCTTACGAATTTTCGACGACGCTCATAGCCTTCGCACTGCCGCCCTTTGACTCTGCACTGTGAGCAACTGGGGCGGACTTCGTCGCACTATCCCAACCAGTTAAGCTGTTTGGATTTGCAGGCTTCGAGGGAATATACTAACCTTGACGCGACGTCTGATGCAAGTTAAGCATCCCGTGCTCCTAGGTACACCCACCATGAGGAGAACAATTGAGAGCTATCACTGGATATTGGCAAGACTTGGCATAGAAGGTGAGACAGGCATAACGAGAAGTAAATAATGAAGTTCTCCAGAAACTGTTGAGTCGAGCCTTCCTTACTAATCTAAGCTTAAATTCATGCTCATACGAGAGGGGCTGAAGCTTACATGAAATACACCGTAACCCTTAGATAGCTCAGCAAATATAGATCTTTCGATTTCATTGGCTAATATTGTTAGTTCCATAACATTTGCTGACGTATCACCAACCGAGATTTAATCATTGGTGGTGGGATCGATAACAGTACAGTAATATCACTGGCCGATGTAACCCAAACCTGGCACTATCCTTCCCTAAAACGGCTCTATACGACGAGATTTAGCGCGATCGCCCGTTGCTTGAGTTATTAGCCTACCACTTCGTAAAAATGTAGTATCAATTTCATGGGGGTCACTTTCAAACCATTGATATTCGCAATGCGATCCCATTGAGGTATGCTGTTTGTCGCAATGGATTCCTACAAGGGTAAATTTTCAGAGCTGTGCCTGGGGGTGCTCAACCTCTCCCTGCCTCAGTGTAACGGGTGGCTATGTCATTTTCTCTCCTTTATTTACAATATATAAAGCCAAAATATGAACTTATAAAGTCGAATATATCTACCTTTATTCTCATTCACCCATAAATTAAACAGATAGTTCATCATGGACCGCAAAGAATACCCCAATGGCCTGCCACTGTACGCTCACGAGTATGATACGATTTCGACCCCTTTGCCACCATACGAATTGGTGTCTTCTGGCGATAAAGCACAGATAGGAGCTAGTACTTCTGAAGTACACTCTTTCGCCGATGACAAGTTAGATGAATCAGATGAACCAGTATCTGATGATGAATTGCTAGTCCAGGCTTTAGGAGTGACAGCACTATCAGCGCCTCACAAGCCATCAAGCGCCCTCAAAAGACCGGTTGTTTTACCACAAATGACCTGGGGCCCTGGTGCACCTTTTGTCCGTGCCTATAGCCCTGATCTTCAATCTCACGGAGTTTCCGAGCAAGAATTTCTGGAATTTGTTGATAACCTCAATATCGTATCGACTGGAAACCCGACATTGCAAGTCCTTGATCTCGCTGGGACTGTGGTGAGCTTCATGTTAGTATAAGCACCCTATAATACAGGAGATTCTCTTACCAGAATGACAGTCCACATGAAGCTGCTATGATTGCAGGTACCATTGTCTCCGCGGGGACCATGATAACCACATACTTTCTATCCAAAAGTCGCTCCGAAAGATATCTCAAGAAAGTGAACCAAGAATTCTTTGAGCCCAGGAACCTCAAAGTCTCTGTATGCAGCTCGAAAACATTGCTATCCATTCTTGGGGCCCCGGCCGACCACCCACTTGTCAGCACCAGAAACGCAGAGAATGCTAGTATCAGTGTCGTACAGCGACGGATCGATTCTCTGCAGCCCTACATCTCACCACTAACATTAGATGTACCTCCACCTGCTTCTCCAGAGACTGTACTCGCCAAGATCTCCGCTTTTAAAGTCAAACAAGATCTAAAGACATCGGAGAAGAGAATGATGAAAAAGAGGCACAAGATGGATGGGCGGCAGAAAAAGAAGGAAGAGAAAATAGTGGATAAAATGAACAAAATAAATAGAGATGCTGAAAGGGATCTTTCAAGGAGCCGGAACCCTGCCGAAGTAGAAGCTAAAAGAGCCATAAAGCTTGGAAAATTGGAGCAAAAATCGGGTATGAGCTCAGCGCTGAGTGAACAGGGAGGCGGTAAGAGCTGGACGAGCTCCTTACGCTGGAACAAGGACAAAGAAGCAAGAGTTGCAAAGAGAATCCATTGGATTGTCATTGAAGACCTCAAAGATGCAAATGCACGAGAAGACGCTGGAAAATGTGTTGATGAAGATGACGAATCAATCTCGGAAGGGGAGGTGTTTTCCAAGGAGAGCAGCAAGGGAAATAATGGAGTTCCTCCTGTATCGTGGTGATTGATTCTGGGCAAGTGGTATATAGAAATTTAATTTATTGAGGCCAAACTAGATATTAGAGCAAGTCATATTATTTCTATGAAATAGGGCGGTACCAGACCTTGTCAAGTATCTCGCCAATAAGCTTAGTTTATTATTTTGTTTCTATTCACTTTGTGCCAGCCCTCAACAAGAGATTTTGAGGATTTAAAATCTTCCTGGAATAGCTATTGATTTGAATACGTTGGTTTAGTAATGTATAGATGAGCCACATCTGTTGATGCTTATTGACGACGGGAATTAATTCCGCAAGCAAGACTGATGGATGCTGATGGAATTCACTTTCAACTTGACAGCTTTTCTTGAAGATTAGTCGGTTCCCCGAGAGTTTTGGCTATACTAAGTAGGGCAATTGCCTTTTTGTTCAGACAAAGCGTATGATCAATATTTAAATTGATGGTCCAGTTGGATGGATATTTAAGTTTAGTGATCTGGCCTAGATGGTTCCTGATTCCTAATCGACAAAGGAGTGAGTAGGAGTAATGAGACCCTCCAGTGGAGAAAGATGCAAAAAGTCTGGATAGTTCTGTGCTCTAAAGCTCTTCTAATTGGCCGTGATTCTTTATATCCAAGTTTAATTTAGTTGAGGATAAAATAATGGTAGCTAAGGGCTTTAGATTCATAATATTGCGTTGTAGCTGACTATGCCCAAGCACCCATCCTCAACCCTGTCGACAACAAGTCGAATGTTTCATAGGACGGGAATTACAAAGCATCATGAATAATCTATAGTCTTTCCACGCGTACTGATTAAGTCAAATGGTGTTGATTGATGATATCAATTATATCTACGTAGTCCGTACTGAGACGGCATTCTAGCTGTTTGTAAGCAGCTCACATTTCCTGCCGCTCTCCCCGCAGTCCCCGTCGCCAACAATGACCAATCGTGAGTACTTAGGCGACAGCCACAAATGAGCCACAGCTCCATTTTGATAACTCTCATGATAGCATGGCGCATATCGTCATTGCGACAGGGTCCTGTCGTTCTCACTAATTGATGGAACCGTGGAAATACTAGAGATTTTGATTTATAATGTAGAGACATATTTTGAGCCTTAATCGTAATATATAAAGTACTCTCAACTACCCAGTTGGCCCTCAATCACAATTCAATATTTGGATAACAATATCCCCAGTTTTACTGAGCTTTCCTCGAATATAACAACATCAACATATATTATTGACTCTGAATACTCCTATACGGACTACCTTCCTCTATATACAGCTTCCTCTTAAGAACCTCAACACGGTATCACCAAAATGTCTGCCCGCACCAACAACTCGGCTGTTATCATTGGTTCCGGTCCTGGAATTGGATCTCACACAGCAGCTATCTTTGCATCCAAACGTTTCAACAAGGTTGCTCTAGTAGCAAGAAATCAAACACAACTCGAGAAGGATGCTGCAACGGTTGCTAAAGCTGCTCCTGGTCAAGTCGAAGTGAAGACCTATTCAACCGATATTACCGACCATGCCAAGTTCACGGAGACCTTAAAGCAGATCAGTAATGACCTGGGTGTCCCTGAGTTTGTGTTCTTCAATGCAGCTATAGTCCGACAATCTACTTTGTTAGAGTTCAGCGAAGAAGACATGCTCTTTGACTTCAAGATTACGACTACTGGTTTACACGTTGCCGCCAAATGGGCAATCCCTCTGCTAACCTCTTTGGCCAAGAAAGACCCTACTGCAAAGCCAACACTGATGGTCACCAATTCACACTTGCCGGAGAACCCTTCTGCGGAGCTCTTCGCTCTGTCACTAACGAAGGCTTCCCAGAAAAATCTCACGCGGTCACTTCGCGCCAAGTTTGAGCCGGAAGGCGTTCATATATGCCTGCTGACCGTCGCAGGCACTGTGAGAGATGAGAATAAATATCTCAACAATAAGCACGTTGCGACTAAGGCATGGGATCTATATAATCAGGAGAATGGTTCATGGACTGAGGACGTTAGGATTGAAGAACCATGAAGTTCATAATCTACATGGCTAAAACTGGTCTTCGTTTCTCAATAGAGGAGAGAGGATATGAAGCAATAGTCAAAACAAAACTGTCAGATATTTGCGGATGGAGTAAGATTCAATTGGAATGATATGACAAACTAAGCTGAATTGTATGGATTTTTTTTGTAAATAAATTTGACTGCTAAGTCTCCACACGTTATAGTAATCAATATGAAATTGCTACTTGTGATATTGCTGAGCAAGGTCTTCATCCCATCATTAAATCATTTCGAGAGGAAGGCATTCAATCTTGAATTATGGCTGCAGTTTGACACTCCACTCAGAAAGTGTTTGAGTCTTTCATGGCTATGCTCTATTGCATACCTTGGTAGACCTTTTCCTTGACGAGCTTTTTGCACTCCGTTATCTTTGATTATGCTGATAATGAAAGCTGAAGTTGTCTTTACTCGACTCAATGTTTATGAGGTCTCCGCTGGAGGTTAAAGGTGACGTAATGATAGATGAATGAATTCAAAGAATAATAGTAGGCGAGTAAAAGAAGAAGAGGAGGGTAATTCTATTGAGTTACTATGAGGAACTTCACTTATCAGGATCCTTATCCACTTGCGATCTTCTAGCTTATAGCATTCTTGCTATCGGACTGCCTGCTGCTCGTCTAATGAGATCATGAGCTTAGATAAAGATATTTGTGACAGGAACGGTTAAGAATTGATATATGCCACGATCTTGAAATTCCTGGAGGGGGGGAAATGAAGAGAGGAGAAGAGAGCAAGCAGCGGGATTCTGGGTCCACTAGGCGTCATCCCGATATGAGTGCTGTCCATAGATATACTGTACCTTTAAATACCAATAGTCCTCTGCGCAGACATGGGTGTTAAAGGCTCTTAGGTCTAGCTGGTGTGCGCCGGAGTCGAATTGGTAACGCACCTCGCAGCTAGTACAAGGTCTACGATTGGGGAGGCCGGGCTTTAAACTCAACGCAATTCCAGGGTGGTTCAGGCACAGAGCACTGTCTTCCGTGCTGTCAATTTTGCCACGTAGTAGCTGTTGCGTATCGTAACGCCTTGCGATGGATCTCTTCGTGGTTTTTAGATATTGAGGGATGTCGCGGTTGATTCCTTTGAGAAGATTTCCGCGGGCTTTGGTATATCCCTTTTGCAGGTATGGCCCCAATTCTTTGGACTATTAAGGGCTACTGAAGCCTATGAAAAGCTCGTTATTGACTGCTGGGGCGATGAAGACAGCGTGTGGCCAGCCCACAGCATTCTGGTACGAATAATTTCGTAGAATATTGTGCAGCCCAGTTGCCAGCTGATCCCGCAGCGCGGCTGTGGTGAGTCATTAGTATTTGTATAACGATTTACCTGGATGGTGAAATAGGAATTATCAGCTCGTGGCTTACCATATCTAGGAGTAGTATAGTTGTAGTTGGCATGCCGCATCTTGATTTGCAAATATAAACATATCATGAGCTCCAGTGTATGTTGAGTTGCGGCATCGGCCAGCTATTTCTGGGCAAGGACCTGGTCAATCACCCTAGCGGAGAGGTCAACGGCCACCAGCTGCGCGTGGCGGATTAGTATTCCCCAGGCCGATCCCAAGCTTGGGTCTCGACACTGCGTCCTTGTCATTATCACAACA
Source organism: Xylogone sp. PMI_703 (assembly GCA_021399445.1). NCBI lineage: Eukaryota > Fungi > Ascomycota > Leotiomycetes > Xylogone > Xylogone sp. PMI_703. The sequence continues at coordinate 743,314 of JAJTUQ010000009.1, read as the reverse complement.
AATTGCTACTGCAGTGGCAGCTAGGCAACCGCATAATATTGAAGCAGTCCTGATAGTAGTGGAAGACACACTGCTCTTGCAGGTGATAGTAGGAAGGAGAAGATACACGCTGCTCCCGCAGAAGCCGGTAGTAATGAAGAGGATGGTTAGTGAATGGAATCTAATTAGATGGTGAATGTGGTCCTACTTCAACTTTGTGGGTTTGTCGTCGTAAATCATTCACTGTTTCTGTCCACCATATTAGTACACATTGCGCTGACAGTCTGGTGAGGAAAACTGTGGGTCGACTAAGGTCGACGGTTATTACCACCAACCTTCGTATAAAACATTGTTTACTTTACTACAAGCCCGATGTCAGGACTTGGGGTTCAGATATACTGTATCGTTACAGGAACTCAACTATGGAACGTGAAGATGAATTGAATTGTCTATCCTACGAGATATCTACAGCTATATTTATAGTGGGAAAATACATAGCAGGGCACGAAGAGAAGTGAATATTGAATATCGGGATTGGCCCATGTTGAATGGGTTTGAAAGAGCAGCATAGCCGATCTACAGTCTGTATGTACTTGTAGTGTTGATCGAGGATATACGCGTAAAGGCTATACGCCTTTACGTATAGAGCGTATCCACTGGTTCTGACACCAGATTAAACCCCATTTGACGTCTGTGTTCTGTCGTGTAACTGTATGGATAAGTTCCTCTTCAAGTAATAGTGCACAGATTTGGGGCGGGGGTTTAATAGGACCTATATGAAAATACGTACGGTACAGTTAACTGGTAATAACGATGGTTGTGTTAAGTTTGGTGTGGCCAGAGGAGCATGTACAACACGTCTTCGCGTGCACAGGTCGCCCGACCTATTTTGACCACTTCGCGTCTCAACCCGTGTCGTGCGCACAGCACGAGACGAATGATGCTAGGAGTTACTTGGTGATGTCCAGTGGCGCGATAATAGAAACTTGAATAAAGGAGATAGTGCCTCGGTGCATAAGTTATGGTTGCTATGCCATGCCGACCAACATCGGGTATTCCATTCAACTGCAACCCGACCCTACAGCCGTAGCTACATGAAAGAGAACGAATTGCCGTATATTCTCACATATAACATAGTTAGACTAGCCTAACCTGTATAAGTTTTTGATGATCATACCAGGATCTTGAACTCCTTTTGTATGGGTGGCTGCTGACACCGGGTCTGTCCCGTCCCTGATGGACTATGTTAAATCTGACTAACTACAGTAGGAATTTGCGATTACGACTTGCCCAAGGTTTGTGTGAACTAATAAAATACTTATACCGCGGCTCGGAGAGGGAGAGTTCCATCTCTACAGTCTAGATTGATATAAAGCAAGGAAACATTCACTCCGGAAGTTATTTTCCAGCTAGGCCTTTGCGTTGAGGTTGGCTGGTATACGTTCTACATCCTCCTTGAAACGATATTTACTTGATTATTACTTTTACTGCTATACCCTACCACCGCTATTATGCCCGACTTCGTTAAAGTTTTGGAGAATGACTGGTCTACAGAGGGCCCACGAACCCCCGCGCAACAATTTATTATAGCATATTTCAAAGCGATTGACAAGCAGGACTGGTCACAGAGTGCATTCCGCTTTTACAGTCCATCTTTAACTTTCTATGATCGAGGTGCCGGTACTTACAAGGGTGGTGAACAAGCATGGAAAGGTGCATCCAAGGTTCTTGGTCCAGTTCAAACACGCCATGATGCACTGAGTGTGATTGAAATTCCTCGGCCCGACGGAACGATACTTCTGAGCTATCGAGGGCTGCGACATGTTTGGGTCGAAGGACATTCTTCAAATCAAGACACGCCAACAGTCACCATTCCAATGTACCTTGCCACTATATTAGGCCCATCTGAGTCACCTGAGGGGTTTAATAACTTGCAACAGAAAGAAACTTGGCTATACTGGGAAGCAAACCTATTAACCCCGTTTCTAAAGACGGAAGAGGCGATGTTCAAGAATGAAGCTGCCCCGTGACGATTTGGTCTCGGTTTACTTGTTGTACAGAAATACATCCTTTGGATTTTCCTAGACGCGGCAAGATATCCCAGGAAGGGTTCATTTCTCATATCCAACCAATACCTGTAGTTCTAGCTATGCTCGTTTTCCTTATAACACCTAATATATATATGTACCGAAATTTATTCTGGTGGACTTGCATTTATGGCTTACAAGATAAGGCCCTCCTTAGATCACAAGACGGTAAATGCATCTTCAACTTTTGTCATTCCATAGCCGCAGTCACTGTATGAGCGAGTAGAGAGTCAGGGGCAAGGTGCCACAAGATATACTTGAAATAATGAGTCAATTTTCCGTAATTCGTGCTTTATTAGTCGCTTAACTGTACTGAAATTAAGATAAACAGCACTGATAGGGTTTAAAATGCTGCTCGGTGTGAGGTGCCGTTGATTGAAACGCTTTTCAGAGAGAGGAAGTTCAACATGGCCGAGGCCACTCGAGGCTGCCGATGTTGGCCGAGAGGGCCCGACATCTCAGAACGGCCCCCTCAGGGCCTGACAAACTTATCTACAACATCAATTTTCAAGGCCCTTATATTTGTATATTGCTATCTGGAGGAAGACGTATTTCGGTAATTCGTTGTCGTCAAAAGCATATCAGCTTTTCCAGCTGTTTACCTTGGACCCGTCACCCGTCAAGAAAGTTTGGATCTACAGTTCATGGATTCATCATTATCGGCGTTAGCACTTCCAGTTGTGGTCTCTGCCCTTGGGAGTGCTTATCTGAATGCGAAGCTTGGAATCACTCGAGACATCAAGCAGCTGCGTTATGACAGAACGTATGGGAAAATCATCGCACAGAATATTGCACGAGTCGGGAATTCTAACATGTCTACATTGGCCTATGCTCTGAAATCAGCTGACAAGACAGCTGAGGGCCTTTGGTTTGAAGGGCGCAGTTGGACCTATGGAGAATGGGAACAAGGTTAGTAGCCGTCTCCCATCGTCTTCTCAAGTGCCTGAGCGTGAAACTAAATGCTACCTAGAGTCCGACCGAATTGCCATATTGCTACAATGGGTCGGAGTCAGAGCCGGTAGCACCGTTGCGATTTACATGAAGAACTCGCCTGAGATGGTCTTCACAGTATTCGCTGCTGCAAAACTTGGCGCTGTGGTTGCGCTATTGAATCCAGGAACCAGAGGTATTAATTTTCTGTCCAGTCAATATATAGATGACTAAGTATCGTGTCTAACAATCGGCTTTAGGAAGAACGCTTATACATTGTCTCAAGGTTTCAGAGTCGAAATTCATGATTACTGCTCCCGATTTGAGAGACGCAGTTGCCGAAGTGCTTAAGGAGGCAGATCCATTGAATTTGACGTGCGTTTGCCTGAACTGCGACTCATTGGACACTCCGGGACCAGAATCTAGCGAGACAGAGAGTATCATCAATGTACAATCTACAGAACTGAAAAGCCTATCCGGCTCAATTAATTCGCAAGCTAGAACATTGTCTGATCCCGCTCTGCTGATGTTCACCTCCGGCACTACTTGATTCCCAAAAGCGTGTGTAGTGTCTAATCAACGAATGGCCGTATTCACCAGTACGTCTCCAGCCGACCTAAGCAATCCGAAGAAATACTTCCCTCTTCGAACTTACTCGTGCCTCCCTCTTTACCACGGAACGGCATTTTGCATAGGCCTATGTTATTCCATTGGCGCTTCTTCTACACTCTGTCTTGCGAGGAAATTCTCCAGGACTAATTTCTGGCGGGACATAGTCGAGAGTCGTGCGACACGCATATTGTACGTAGGTGAACTTTGCCGTTATCTGCTCTCTGAACCGCCAACCTCACTGGAACAATCTCATTCTTGCCACTCTGCCTGGGGCAATGGTCTTCAAAAGGATATATGGGAAGAGTTCAAAGGACGATTCAACATACCTGAAATTCGAGAATTCTATCGTTCCGCAGATAGCTTGGTTAAATTCGACAATTGGGGAGCCGGTGCTGCCGGTGCCGGAAAAATAGGGTGGACAGGAGTCCTTGGAAGATACATGGAAGATGATAAGTTCATTGTTAGGCTTGATTATGACGAGGAGGCTCCATATCGCGATCCCAAAACAGGGCATTGCGTACCAGCGGAGATAGGGGAGCCTGGGGAGGCTATTGCACGAATTCGAAGTCCTGCCGACTACCCCAATTATTTTCAGAACCAAGAGGCTATAGAAAAAAGACTGCTGAAGGACGTCTTTCGAAACGGTGACTTGTTCCAAAGATCCGGGGACTTGATTGTGCAAGACTCCTCTGGATGGGTGCAGTTTCATGATAGGATCGGAGATACGTTTAGATGGAAAGGTGAGAATGTGAGCGCAGGAGAAGTACGGAGTTATCTCTGCGAGTTGCCCAATGTGCTTGATGCCATAGTGTACGCTGTGAAGCTGACAGGGTAAGTTGTTATAACCCTTAAACCCATTAGTACGCTCACTAACGTCACCCCTTAATCAGCTATGATGGCCAAGTTGGCGCTGCAGGAATCACTCTCCGTCAGCATAGCCCCTCTACAGAAGCTGCCTTTGTGAATAGCCTCTTTGAAGCACTGAGATCCAAGGGAGTTCCGTCTTATGCCGTACCACGTCTCCTACGTATTACCGCGGAGTAAGTTTGTCTGTATTTTCTTTTGCAAGCAATGGAAGAACTCAATCTTACAATAATCGAGCAGGATCACGGTGAATCACACTTTCAAGCATGCCAAGGACGCCCTGAAGAAGCGATCCTGGGACCCAGAATTGACAGCACAAAGTGATGGGGACAGCCTGTATTGGCTGGATGGAGAGATATATAGACAGCTAGATAAGGAGAGCTGGATACGGATAGAGAGAGCAGCTGCGCGATTGTGACTGCCACCTCTCACTGTCTGTATCCGGTCACATGGTTGACCACACCATGTATCTAGTCATGGGCTTGTACATAATCGAGAGTAGTTTACGGCCTCAGGCATACATACCCATGCGTAGCCATGAATATACTCATCCTTAATACCTCCCAATTATCGCAATTAGCACTGCAATCGTAATATTACACGTGCTACGCATTACGGGAGGGTATACTCTCAATCTGCCTTAGGTTTGATTCAGCTTATATTTCCAATGCATTAGGAATTGGATTACGGATGCAGTAGCCTAGAGCTATTTAGGGAGCTCGTAGGGCTCAGCAATTTTAGGTCTACAGGTCTTCCAACAATATCTTCATTTGGAATGACGATTATCCATCATGGTAGCAGATCTACCTTTAAAATCTATCGCAGGGGGCCTTCCGAGCTTGGTACTTAAGCCATAGTAGCCTGTCGTATCTCCGAGAAATACCGGATGAAACCAGTGGAAACCAGAGGAGCAAACATATTCCGTGAGAAGAAGCTGCTGGCCGAGTATCTCGGCCACTGACCGGCTTAATTCGCTCTTGTCTCAAGATGCTTAAAGTCGCAAGAATTGCTTTAACAGCTTATTTATTCTTGACGCTAACCTCACTGCGCTTCTTTTTCTTATATTTATTTTAAATTTCATATTACTTCTCTATTTCTTCTGGGTCCCGAAACGTTCTGTTCAAAATATTAAGTTCTTCGTCCATACTGCCCATCTATCGTTGCCCAAAATGGCTTCTCCACGTAAGCATTTCTGGGGGAGGGGACTATGGGTACAGCCTTTTAACGATTAAGACAGAACAAATTCGCACGAGAATCACAGATTTATTCAAGATCAAACATCCCATCATGCTTGCAGGCATGAATGTGGCAGCTGGACCAAAACTCGCAGCCGCCGTGACGAATGCTGGTGGGATCGGTGTTATTGGGGGCGCGAGCTACACACCAGATATGCTACGAGAGCAGATCGAAGAGCTCAAAGGATTTTTAAACGACAAAGACGCTCCATTTGGAGTTGATCTCCTGCTCCCTCAAATTGGCGGCAATGCTCGAAAGACAAAGTATGTAACGCTCTCTAGCCCCTCTTTCCTGTCTTTTGTGCAAACGCGACGGTCCAAAGCTGATCTTATGGGTTTCAATGCAGCCATGACTATACCAAAGGGAAGCTATATGAACTTATTGATATCATCATTTCCTCTGGCGCTAGGCTCTTTGTCTCCGCGGTCGGAGTCCCACCGAAGGACGTCGTAGACCGTCTGCATCGAGCAAATGTCTTGTACATGAACATGATCGGTCACCCGAAGCACGTCTAGAGATGCCTTGACGTTGGAGCAGATCTCATTGGCGCGCAGGGCGGCGAAGGAGGTGGACACACCGGGCATGTGCCGACCACAGTGCTTGTACCCACCGTGGTGGAGATGTGCCGTGGGCACAAGAGTCCTCTGACAGGTCAGGATGTCCACGTCATTGCTGCCGGGGGCCTTTTTAGTGGGCAATCTTTGGCAGCTGCCTTGATGTTAGGTGCTAGCGCGGTCTGGATTGGGACACGTTTCGTCCTCTCCGAAGAAGCTGGAGCCTCGAAAGCACATCAAGAGGCCGTAAGAAAGGCGGGTTTCGATGATATTGTCCGTACAACCGTCTTCACTGTCAGTACCCTTCCCTAAGTGAGTAATGTTTCCTAGTGAAATTGCTGATAACTCCCTTAGGGACGCCCTGCTCGAGTCCTTATGACCCCGTATATCAAGGACTGGGAAGAGAATCGCGCCGGTGAGAAGAATGAGCTTCTAGATAAGGGCATCGTACCGTTAGAACACGACATGGAGAAATGGGGAGATGATGTTGATGATGACATCTTGGAGGGTACATAGCTTCTCATCATGGGTGACGTAGCCGCGGCTGTTAATGAGCGTAAGGGTGCAAAAGCCATTATCGACGAGATGGTCAATGGTGCGGTAGAGTGGCTGAAAACAGGTCACCGCATGATCGCAAAAATATACATATCTGAAGGCTAATAGGTACATTTGTGTAAGCTGATAATGGGAAACCCACTTAAAATGGTTACCTCACCTCCTAGAAATTGGATGAGAATAATAGCATTTAATGAGCATGGCTGCTGTGGGAGTAATTCGTACGACTATGCGAAGGAAATTCGTCCATCTGCTAACCACAAAGAGAGAGTTCTAGCTAGGGTGACGTCCAAAGAAATTTCGTGGTTCTCCGAGTCTCGGGCCCTCTTTCACTATCACCTCGTAATACAGATCATAATGGAGAGGCTTGGTCGGAACATTGATAGAGTGTCTAATAGACCAGCAACAGCTTAGTCATTTGCCTCTTCTTTCCTTTTTCTCTCCTGAGTTACCACTTTTGCTTCTTGTGAGATCTATGCTCAAACCTATCGTCTTCTGCTAGCAAACGCAGTATCTATGAATTAACTTCAATAGAAAAGAGACTCATCAACAAGCATTTGCCAGTCAGAATTCTCTTGATCCGAATGTTCGGACTGACCGAGTCGTGGCCAGTCATTAAAGAAGTCGGGATAGAAATGAGTAATAGGAACTTCTTCGCGGATTGGTGCAGGTTCCGCTACAAAAAACTCTTCTGTACGCGGCAAAACAGGCATTCTGCGTCGATTGGGACTGGTGGTCTGCTCTTCGTTTCGGGGTCTAAGTTCATGAAAGAAGTCTACTAGCTGACATGCGGGGTCTACATTCATTATTGATTCTAAATGGTCATCAGCATCACCATCGGTATTATTGTCGGCATCATTATCCGCATGAAAAGTTTCGAGATTCGCTTGCCTGAGGATTGATTTGAAAATGGTACACACGATCGTCGCGATTTCCCACACTTTCGACATTTCTTCTAGAGTATCTATGCAGACTTGAATTGGGAGCGAAGTACTCTCGGATGTTAATAGTGCCGGGCATAGGTTTTGGTACACGAACGTTCGCAAGGCCGCAAGTAGGTTGTAGGCTCTTTAGAAGTGTGAGATCGGACTGCCGAAGCGAGAGACGATACATAAATACTTACAGGAACGCCGGGCATAAGCGCAGCTCGTCATGAGCCACTAAGCAGCCTATGGTATCAGTTACTGATAGTGCAGATTTTAAGGCCAATGTTTGCGACAAACGGATCCTTTGGAGAAGAAATTCATCCAAGAAGTAGAGGGATATTGATATAGGTGGAAGTCGTGATCTCTGCAGCAAAGAGATTGTTGTTCTAGAGAAAGGTGTGAATCAGCTGAACGTGGGGACAGTGATGCAGAGATTTAATCCTTACTGATAGTTCACGTTCAAAATGGCAGCCCAAAAGTTATGCTTGCTTCGTTGCCACTGCAGTTCCTCGGGGCAATTCTGAAGCCAATCCGCCAGGAGTTCCTCGTATAAGTGAAAGATTGTGTCGTCTGATTCTTGCTTCTCTTGCTGGCACTGCCATGCCCAGATACGGCCCATGATCTTAATTAGCTTGATATGTTGGATGAAGAACTGTACTCTCATCTCGTCTTGTGTGGATCTCCCATCTTCTTTGTGGAAGTCATCCTCGGAAATCATCCCCATATCCATATCTCCAACTCTGAGAAGGGGCTTCAGACCACCCGCTACCGAAAAGCACTGGTCTCTAGCGAAGAGCGTCCACCAGATTCGCTTCTGGCACCGCCGGCCTGCAACGTCTAGAAAAGCTCTCGAGGAACTGCCAAAGTCAACTCAAGCTTTCCACTCGGGTATGCTTGAAAGTTCTTACACAGAAGACGAGATAAAAGACGACTTAGCAACGCAAATGGCTATCCTATACCAGAAAAATCCATGCTTGGGGGTATCTGTGGAAACCGGCATCAGCAGAGCATGAGTGAAAGGGTCAGTTCAGCACGCTCACCAGCGGGGTTTTCGGCATACCATCCAAACAGTATCAGAGCCTGGACAATCGCAATGGGTGAACTTTCAATATTCGAGTAATAAAGCGCTTTAGCTCTTCTGTAGAAGGTCTTCGTTGCAGTTTTAGTTGAACCATCCTTGTCCTTCAGCTGCGGACTTGGGGAAACCCTGGATCCGGCAAGAAATATTGCCTGCAGCAAGAGCATTGAGGGAGGTTCGTCGTAATTTAGATATTTCTGCATGAATTCTTCACGGTCAAATATTGGTAATAGTGGCGCTACCCATGTGAAAAACGCCTCAGCCATTTCATCACAAAGAGCCTTTGACGGCACCAGGAAACAGCCTCGCCGTTTTAGCATATCCAGATCGTCTTCCTCTAGATTGGCCAACTGGACATCGGGTGGCATGATGGTTCTTGCCGCGGGCGAGTACAAGACCGTGACCACCGGAAAAGATCCGTCCAGCTGAGTAGGGCCCTTGTTCACGTCGACCTCAGAACGATTCTCTATAGAGGGTGTAGGGACTGTGGAGCGACTAAAGCATCCCAAGATGTCCAAGCCGTTAGTAATAATACTGGGGAGAGGTCTGATAAGTCACTGACTTGAGATGCTCCCTCTGTAGCCTTGCCCAGTCCGCTCTAGTTTTTCCATGCTTCGTGGATCGGATTTTACATTCTGCATCAATTTCCACGCAACCAGCACACGGAATGCCATGGTCTGCTGCATTGCATCGGACCTTCGATTGTGCCTAGTTAGGTCTTCCTGATACGAGTGTCACTTCCAGAACGTACCTTTCGTTGGTGGCATGTCTATTACTCAACAGATTAGAACCCGAGCGGTGAGCCACGGAGGGGTCCTAGGATAGGGTGGGTGAAAGGAAGGAGGAAAGGGAGGGGCAAGAGAAGCTAACCTCGCAGGCAATCAAGGCTCGGCCTCTGTTTTTGCAGTCACTGCTTAGTACAAGCCACTCTGTTTACGCCAAAGTCATTCCTGACCTCTTATCCCGACATTTCCGTTTAGACTGTCGCCTGGGAGACAGGTTTCCGTCAGCATTGCCTGGGGGTGCCATCGGGGGGAGAAGGGTATGTCAATTGCTTTGCAGCGGTGAAAATATAGATTCGTAGCGGGCTCGGGTCCTGAAGGGGAGCGGGAGCTAAATACAAACCCCCGCAGTTGAGTAATCGTGGCGGCGCGCCACTCCGGGGTCTCCGCATTTCGGAAGCTCGGAATTACCCCCGATTACCCCACATCCCGCAGGAAGGGCCGCCGTGATACACGATCTAGTTTCTATTTGGCTGTTAGGATCAATCACCCATCACCTAGCAAGTGACAATATAAGTGATTCGAGATATAGTATTGGCCAAAACCATTCTGGCGAGAGGAGCATAGACTAACAAGGGGCTGGGTTATTAATCCTAACACCACAGTATACCGCGTTATTTCAATAGGATATGATTTGCCTGAAAAAAACCGGACTTCACGGACTGAACCTTCATCGCCCTTGACAGTTGGATTGTGCCGCTCTTCCGCGGATCGCCTTTTTGGATCCGCGGATGCGTAAATCCTGGAGGCACTGCGGGCATACTCCTCAGCCTAGGCGCCAAACTGGCTGTAGATTATAATGATGATTGTTATTTTCGCCCAGCGGACAGTACTCTATACTGCTCTACGACCTCCTTGGCGAGATCTGGACGTGCTGAGCTTAGGGATTGTATACAAATATTATCTATCACAGACTAAAAACCACAAGGGAGAAATGGGATCTTATAATAAACAATCCTGGATTCCTAATTCCACGGTGTCGCAGTGCTGCATTCCCTTGGATATAAGCCTTTCAATATGAACCTTCTCCACCGGTTGGGGTGACCCATAAAGCGGACTTGCTGTAGAAACGCTTTGCATTGCTGACTTTACTCGAGAGACAGGGATATAAGGCGCACCGAGGCATCTCGGCCAGGATTGGCCGAGATATGCCGCCGCACTGGGTGGAGCATCAGTGCGACCATACTACGGCAACTAATTACACGATTTTATGTTGATTTTAAGCTGCTTAATAAATATACGTGTTGCATAATATAGAATTCGTCCGTTTAGTTTCATATATAAGGCCAAACGGCAATTGTGACTTAAAGGATTATAATATTTGAAACTTAATGGAGTCAGCTGTCTCAGTGTGGCTTAGAAGCATTTGTAGATCTCCTATCATTCACCGAAACTCAGCTTAAAACTGTTAGACTCTTAGCAATCCTGAAGACCCTTTGGTACAACATCGTAACGATACCAATCTATAGTGACCAACAATGTACAAACGTCCTCTTAACTACCTATTCTTTTTGGCCCATTCTGCTCGTTTATAGCATATGCTCCCCCCCAGTATAGATGTCCGTGAAGGGGTATAGAAATCCAATTCCGGTCATCACATGAATTAATTTTATCCGAGTCCTTTACACACGGCTTCCGCCTTTGGCTTTCTTTACGTTCTGCATAGATAATAGATACGGCCTACATCTCTAGTCCTAGCCTAAGGCGCTTTCCCGAATTCAGATTTTCTCTTTATATTTTCCCCTTTACATCTTGGATCTCATTCACTATAAATGCTTCTGTAAGCCTCCGTTTTAACTCCTCACCAGCAGTTACTTTTTCTCTCTTGCTTTTCAAAGCCCAGTCTTTCATTACGGTCTCCTCAATCTTACCCCATTTCTGAATCTCAGGTCCCAGCCATGACACCACTGCATTCGCGACTGCATCAGGAGCCTCCATTGCTACAAGATGGCCGATACGTTCCAGAACTACCGCGCTAACTCTGCCGTCTCTAATACCACCGCTTCCACCAACTCCACTACCCGTAAGGGTCAAGCAGTCTCGCCGGATGGATTCCGAACACACCTCCGATTCCCCGCCAAAAATGAAGAGTACAGGTGGTCGAATAGCAGGCAGATTGTTCCAGACACGGATCGGTTCCGGTTGGTTGAAAGGAAAGATTCCCCTCTGGTTGAGGTCCTGTTCGGCGTGCGTGTTTCTATCGATGACTCTTTCTTCATTTTCACGTGCGCCACGGAAATTAGGCCTCACAAAATTGAAAACTTCTTGATGTTTAGTGGTTCTCAACGTAACTCCCTTGTCTCCACTTCCAGCTGTTGAAGATTTGGGATAGAGTAACGTAGGGAGCTCGCGGAACCCATATTGGATCCAGAGCTGAATGACTCGCTCGTCCCATTTTGCATAGAATTTATTAGCTCTGACCGCCGCTGCCGCTGCACTCCGAGACGGCCAAAGATCGCGACGAGATATAGACCTCTTTGCTTCTAATAAAGGCGGAACTCGTAGGAATGGAGGATCAAGAAGAATTACTCCCATGAACAGACGAGGATGCAACAGCGAAAGTTCGGTGCTGAGGAGACTGGTGTCTTAGCTCATGCTCCATACAGACAGCTTAATTAATATTATATATCTACTTACATGTTTCCGGCCCCGAGGCTGTGGCCAATTCCAATAAGCGGTCGTGGCATCTCGCTTCTAAAGTGGTTCACCATATAGAGTAGATCTCGTGCATTGTCGGACCAAGAAGCTTCGTTCGTGTTACCATAACCCAAATGACTCTCTATGAGATATATAGGGTACTGAATCCACATACGATCATTTCCTAACTTCTCCTCGTTTAATTCACCACTTGCCCCTTGATTAGCCACATCTGCAATCCAGATTCCTCGAATCCGAAAGCCCCATTGCTTCGACCGTCGTAATATATCATCCCATAAGGGTTCGTATAACTCCTACCTGTCACTGTTAACGAACCATGCTTCAAGCGTTGACCTTGTACGCTTGTGCTAACCTTCACCATGCTGTTGGCATGTGAGCCTATGAGCGTCACATCTCCGGGACTGGGTTGCGGATTATCCAATGGTCTATATTGCTTTACCGCAAGATGTAGAACATCTTCTTGACTATCTGCTGTTGCGTAAGGGTATTCTCTAATGTGTTGGCATGGCACAATATGCTCTGTCACGTCGAAGAGATCAGAGGACATCGTCAATAATACTCTTCTAGCAGCTGGTCAGAATTGGCGTTGAACTCTTTAAGATCCCTATGAGGAGAATTCTGCTCGTAATTACTATTCTTTTTTTATTACCCAAGGCCGAGGCTGGTCATCCCAGGGGTCACTCTGCCGACAGTAGACTACCACAACGATTTCATGTACCGGCATCAAAATTGGGAATGCCATGTCACCCGGCATATTCAGTGAATCCAAGAAATCAAGAGCTCAAAAGGGGACATGACAAGCCTACAGTCAATGTTTGACATACTAGAATTTTGACCCGTCCGGCCCAAATCGGCAAAACAACAAGGAGCCTCGGCGCCCATAAATCCAAGTACCGTTATTTTCGGACGATCTGACAGGAAGTCGTAATAAAAACTTTGGATCAAACGTCAGAAAATATCCAAACATCTCGCCCTAAGACTCTTTTTTTCCGTACAAGACTTATAACTCCATATAAAATTCAATATGTCGAGCGCACAACAAAGACTGTCTGCTTTAGGAAATCACCTTGCGTCGGCCTCTATAAGCTCCGGGAGGGCGGCTATACTGGAAAAAGGCCCAGATGACGTTGTAAGTGAGCAAGCGTGGAGTGCCAGTGGATTCTCCGTGCAAGAAAGACAGCACTGACTCTTCGGTTTAGGTTGTCACCCTAGCCGTTCGGACACCACTGACGAAGGCGTGGAAAGGACGGCTGAAAGATACTAAGCTGGACGACCTTATAGTTGCTCTGCTCGAGGTATGCTTGTCATTCTATCCAATTTATGGTGCAGCAACTCACAATTATTTTAGGCAGTTAGAGACAAGTTCAACAATGACCCAGCTATCATTGATGACATTAGCTTCGGAAACTCATATAACGTATTCCCCCTTGAAGCACTTAGAGCAGGCGCTATCACAGCAGGCTTTCCTGTGACGACAACAACATCAGTTTCTCGTCGTTTCTGCTCCTCAGGGCTGTTCGCTATCCATAATATTGCTAACGCAATAAAGTGTGGGGATATCGAGATCGGCATTGGTGGCGGAGCAGAAAGCATGAGTAACGATCCAACCGTAACCCCTCCTTTGACTGAAAAGATCCTTGAGCATCCGGTCGCCAAAGATATAGCCATGCCAATGGGATGGACTTCAGAGAACGTCGCTCATGAGTTCAACATTACAAAAGAGGCACAAGATGCATATGCCGCTCGATCTTTTCAGAAAGCCGAGACAGCTCAAAAAGAGGGCTGGTTTAAAGATGAGATTATCCCTGTTAATACGACTTGGCTGGACCCCAAAACCAAAGAGACGAGAGCAGTAACAGTCACCGACGACGATGGTATAGTATATGGAACTACTGCCGAAAAGTTGGGCAAAATCAAGGGCGCCTTTCCACAGTGGCCCCCTAACACCACGACTGGTGGAAACGCATCACAAATTACGGATGGGGCGGCCGCTATTGTAATGATGAAAAGAAGCAAAGCTGAGGAATTGGGGCAACCCATTCTTGCAAGATTTGTCGGTGCCATCGCTGTTGGTCTGGAGCCGAGGATCATGGGGATTGGCCCAGTTCCCGCCATTCGCAAGCTGTTGAAGAGATACAACCTGACCAAAGATGACATCGACGTATTTGAAATTAATGAAGCGTTTGCCTCCATGGTAAGTGCCGTGCTTGATATTGGTTTTCGTGGAATAATCTAACTTTGATAGGCCGTTTACTATGTTGAGGAGTTGGGGCTTGATCCGTCCAAGGTCAACCCTCGAGGTGGGGCAATGTAAGCAATATTTGTATCTATTACTTTTTGAATTTCACTGAGTAGACCCTTAGAGCTCTTGGCCATCCACTGGGTGCCACTGGCGCTCGTCAGGTCGTCACAGCGTTATCCGAACTAAGGAGGACCGGAAAGAAAGTTGCAGTAAACTCCATGTGCACTGGAACGGTAGGTACTCCATTAATCCAGGGCAGGTATTATTGGAGATGCCGCCCGTCTTAGAACAGAGCTAACAATCCACAATGTCTTAGGGGATGGGAATGGCCGGTCTCTGGGTCTCAGAACAGTAGTAGGCATATTAAAAGATCCCGGCCACTTTGTAGAGACAGATTCATATCCCGATCTATAAATACAGTAGTATCAAGCTCATTTCATTCAAGGAATCTCTATCCTAAATCGCAGAGCTCCTGTCTTCCGTCAGGGTGCTTCGTAGTACAGAGTGAGAACAGGCTAATGAGTAGGCACTAGTTATGGGTATAGCGGAGGGTAGCTGTGAGGCTGCTAGTAACCAGGAGATTGTATGCCAAGAATTAGAAGATAACTCCAAATTAATCTCTGATCTCGCTCAGAAGTGGTGCGACTTTCCTTTTTATATCTGTAAAAGCCCTGTAGACTCATAGCATCATTCATCGTTAGGAAGGAGTAGACTAGAGATTATTCAATGGCTTGGACATAGATACTATTCATCTCATCCCATACTTCACAGCGAATAAGAGTATCAGACTGGGGTGCTTCTCTGTTCGGCACTTGGTCCCTTTCCATATATACAAACTGTTTAATCACACGCCATATATCGTCTAAAATCAAGGAAAAACCATACCAGATACCCCGATACTGGTGCCCTTGGCGCAATAACCTTTAATTCTAAACGACATAAATGTTCCAATCTCGGGACCGTTATTTTAACACTGAATAATTTCGACTGGATGTGCGGTATAAAAGTAGTCCCGATCATTCCGATAAGTGGGATAGAAGAAAATAAGTAGCAAACCGCTCAATAATAGCCCAATTGTAATGAAATTCAGAAGTGAAGATTATCTATTTCATCCAGCAGCGTAGTCATATCAAATTCTACCATTAAAGTATTTGGCCAAACAGACTTGTGAGACTTGTCGGACTTCGAACAATCATACCACCAGTCGCTGTCCGAATTATTAACGTTGTCCTGCTCTGACGCATAATAACTGTTCCAAAAGTCATGATGTTCAAATAAAGACTGGAAGGTTTCACTATTTTGATCTGAACAATCCTCATTTTGATCACTACAATGCAGCCGACTTGCTTTTTGATTTTCTAACTGGTCTCTCTTGGAGATTTCGATATCGGTATTCGACTCGCCTCCGTTAGCACGGAGTGCGGGAGGTGGGATAAATTTGGAACTTCCTTGAAATTGCTTGTTCGATGGGCATATCTTTGGGTTACACTGTTTCATATTAGATTTGAGTTTTTCCATGACGATGTCAATGCTGGTCTTCCCTCTTTCTTTTGTTTCTTATGGTAGTCGCAAGCCATATTTCTATTTCGCCATATCGCCATACTTTTCTCTTTAGTTTTCTTCTTGGCGGGTTTCGCTTGTACCTCTTTCATCGTCTTTGCATCGAAGATTGCGGTCAATGCGTTTTCAGCCTTCATTATGTCTAGTTCAATCCTTTATAGGTGCGAAATTATTAAGGTTCAATAAATAACAGTGACTGAGAAAGGTAGGAAGCTAGAAGCTTTAAACTTTGCGCATATCAATGTATGCAAAAAACAAATTATCAACTTAAATTCTGGTACTTAGCTTGAATTTTGTGAGTGGTGATTATATAGGGAGTCGAGATAATGCATTATTATTAATAATAAGATCATCGTCTCAGCCTTCCTGGCTGCGGAGACCGGATTAGGGATGGCGCGATGTTGTACCGCCACAGTAACGGAGCGTTATTAATAACTTGTTAGTAATTGTTCACATTTTCTAGCTCTTCGGGGGCAGTGACCGTAAGCGGCGTCAATTGAATTACATAGAAGGCAAACGTGTTTCCATATTCATAGAGCCAATATGAGTATGTACAGCGAATTCATTATGTCTCTCTCTTCGCTGAGGCTCCCTTAGGTTCTTTTAAGAACTATTAACTAATTAAAGCAGCGTGTCAGAGTGTGGGTTTTAGGTTAGTCGCTGCCAATACAAGCGCTTCCCGTCCTGAACCGAACTAAACTACGGAGGCCTTGCCCGGCTTAACTGAACTGATTTGTAATCGGTTCACTTCAGGGCCCGCCCAATATCTATTACAGATATAGAGCTACTCGATGGTTTAAGGAGTCTACAGCTACAATTGGTTCTATATATAGAGGTTACACAGCTGTACACACCCAACAGACCAATAACAACCCTTAAATCAATAGCGTGTGTTACATCTGTAAGCTCTAGATGTGTGCCCTAATATTGGACTAGTAAGCACCGAGGGATCCAGTGATGAGGCAGAACCATAACTTCCAAATATCGTAGCGTCTCTTTATCTAGTTAGTTATTCAATTTAAATAACTATTTGGCTTTTCTTCGACTCTACAAATATAATCTTTAACAAATGTAAACAGGGTTAGTTCCAGGCTAAATGGAGACTACAGGGAAGACTAAAATATTAAATACATCATTCAACAACTGTTGCATAATATGGTGGCCATGTGGTAGCGCCGGCAATCGCCGAACCCCTTACTTTTACTGTATATATAGACCACCTTCCTGTGCACCTTTGCCAATACACAGCTCACTCAATTATTACCATATATGACCGTAACTTATGCGACAACAACGGTGAAGAGCAATTCTAAGCCTAGAGATGTTTAACCGCAAACCCCATAGAACCAAAGCTAAAGGATAAGATTTGTGCACTTACATTGTTAATAGCATCCCAAATAACCGCACCCGATGAATCCTTAATCTGGAACCAGGGAGAGGTGTTGAGCGCTGTGAGCGTTGAGCCTTTCCCACTCGTACCCGAATTCCAAAACGCCGCGCCAGCTTTCCGTTTAACCCAGTTGCCATCGCCCTGGAAGCTAAGCTCGCAATCGTTGTTGCAGGTAGTAGTGGCGCCTACAGTCGTCTCTACAGTAGCGGTATCACCAGAAATGTTGTAGACAATGATGTGGGCACTATTGTCGAAGGTCATCTGGATACCATTGTGAAGCTCGGCAAATGAATCCGGTACCGTCTTGATGTCCATACCGCCGGCTTTAAAAATTATGTTGTTCGGCAGCGGAGGGGTAGGGCAGATAAAATGTGAAGGATAGTCAGTGTGCTGGACAAAGCCTGATTGGAAATTTGTAGGGCCTGTCACACTTGGAGAGTTCCAGATCAGGTGCTGGTTGGCCCTGAAGGCATCCTTGGTAGGAGCGGTACACTGCCCTGCTTCAGCAAAAGACGAACTGACTGGAACACCAGATACGTCATTTCCAGTCACCTAGTTCGCTTCCGAATCAGCTTCCAGTCTAACAAAATAAAGTCAACAGACCGGATTAGCAAAGGTCGCCTTACCGTGATGCCGTTTTGCCATCCGGAGACGGGGATCGGGAATGCAATGCTTCCAGTGAACTTGTTGTTGGTAATAGTTACCGGCCCAGACAGCTTGGCTGTGGTCGACGAAGCATCGCAGGGTACCCAGACGCAAGAGCCGATAGCAATACCAGCTCCAAAGAGGAGGTCGCCGTGAATAGTGTTTCCGGTGACCTGGACGCCAGAAAAGCTTCCACTATAAGTGCTTAGGTTATCTACCAGATTAATCGCTCCAAAGCCTGCCTCCGTGGACGAACTCGTGATAGTATTGCTGATGACCTTGGTACCGGGTGCGCCAAACAGGACAATGCCACCGTCAGTCGAGCCAGTCACCTATAATTACGCATTTTCATCAGTAACTGATGCAAAAGAGACACACTCCGAGCATCGCCACGCTACGCACCGAGTTACCTTGAATCAGCGAGTTACTACATCCGAAGGAGATACCATCAGCCCACCGGCCATGTCCAGCAGAATCCCTGCCAGCCAGGCCACAAGGACCAATATCATTATTTGTGATCGTTGCGTTGGTGCAAGCCTTGGTGCCGCTTGCGGCCTCGCCCTCGCCGATATGCATGCAACTCCAGCCACGAGGGTTTTTAGACGCCACGTGGGAGACAACAACGCCAGTAGAGACGCCTCCCATCTCAATATTTGCCGAACTCCCTGAAAAAGATTAGTTAGGTCCCAAATCTTTTGACAGACACTGTAGAAGTCAAAACTTGATCAAGGCTGGGGACCTCACCGCCGTCGACGATCTGACCATTAGTTGCACGATCGCCATCGAGCTGGATATTCATAAGTCGAATGCCGTTGAGATTTCCTCCATGAACAATAGCAGAGATGGTCATATCAGTTGCGACTAAGTGGAGAGTGGCCCGCGTGTTGTCCGTTGGATATCCGGCCGTCGATAACTCTTGGTTAGCAGCCGTAAAGGTAACAGTGTTCTTTACATTGATGGTGGCGCCCGCGCAGAGCTGGACAATTGCTCCTTCGCCGCCATTCTTTAGGGCTGTGTTGATGGTTGTCTCGTCGCCGGAGGAGATGCATGCGGTCGATGCTAGGCTGGTGAGGATTGCGCTTGTGAGTACGCGCTTCATGGTGGGCAGATTGATAGGACGCTCCTCGTGTGATACAGAGAAGGCAAGATCGTGACGCTCCTTTTTCGACTGCGAAGGACTCGCGGGCTATGATGTGGGTTCGAATATAAATACCTCTCCATAGCATGCTGTGCTTAGGAACAGGCCTCAGTTCTCTTCTTGCAAAATATGCGATGCCGTAAGAGGTAACACTTGTGTCGTTGGGCCACTTCTACGCAATGAGATCTTCGCAACTAAGCCAGGCCTCCGGATAGTCCAACTCGTCGCTGACGCCGGCTAATGAAGCTACAATGCATGATTGAGACGATCGAAATGCGGCCTCGATGGCACTTGGGCCTACTCGGCGGTTCTCCGGTCGCCCGCGGATATAAGAGGGATCCCAAGTGTCGTATTGCATTCAAAAAAAATGTAAGATCCTGAGCCTAGACCGTGGCCGTGTTATCCTCGCGATGCGAAGTCAGCTTCAGAAAATTCCACTATTCTATAATGGGAATTTGCTTTCTCATTTACAACTGGGCTAGCCTTGCCGCCGTATTTTACGGTACTACTGCCTCGATCCATAGCCTACGGGCTGTTTGCTTATGACTTACTATAACTATGGAGGACTGGTTTCCAGCATCTCCGCTTTCAGGCAAACGATATTGTGCTATCCCCCCCTAAATACATCCCCAGCAGTGTAAATAAGCTCATTCTGTAATCTGACTGATCAATCCCCTGTACCATGGTAACTTTCTCCGTAAAAGCATTACTCAAATAAGGTCTTTGTAGTCCCTGCCAGATCTCACGGAATACCCACAAAAACATCCACTTTAACCGTCGTTGTTACGCTGCTGGGGGGAATGCATTTAGGGGGTAGTATTATCCCCACCCCCATAGTATTTGTCACCTACCCCCTGAACTCCGCCCCCGATCTGACGTTCCCATTTGCTCGAACCCTGGTATATGAGGTAAGTAAAATAATCATAACTTCCCAACTGACCATATAAGGTCCCTGCGATCCTTGCCCAATCATATATGAGGTCCGTATTAAAATTACAATATTCTCCAGTTTTGCCTGGATGACAAGTATTATGCGGGGGGATGGTATATATATATATATGTCATCCCTTCCGCGGGGTACGGCTTGGGCTTGAGATGGCTGACATACCCTTTACTTTTATGGATTATTCGTTTGTTTCGTAAGCTGCCATGAAGTACCTCACGACTAGTCTTATAGCTTTCATGGCCACAGGGGTTGGTGCGTCTCCGCTGGTGGCGCGAGCCAGCTGTGCAGCCACCTCACAGTGGCCAGGATGGAATAAGATAGAATTTGCTTTCTACTTGTAATCGGCTCCCTACTTACTTTTCTGCCTTTCTGCTTTATGAGATAGAGTTTGAAGAATACGTCCAATGAAAGATACTGACTCTATTTTCTAGTGGCGATAGCTATACAACAACTAGTACGCTGCACCTTCAAGAAGTTTACCACAACTGTTGCGTAAAAGCTCATAAGAATAGCCTTTAACTTTACTACATCACGGCCTCCGTCGCCATCCCAACCTCTAGGTACCTTCCCGGGAGCCACGTCTGCCGATGGCGAGAACTGGGTTGATTACCTTACCGTGACATATAATGCGTCCTTGTTTTTATCGTACAACTTGGCCTTCGGTGGTGCTACGCTAGACGGCGGCCTCGTGCCGACTAATCCATCGACTATTTTGTCTGTTAAGCAGCAGATTACTGGAGAATTCATTCCTGGCTATGTCTCACCCCGTAGCGCGCCGTCTGCACCAAACTGGGCTGGGAGAAATACGCTCTTCCTCATCTTTATCGGCATTAATGATGTAGGGAATACATATACTCGGGGTACTAGTTTTACGACCTCACTGAATGAGCAAATCTTCAGCGAGTACGCTGGGCTTGTCACGCAGCTCTACTCAGTAGGAGCACGGAATTTCGTCTTCCTTAACGTCCCTACGATAGATCGCTCTCCAGGCACGGTTGCGAGAGGCGCGGCTATCGCGGAGATGGAGAAGGTGGATATAGTTCAGTGGAACCAGATGCTGGTGAAGCTTGCTGATGCTACCAAAGCGAACCACAGCGACACGAACGTGTGGGTATTCGATAACAATGCGCTCTTCACCGAGGTGTTAAACAATAAGGATACGTTCCCTGAGACTGCAGGGCTGAAGAACATCACTGACTTCTGCGCAGCTTATGAGAAGTAATCCACACCCCCCGAATGTGCAAGCACTAGAAAAATGCTGATTTGGTCCAACAGTGGGACGCCTACTCCAGATTTCTTCGATACTTCTTGCGGTGTGCCCGTTAATGAATACTTCTGGCTGAATAGTCTGCACATCAGGCCTCCGATGCATCAGGTCATAGCTCAAGTGCTTTCTCGTGAGCTGCTTGCAGGTCCTAATATATGCTAAGAGTACATACGACTTCTTTCGTAGATCCAGCACTCAGGACTGTCCCGCAGCCGGATCGTATATTAAGTTGCTCTCTTCGCCGCAATACAAAAGGTATGAGTTATTGTAACCGAAGATTTATTAAGCGGAAAGTTCGAAGTCATAGTATCGTATAGAGGATGTGTTACTTTCAGCCTTCTTTTGGTTTTGCAGTGCTGTAGTAGTCCTTTCTGATCCACTTTAAATAAATATCGGCTATGCTAAGTTATATGGTATCGTACAGAAGTAGTTTAGAATTTATCACATTATTCTATATTTATAAAGAAATAGTCAATTCAGTGCTATAAGTTTTTAAGCACTAGATTAGCAACGCATTTCATTCTATGTACTACAAAAACAAAGATTCTTGAAATTTGTTACAGCTATGGCACTTAGATTACTGTAGACAGGAAAAATGGAGAAGCAGGCGGATTAATAATTGTCTCTAATCTTAGCGCCACACAGTTTGCAATACGTAACAATTTAGATAGATTTATATAAGAGTTGCCAATGTTAGACCACTTCCCTTCCTAGACTTAATTGTTCTCTTGGATTCCATGGAGATGCTATTCCAGCTATGGTGCACGTAAAATACTCTTTACGGGCTAACATTTAGCAAAAAGCATCCCCGGGGCAGCAATCAGTACCGCTAAGGTCACATCCGTTACAGCAGTAGGAGCAAGAAATGTGTGGGTCTGGCACAGATGGCACGCATTCCTCAGTCGGACTATTGGCTCCCCAGCATTGGAAGCTTCCAATGGCATCATTCCATCCAATCGAGGTGAGATCGGCAATTCCGGGCCACACAATTGTAGCAGTGTTGTACGGGGTCGGATCGTTAATGCCACAGTTCCCGGTGCTGGGGTTTATTAACAATCCGTGAAATGAAGACCAGCGCAGTCTAAACTTACTTGTAAACGACACAAATGGTGCCTTTGTCAGGTCCGAAAGATGAGAGTTGCCATTGCCTTTTGCCCCATGAGTGACGTTGCCCTCTTATAAAGAAATACTTTTCCATGACTTACCATGGAGAGGTCAACTGGATGCACTCTGCCAAAGGCTGCACCTTGTATCCGCAGTCCCCCTTCCAGTTGGCATCAGTACAAATGTAGATCTGAGGCGTGTTAGCGTTCAGGATTAAGTTGGATGCCACCCCAACATGACGTACCCCACCAACAGTGCGTTTTTCAAGGTTACTTTTGATGTCAGTTGAACTGGTGAGTAACGTATCTAGGACAGACCCAGCATAGATGCTGGTAAAGATAGAAGCCCAGGCAATCAGATTCAAGGTAGAAGACTTCATTGTCGGTTCAACCAGGGAGAACTCGAGAAAGTAATTGGGTGATACGAGGTAAGTTTGGGTCAAAGTGGCAATGATTTACCCTGAGAGAGAGAGGATGTTCAAGAAGAAGACGAAATAAATAGCACTGAATCAGGTTGACTGTCATCTTGTTCGTTCTCATGATCGATCGTGAAAGCAACAGGCCCCCTACGTATTCGTCTGGCTAATTATCTACATTACCTAAGCTCCAAGCGCGAAAGGGAAAGATATTATACTCGATTTGGGGTATTACTTAAGATGATATGATGATATGAGCGCCTCTGATAATGACTTTATTCAGTAATCTATTGTCGCTGCTTCGGCATCACATAAAGCTGTGGTAATAGACCGGTACAAGCCCTGTATGTAATAGTCTACAGTACCCACTAAATGAATGGTCTGGCACTCTGGCTAAGGAGGCTTATTAGCATATTGCTTTGGCTGTCAGTCGCTGTGGGGCCTGGATAAATTGAATTAGCGGGAAAGGTTGCTAGAGGGCGTGTGGCGACACGGTTTAAGCATATACCCCTGGACTAATGATTCCAAACGTGTAAGACGGGTTGACAACTAGTTACAGTACTTCCGAGTTCGACAGCCGATACGGTAAGGTCTGTTATCAATCACTTCATGCCAAATTACCTTTATTGCATAATTCAGCACTAGTGTCACTAGGGCAGTCTTAAGACATTTTACCGTGACCTCCGTACGAACCTTGTCTATTCGCCATAAGCTTAGCTGTGACCATTTGTGTGGGTAGTAAGCGTGTTTGTGATATGGTCTAGGATAATTCCTCTTGAAAGAGGTCAGAAGCTAACCAAAAAGATATTAAACAATGTTATAAATTTAGAATCGAGACCAGTGGATAACTATCCTTTACTCGCCAGCTAATTACTCTCGTATTCATTAGCCAATTGTTTTTTAACCGCTATCTCGTAATACGGAGTATTCCGCCAGTAGTAAAGTGCGCGGCAGCCTGCGCTCAGTAGTAGAAAAGCACCTGGAATTAGCTATTTAGCTGTATACATTGTAAACTCTTTATAACGACAGAATCCGTGCAGCCCAGATATATTATAATATCGAGATTATCAGTATAGTGAATTTTATGTGAAATGTACGCTTAACCTAATATAGTCAAGTTTGTTAATTGCTTTCTTTTACATATTTTCGTCTCTTAGCCTATAGCCTACGTCCAAAATAGGACTACAGTAACTGCTATTTGATTACCGGGGGGAAAAGAAAGAAGGGAAAATGCATATCTCGGCATGTGGGTGGCATGTTCTAATCCTTGATATTACGTTGAAGGGAGCAAGTACCCGAGAGCAGCTCAGATGATTGCTAGACCCACAATCACTATCCATCTCCTGTAATAAGCGATAGCGCTCAGCTCTAAGATTATTTAAAGTGTACCATCATTAAGTATTCCGCGAATGTGCACAGACATCTTATTTCCCCTTTGGTATATGCTTGGTACGTATCATTAATTCCGACATTGCGCTAAGCTTTTGGGACCTGCAAGCCAAGGATGCTATCCAAGGATAAATCAGATGGTCAGGAACGGCAACTCTTAACGTTGTACAGTCAGACCCAACGCCACGTCAGCCTCCACGGAATGTAAGCTTTCACTACACCATATTTGGCAAATATACTCCCTTGGCTGTGCATAAGTCGGAATGTCACTATACTCTTGGTCCTAGCAGGTATCGGCAGGTTCGGAATCTGGTCCTGGCCCTCCATTCACCATTTTATACTACAATTATTAATAGTGCTGACGGCCAGAATGATATTAGCTTGTAAGATTCTAGAACATTGATTCTAAGTGGAGTAATGCGCAAATTCCTAGTTTATTATATACTTTTTCCGAACATATAAGGGAGTACCTATAGTCTTATTATTATACCGCTTCTCATGCAATAAGCTTATCTCCCCGGAGAGACCAGAACCCCTACCCACCTTACGTGATCTCACTTATTAATATTATGATAGAGGAGATGTCGGATATATAGTAAATTAATAAGCCACGTAAGTGGAGTTCTCCTTTTGCAATTCACATGAGTATTTGAAACTTGAAACTGTATGTAAAACTAGCGCTGCAGCACTTACTACGGCCGTGCTACTACGCCGAATCTAAATGGATTTCAATCCAGTCAGCAGAGAGGGCGGTATTTTACGTACCGGTCGTACAGTCAGGCAGAATCAAGTTGTAGACGGAGAGTAAAACATTACGACAACAGCCATTAATCTCGAGGAACATTGTTAAAAGGAGGTTCCATGTGCATATGACCAGAATTACGGAGTCGTACCAGGGAAGCATTAGTATTGTGAACGAGGGCTAGAACGGCAAGTTGTTGCGACTTGGGTACTATATAGATCTCCTATATAAACTAAGCCTAGTCGCGCTGTGATTCCCAGGTGAGGCTTATACACAAATTTCCATCGTCGGATTATCTAAACTATTCCTCGAAGCGACGAAGATGAAGATCACTATCTTAGCTTTGTTTGCCGCCTTGGGCTCTACTACCTCTGCCAATCCGGTCCCCGCTCCTATGTCAGCTACAGAAGTTGAATCCCTAGAGAAGAGAACTGTTGGCGGTGTAAGTCCTCCAGGGATACACCTTTATTCGATCAAACTCTGACAAAGTCCCTACCCAGGTTTACTTCTGCTCCGATGCTGGTTTTTCAGGAAACTGCGGTTACGCAGTCCAGCCACTGAATACCTGCATTCCAATTACGGTATGTGTCTATGGGGTCTTTATTTCTGTTATCTGACCGAGTCTAGGCTCCCTGGGACACTACCCTTTCCTCAATTGGGCCGGACCAAGGCACTGGAGTTATTATATGGCCGTAAGATTTACAACATTGCAGAATCTATAGAAAATAAATCCTAATATTTTATAGTGTTGCGGGCTGCCCTGAAAATGCAGGCGGCTGGACATTCACCTATCCAGGCAGCAACGATCTCCAACGAGACAGTCCCTACAACGACGACGTACATTCGATGTGGGTGTTTGCTACATGATAAATCCTGAGATCTAGCAAAGAATGTGTGGCCATAACATAGCTGATACAGACTTTGTGAA
Source organism: Xylogone sp. PMI_703 (assembly GCA_021399445.1). Taxonomy (NCBI): domain Eukaryota; kingdom Fungi; phylum Ascomycota; class Leotiomycetes; genus Xylogone; species Xylogone sp. PMI_703. Next base: position 717,287 of record JAJTUQ010000009.1, on the reverse strand, counting down.
TATCTACTCATTCCTTTCGTTCATAGCAATGCACTTGTTCTATCTGTTGGTTTATCTCTGTAGCAACAGAGCAATCATCGTGTTTTGAAGTATGCGATTGTAAATCAGCATTAGGCATGCAGCATTGACAATATTCTGAGTATTATTAAATATATTATTTCTGAAAAGCATGACAAGACTAAAAAGTGGGACTCCGGGATAGACATATTTGTGATATCTATTACACCAGTGCTCTTTTCAAAGAGCAAGTAACGTCTCAATATAGTAGCAGTAGTTGCCCCCTGAGTTCCCCAAGGAGTGGTCCACCGCACTCTACCTGAAGCGCCCATACAGGCACCAGGCCGAGTGTGATATGCACTCCTCCAGAGGATGATACCGTCTACAGCTCACGCCAGAGGCGGATAGCTGCTCAGGCTTACCCCCAAAATGTCTGAAGGATAATGTTAGCCATCGGCCAATAATCCGTAGACACATAGTATAGTGCCTAGTGGTGTTTATAAGCAACGTACTGCAAATTCTCGCCACCAGATTTGAGGTAAGGATGGGTCTTTATCAACTACCTGTCAGGGCACTTTGTGCACGGAATAAAGGAAGACTAATAAGCAGTAAAGCGAGATGTGGATAAGCATTCCCTGGGTGTAGGTCGCTAGTTAGCGGGATACTCCTAGTTGCCACTTGAAATACTAAGGTACATGCCAAAGGCTTGTAAAGTGGGATTCGATCTACTAAGCTTTACCTAACTAGATACGGTAATTTACTACTCTTTTACAACCGTCATAAAGTGTGCATAAAATCGCTAAAATTCACACTAAGTTCAGACCAAGTTGGGGAAATTATTTAAAAGCAGAGTTGAACAAGGCCCCCTGTAAATAGTGGAAATTTTTACCTTATTTGTGGTTTGTGCCAAAGTAGAGCCAGTATCCTCGTTTACTTGGAGAAGAGATCTTATGGAAATATTTGAATGGTATAGTGCGCTACCCGTGAATTCCATTTTCATAGAGTGGCTGAAATGGTATAGAAGAATAAATAAAAAGGAAACTCGTATTCTGATCATGATGTAGGCGTACAATGTTCAGGAGGATTAGGATGCACATGACCTTGTCCTGGCAGTGTAAGGGGTGTAAGCCTTAAGATAAGCGTATTCCTTATTTGGAGGCTATTACCAATATTGGCAAAGCTAACGTACATTGGAGTCTAGACGTCTTACAACGTTAGCGTTCATGCAACGCTAATCCGTAATACAACCTCGCCACAAAGAACCTTTAGCACAATTATAGCCGGGTCCACAACCATAGGAATCATAGCTATTAGGCTTATTCTTCCTGGCACGGAAGTGGAAGTGATCAGAATGATAAAATATCTACAATGCCTGAGTTGACGCTTGTGACCCCTTGAAAAGTTAAGGCGGATGCCTTTTTCCGGCTTTGTGAGCCCCAATTACATACAGTAATCTTATCTGCGTATGACCCTCCGCTGCATGCCGGCCTCGGCTTGAAACGATCATTACTGCTTTCTAAGAACTTCTTAACCTTTGCATGATGTCTTCATCACCAGAGCTTGAGGTGCCAACGAGATTCATGAGTGCAAGAATATCGCCCCACTCTTCCTCAGGAGGAGCCAGCTCAGTCAATCCGGAGGGTAGCCAAAGCAAAGCCGACAACCCAACGGAAAAGAAAAAACTACAAAACAGAATTGCTCAGAGAAGCTATCGTAAGTAAGAGTCTGAATGGAAGCTGCGCAGTCTATTAATCAAGCGAGCTTGCTTACCTAGGCCAACGTATGAAAACACGTGTTGAGAACCTCCAAGCGACCGTTAATTTATATGAGCGACGATTACTAGACACCCAGATGGATGATCATGGACAGAATTGTAACATTGCAGAAATGCTACTGTCAAGGCCGAGTCTACCTGAAGCCCCCCCAACCCCAGCATCATCCGGTTTCAGGACGCCGCAGTCCCAGCATTCGCAAACCCAAACACTACAGCACAACGCTTACGAATGGGCTGTATGTAACAGCATAGCCTCAGACTCTCCGTATGGCACCCAAGGCAACAGGTTTCCGCAGCTGGGGTTTCTGCACTTTTCACCAGACTCGGACCAACCGGACAGAAGCCCGAAAGGGCAATACACTTCACACCAGCAGACCCAAACACGAAAAAGTCTCCACACCCGTACGGAACACGAAGTTCACTTAGATCAGAGAAGTGAGGGAGCCAATGGACTTTTAAATATGCCACCCGCAGGCTTTGTACGAGAGGTCGTCGAGACATTCGACAAGAAGCTGCTACGCCCTACTTTCAGGTCGGAACAGGCTTTCACACGGGACGATGAGGTTCTGCCGCATACGCCAAGTCTCCCCATAAATACCTGGAAGGCCGAGGTGAATACACAAACCAAAAATGGTTCAAATAGCTTTCCTCTCACAAACCATCTTGGTGAAACGCCACCAGGCTACAATGTGACCCAGGACACAGGGCCGGTTGCATCAGGGTATTATCCAGCACCTCCAAAACCAAACAAGCTTGGCGAACGTGTTGAGTACCTAGTGGAATGCGCTCGAAGTGCAGGTTTTGACAGTTTTGACGCGCTGGTCACGGCATATTATACCGCTGGCTTTGGAGAGTCATCGTCTCTGACTAACGAGCAGAGATTGAGCCGCAGTAGAAGGCTGCCGCGGGTGGTTGCAGATGTGTTCAATGCGTCGAGTCAGTGGAGTGACTTGGAGCGGAGGGGATTCCACGAGGAGATACTGAAAATCACAGAAAGTATCTTGGGCACAGAGTGTTACACGGCAGGTGATATCTTGCGAGCAGGCATTGAGTCGTTCACAGACGCAGAGAGTCACCCAGACATAATAGGTATGGATAAGGCGATCTTGTCGATTAAGATGAGGGTTCAAAGTGAGGTGAGTTCAACCCCCCAATTACCTCGGCTGGCCGGATATGGCACCTATCTAAAGAGGATAAAGTAACAAGACTATAGCTTCCAAACCTCTCGACATTGATGATTGTATTGGCAAGTCAAAATAGATTTATGCGGCAGCAGGGTCGTTCCAACATGGCGCTAGTTGCCATGCTATTACTGCAATGCGGCGGCGGCCTGCCAAAAAGTCAGATTCTTGCGCTGGTGAGCGCGTGCGCATAAGTGATGACGCTACTCGCTGTACACATAATAAGAAGCTAATTGCGTAAAACTACTTTGGATGGTAAGAGAGTCTAGGTTGGCCATCAATGATTTCTCGGTATTAACTTTGTGCATAGATATTGAAGATAATACGATCGAATAGCCACCTATCAAGTCTCTCTTCCGAAATATTATTCCTTTGCTGGAGGGTTAAGCATCCAATTTGCCCAATTTTTCAACTGACAGCCGTGCTCTTTCCAATGAGACCGGCCGGCGCGACCGTGAAAAGACTCATTCAGGTTTATCACTTATTGCTGGAATCAATTGAATGTCAATCGCCAATCTAAGATGCTCGGCCACTGTGATTATCACGAATAATAGTCCTAGGCTTTTAGACAACCCTGTGGTCTTTTAATACTGGAAGAAGAATGATAGACTGCTCCCTTCCACTATGACTTGCCACCGTACAAAGAGTAGCGGTTGTTGATTATCAAAGGAAATAGAAGGGAAGCGTAGCTTTGTATGTTATCACAACCTTATATAAGTAGTTCACTAACTCTAGAAGTACTCTAAAAAGGTGGTTAGTTACTATATTTTACTCTGAAATGCTCAAAATTGTTGTGTTGTAGATCTTCATACTAACTAATGCTAAAAATGAATTAACTCAATGGATCCTCAAATAAATGTTTTCGCTGTTAAATTGAAGTTAAACGAACTAGGAGTTTATTTTCATTCAGAATACTAATTAGAAAGCGATCATAGTGGTTTGTACACGAAGTACAGCCATTCTTCCGGTCTATATGCCTATTCAACTAATATTTTTCGTAAAATGGTAAGGCCATAGGACCTATAGCATTAACATTTGCTTGGGTGCGCCGCTGAGTTTGGTTGGAGATTTGGGAAGTCAAACGACACGAAAGGATGGAACTAGCAATTTTAAATAATATAAGGATGAAGCGTAGAAACGCCTTTGCGAAGAAAAGGACCCTGCCGAAGCAGAGCACGAGTATGCTAGGTGGTAATAGGACCTATTGCTTACAGACAGTGACATCCGTGATCCGCATAAGTATCAGATGCGCAGCGGTCACGGCCGCAGGCAGGTATTGTGGATGAGGTGGATCCAATACTATTGAACAAGTCGGATGAAACAGTGACTGAGAAGCCAGACCAAGAAAATGTAGGTCAAGATTCATTGGCGCACGGGTATTTTGCTTGGCGGCGAATAATCCCTAAACAAGATTAGTCTGAGCCACTACCGGAAGAAGCTATATCTATACAGTTCCTGGAATCTTATACCGCCAAGCACTTAATGCCTGGCTCATCTCACAGTGCTGAAGGTGTTCCTAAGATTCAGTGCGCATTTCATGGAGAACAACCACAGTCAATGGTGAAAGAATGAGAATTCGGCAGTTGAATGTGTGTCAGCAGTGCAGGCTAAGAAAGCTCGGTGTAGGCTACCTGCCCCTCTCTCATAAGCCTTGGGACAGCTTTGTGAGCTGACTAACTGCTCCACTTTATAGTGTGATGGGAAGCGTCCATTCTGTTCTCAATGCATGTTAAAGGGTCGTAAGTGTTCGGGCTACCAATCCGATCTAATCTTTCGCCCTCCCCAGGTATCATCGCCACGTCCTACAGGGTCCATTAGAACACAAGACCACACGACGAAGAGACGGGAATTCAGAAAGTCAGCCAAGTTGACGAAGATACGTATTGATTACTCATCTATCGTGCGCCCATTGAGCTGGCCGCTGTGTGATGTAATCTCATTATGTGCTCAGAATTTTATCCCTGAAAACGAGCTTTCACTATCTAGCAATACCTCGAGCCTGTCCCAATCTCGAATATGCGGAACGTGGATAGAGGTGCTCCCATCTCTGGCTGGAAATGGAGGAAATGAGTATCTTGACTCCGCAATCAAAGCACTTGGGATTTCAATCGTCGCTAGAGGCTCTGAGGGTCGAGCCCCGGCCTCAGATGCATTAGAGGCACAATGCTCGGCTCTACAGGCGCTACAAAAGAACATCAAGCACGCCAGCAAATCTGCTTTCAATGAGCTAGCCGCAGCTATCATGTGCCTATTCTTGTCAGAGGTCTTGTTTAACCCGATCCAGCAATGCAAATGGATATGCTAACGAACTCATTTACAGATGTTACTTCCCACATCTAGTGTTAGCAGTGTAGTCCATGCAGTTGGGATTAGCGAACTGATACAACTACAACAACCCAGTTTCTATGCTTTCGGAATCTCCCACAGACTATTTACTGGATTCAGGCCACTCCTTGTAGGCAAGGCTTCTTCCCCCTGCCATGAATTTTCATCTAACAACCTAAAGGTTCTTCATGCTTTTGCTACTCGAACACCCACCTTTTTAGCAGTGGAAAGGTGGAAGATCGAACCGTTCTGCTACATTCCTGTAACACCACTCCAGGCTCTTTTTAATGATGGTAGTATAATTCCAGCAATTCTGGAGAGACTTGATAATGCAAAACTAAAATCGGTCGATATAGCACTAATCACGGTTAGCGTTTCTATTAGTCAGCTTGTTGAAATCCTCGATCGCCTTAGCAAATGGTATGAGCAGGTCTTGACCAGCTCCGAAATGTCATTGTGGTGGACCAGGTCAGGGGTTGGTGACGAAACTTACCTCTGGTTTTCCAATATCACCGTTGCAAACTCTCTCACTCACTTTTGGGCATTCTGGATTATATGTATCGCAAATATCCGACAACTTCGAGAGCAATACCCAAGTCTGAGAGAAAGAGAACTACAAGTAGATGGCCAGATTCCCGAAAGTGAATATATATCTACAAAGATTATAGAGATGTCGGCGAATATTTTGCAAAGTGTTGAATACTTGACGCAGGAGAAAATGAAATTATTTGGGGCCACTTCGGCTTTTCTACCTCTCCAAACAGCGTGTGATGCTCTCGGAATAGTCGATGGTAGTGGCGATAGTGGGTGTTTTAGGAAGTATCAAAGAGTTATCGAGATTATTAAACGCAGTGAGTACCAAGATATATTGATACGCGGTCTTGGGTTGTGCTCTTATCCTAAAACCTAGAGTTTAGCCTCACGGAGCAAAGGTCTTCATTAATTACATTTTAGAATAGAAATGTTCAAATGTAGAGGGTTACTAGTGATACTCCAGCCTCCGTTTTTTGTGCAAGATGTCTCATGTGTCTCCAACACTTCCTAGTGCTAGGGATTAGGGGGCTAAAGTTGTCGCAGTTATTCTGTGAGTTTATATTAGCTACTAAATATCTGGCAAGTACGATCTAAGAAGTATTAAGCATCATTTGGGAGAAATTTCTAGATGACAAATCTGAATAAGAGGAGATATGAGAGTTAAAGCTATATAATTTTGATATAATGAACAAGCTTGATGTGAGTGAGATGAATTATTCCCTGTGTTTAACCGATGATGTTAGCTGTGAGTGTCAGGAAAGCTGTATCGTCTTTTCCAAGACAAAACAGATAAGCTACTAGCTTTCCCTTCCTGTGAGTAGTCAAATTTTAGTACATAACACAATACTCCAAACTTAGCCAATTTAGGAAGTATTAATCGCCAAGCAGAGCAATTCGCCATAGTACGGGCACATACACGCCGGTGATTTTGTCAGACATGAGTGGGCAATGACATCAGAATTGACCAGTGTCGTTCTACGTACTTGATTATTGTGAGTGGGATTTTCCTTGGTTACACTTCAATTATTCCGTGGCGTACAACAAGCCTCACCTGGCCAAGGCACAGCTTGTAAGCGAATACACTTAGAAGACTCAATGCTTGAGCGATTGCATTGTCTCAGTGGCAGAATGATCGATGACGGTGCAACGAGCTTATTACCTATCACTTCAATCACAGAAACAGTAGTCTCTTGAAGAGGAGTGTGTGGATATTGGGAAAGCTGCAACCGAATGTCAAATTGAGAGGTAAGTAAGGATTTAATCGGTTAACAATTAAACTTGGTTTTGTCCTTGAAGTATATAATGGCATTCAGGTAGAAGTCCGCCAGTTATTCTAAATCTCACTCTACTTTTCTTTCGCATAACTTTGGTCCTCCGTTGTAGCACAATTTATAAAATCTTCTTGGGTACTCCCGGAGCTAACCAGCAAACTTCCGTACTAATCTTTTCTTCCTCAAAGACAGATTTGAGTTCCCCGACACTCTGCTTGAAGTGACCCCAGGATTCGAAATGCATTGGTACGAGGACATCCGCTTGAAGCTCCCGGAAGAGGCGAGCGCCCTGCTTACCATCCATCGTAATCTGAAGAGGCCCATCGGGAAGAGGAGCCTGTGCATTTCCTAAATTGAAAATTGCAAGGACAATATTCCATTTCCTTGGAATTTTGCTTAATTCTTGAATATATACAGTGTCTCCAGAGATATAAATTGCGTTCGGTCGTCCATCAGAACTTGATCCGAACTCCTCGGTCGTAATAATAAATCCTGTACATTCTCCCCCCGGGACATGTTGACATGGAGTACCAGTAACGTTGAATTTCTTTCCTCCAGTCATTATCGTGACTGTTTCCCAAGGTGTGAGTCCAAGAACTCCAGGACGAGGCGCAAGCTTTTTTGCCCCGTCCGCCGTAGTAAGGACAAGACGACCATCCAGGAGTCGACGACCCAGTTCGTCCAGATTATCTGGATGATCCTCATGACTCAGTAAGACTGCATCAATTGGTGGAAGGCTCTCCAGTCCTAGTGCAGGAGTATCTGTATTCTTGAGCACAGTGACTCCTATATCCCATTCAGTCCCTGCAGGAGAGAAGAATGGATCGGTGAGGAAATTGACCCCGTTGATATTAAGAATAGCTGTTGCCGTACCAATATGAGTCATAGTGATGATACTCTTGAAAGTTGAGGGAGCCATTGCAAAAGCTTGGTTTAGACCAATACAACTTTTGGATGGAAAATAGAATGAGTTGGAATGAGCCAACTGAATTGTTAGTTTGGATAGAGCAGGAGTTCAGCGCTATTGTTTCCAATTGTGATTCACTGGTACACGTCCGAGAACACTCTTGTGTGTTGGAAGGAGCTTTCATATATATAATACTGTTTCATGTCTACATTAGAAGTGCGCTTTAGTGTGTGCGCCAGTGATGCGAATATCCATTAAGATTGGAATGTTACGTTATAGCAAGCTTGCATTTAGTACGTTCGCTTGATGCATCCCCAATTGTTATTCTAATCACGAAGCCTTGGACCTGAATGAATACAATTATGCAAATGAAGTAAGGACAAGCAGCTAGTGATTGATCTGCCGCACCAGAGCAATCTACAGGTGAACCGACACCCTCAAAGCCCACTTCATTCGTACTTACGAAACCTTGGGCCTAAAAACTCACTCAGATTAGAGGATTTTAGGAATTTGATTTTCACCATTGGAAGGCTGATGGGCCGTAGGAGACCATTATGTGTGAAGAGATATACTAGTAAGGGGGCATGGATACGAGGCGGGGGAAGGGGTAGTTTGAAAGGAATTGATTTGGGACGGGCATGATGGCTCGGGTGGAAGATCTAGCAGTAGAGATTACAACGTAGACGGACTCGATTCAATGGCAGGCGTACTAAGCCGCGGCTTCGGGTTATTTGACTCCGGTGATATGCTATTCGAAATCCGTTATCTTAGGCTTGGTGATGTATGATTCCAATAACGGTCTAGACTTTGGCTTCCCTGCTTCGCCACTGACCTCACGAGTCGAGCCTAAGCTATTTTCGGAACTATTAATCGCCAAGAAACCTCCTCCCGCCATTCAACCAGCGGAGTGGTACGAGCGTCCACCAACTATTACTCAGCACGCCAAACTCCAAAACTTCTCCGCAGCTCACGATGTAAACAGCCTAGGGTAGCCAGCCCCAGCTTTCTCGTATGGTTTGGAATCTTTTGTTACACATAGCCTTGCTGCAGGAACTCTGCAACTTATTTTCTAGTATCTCGGCATCCACCAATACGGCACGGTACTGCCGTATGAGATTTTAGGTGTATGAAACGAGTGCGGCGGATTTAAATACCACATGCGGAAAAGTTGGACTGCCCTTTTTCAAAGGGAGAGGCTGAACTCTATCATGAACTGGGCTTTTCAGAGCAGTAGAAAAGGTGATCGGCAGATCGGCGAATCGTTGGACAAGTCGAATACGGTGGGGTCTCACGGCTTACATCTTTGAACTAGCTTGGGTTTTTATTTGATACAATGAAAAAACCGTCTATGAAGGGTTGCATTATATTGCTAGGTGTACCATATATCGTAAATGCCCCAGCTAGTTCAAAGATGTAAGCCATGAGACCCTACGGTATTAGTGTTTAAATCATTTGCTCCACACCGTAATGGGAAAATGCTTGAGTTGATATGCTTGAGTCTCCTTTTAGTATAGTACTATTCCTCCACTTTCTTATTAACAACAATTAGAGGCTTGTTGACTTCAGAAAGGATTTAATCCTTCACCCATTCTATCCTAGCGTCAGGGGAGAATATTACCGACGAATAAGGTCCTGCCCGTGGACAACGTATATAAACATACTTTATCATTTACGAAGGGCTGCAGAAGATCAGCAAAATCATTAAAGGTTCTCGTATAAGAGGTCATACTCCATCTTTGGTCCTCCACTTTCTGTCTTGAATTCTTCGGGTGCAACCAAAGCTTATGATGTTGCCCAATATGCGTTTCGCAATTTTGTCCACTCTCGTGAGCTTCGCAATGGCGAAAAGATGCACAAATATAACAGTTCCAGTTGATTTGTCGGTCGAACAAGGCATCTTTAACATTGCAATACCTCAGACAAATCTTGAGGTTATTGACTTTATTGTTAACGTGACCCAGCAAGGCCGCAACTTCACCGATCTTGTTCTGGATGGATACAACACCACGACCGGCTCTTATAGTATCAGTACGCAGTTTTGCGTACCATCTAAGGGGAGCAGCAAAACATCAGCTGTTCAAGTGTTGACCCATGGCATCGGGTTCGACAGGACGTAAATAATCCCACTCCAGTGATCTTCGGTCAAAATTAATGGGTCGCAGGTACTGGGATTTATCATTCAATGACTTTAACTATAGCTATGTGGATGTTGCCACGGACGAGTATAATTATTCCACACTCAGCTTTAACCTTCTCGGAGTAGGCATGTCATCGCATGGAGAACCGTTGAACGAAATCCAGATGTTTCTTCAAACTGCTGCAACCGCACAGCTGACGATGATGCTTCGCAATGGCACATTCCCAGGTATCAAGCACAAATTTGAGAAAATTTTTCATGTCGGTCACTCATATGGGTCTGGAATATCGTATGCCCTTGCCAACATGTACCCCGATCTGACCGATGGTCTTGTTCTTACCGGGTTCACTTTGAATCCTGCCTTTATAGGATATTTTGCAGCTGCGGGTAACTTCGAGCTTGCCAGCCTGAATCAACCATTGCGATTCGGCAATGTGACTGGCATGGACGTGCTGAATCTGATTTCTATGTACGCGGCGCCACTTGTGGGTTACCTCGCGCCAATCGATATGTTGTCTCTACCCGCTCCCCTGATGTTGCCAAATGGATACATCGTCACGTCCAACATCGCAGCAAACAAATATATCTTCTTTAAGCCGAATTTTTTCGATCTAAAGCTTCTGGAACTCATAGAGTCGACTAAGCAGCCTGTAACTCTGGGCGAGTTGTTGACGCTTGGGAGCATACCGATGACAAACGATTATAATGGACCTGTGATGGTCATGAATGGGGGTTAGTTCGGTTTTTGTCTTCCTCATTCCCTCACTTCGAAAGGAAAATGTCAATTAACACCGCGACTATAGATTCAGACATTCCAATGTGCGGCGGCGATTGTTTTGCCACGGGTGGAACCGCTCCCTCCATCCCAGCTGCGGTCAAGGCGGGCTTTCCAAATGTGCCGGACGCAGACTTCTTTGCATACGTGCAGCCAGACAGTGCGCACGTTATTAATTTCCACTATAATGCTAGTGGAGCATACAGAGTTATTCACGAGTTCTTAGACTCTAAGCACTCCTTGTAATGACGTGAATACGGACATGTAACAATAGTTTGTTTGTTTATTCCAGTTTTGTGTTTTGTGTTTATTTATTTGTTTCTGACATGTATATGCTCAAATTTTTATTATTAATTATTAAGTTAGTTTAAAATATCTTTACAAATTTTCATAATAATTACTTTTATAGTTAAAACTATATAATAAGATAACCTTGATTTTATAGTTTAAGATTTAATTTAATGTTACTATAATAATCTAAAATCTAAAATAAAATAAAATAAATAATAACTATATAATAACTTGTTTTTAAGTATAATTTTGATTATTTAGTTATTACAGTTAACTAAAACGACACTTGCTCGGAAACTCTCGCTAATTTCGAATTGAATAATTTCACATTTTTAAGTTATTGTCATGAACGCCTTGAGCACCCGTACAAGTAAAGTTTTAGTGAGAGGGATATATTTACTTTTCTTACTACTAATTTATGATTGTGTTGTAAAAGTGTAAGCTGTGTCTGTTCATAAAGAAGCTAAATCCACTCATAAGGACCAAAGTCAGCGGCTAGGCGCTACAGGCTCAGGGCTTCGCTTACAGGGCCTTAGGCCTGTAAGCACGCTAAAAGGAGCCAACGGCCGTAGGGCGTTGGCGATACGGTACAGCCCATACAGTACGGTAGGCTCGGTAGGCTCTATGGGCTTCTAGCATAGGCTCAGTACATGCTGAAGCCCACAGAGCCTACAGCAGGATTTTATGCATGCATTAGTAGGCCTAAAACGTGCTCATTTTTCAGTTATTCATAGTTATACTAAGAAGGCAAACGCGTCGTATTGCCGATGTCGGCTGTGTGGTCCGTGTCAAGTTGATATAACGACACGCCCAAGTGGATTTAAGTCCCCCCTTTTACAACTATTATGATGAAGGCAGCAATAGCCGGCAAAGACATTATCCTAGGTCACCTCTTCTACGCCAAGTTCGGTCACTGTCATTTATAAAACCCCTGTATATCAACAATGATAGCATTGCCCCTTCGATTGGTACATTGTCAGCACCTCTAAAACTGACCTATTTCTATATAGGAATTCGCGACTAGCTACATGGAGCAAATTAAAAGCATGCAAATTCCTCCGTAGTAGGCGGACTTCGGCAGACTTGCTGATTGGTAGATTGCCAATGGCTATTGAACGAACCGTCCGAGTTCATAAGTTGCATGTTACTGGTACCACAACCTGTAACAAAATAGGAGAAGCCATTGCTCAACCTGAATGTCGGACCACAGAAAGACTGGCCAGGCCCATTTATAAATGTTGGTCCGTTTGAACAGGGATCGAAGCCGTTAATCCATGCAACTGGAGTCAAGAAAACATCAGCCCTGTCGTTATTAATGCTCGGGAATTACAAACCTGGTTGGGAATTCCCAGTCTGAACGCCCAAAAAAACAGTAGCCATAGCCGTAGGCAGAGCCTAGGCTACAAAGTAAGTCAATGGCCGCATAGTGAAGAGAGGTGAAACCACTTCAAGAGTTTTAAGAGATGAGGTAGAAGAATCCGCTTATGCTATTACAGTGACAAGCCCAGTTGAGCTAATGATTTGTGAAGTCCACAGAGATAGGTACAGCGTTGTATATATATACTTTGGGAAAGCAGGATAAGGTAAGCTTGCAGGAAAGCATTTATGCTATGAGCATTCTAGATAAAACAGTGAAAATTGCAACTAAGTGAAGCCATCCCAAATTACTTTGCAGTTGCTGTCAGCTTACTTGACGCCTTTTCTTAACGTTCTGATCGACCGGAAGGGGAAGGCGGCAGCTGGCCTTCCTTTCCGACTACTAGAATTATCATAACCATTACGGTTACTATTACCACCATTATGTCATAGTTGCACTAGCTCAAGTCTGCGTTCTAGACCGCAAATTCTGCATTTGAAAGACCTACGCCGTTCTGCGAGGTTGCTCCTTCTTTCAGCTTATAATTTGGAATCAATCTTTAGACCCACGTCAGTCGCCGCGTTTGGCAAACGCACTCAAAGTAAGCTACCTCCATCGTGCTAGTATTTGACAAACTGGAAGGATTAACCCGAAGCCCTGGCAGACGGCTTACCACTGTTGACCTCACTTTCCCCAAGAGTCATCCCTGGGAAAGATGAAGGCGCTGACGAAGGGGTGCGTGTACAACTTCGCCCTGTAGTTTTGATAACTCTGAAAAGGCCTCAATCTAAATCTACTCTACCCCTTCGCAAAATCTACTCCTGCACCCCAAACGCAGTGCACGTTTACGAGAGCATTTTGATTCCAAATTTCCTCATTTTAACTGATGTCGGAACAAAGCTGTATGCAAGGTGGCATTTTATGCAGAATCTAACCTGTAGTAGCAAATCAGAATTTCTAAATAGGCAGTAGCATTTATGCCTTATAATCTTACACCTATCCCGCCTAGTGAGGTCATTAATAGATCCGGAGCAGCACTAGGAGCAAAATATGTACTTAGTATATCAAGTATGCATTGTGCTGAGGCTTGCCTCCCGATGATTCCTGATCCATCAAAACTAATATCCTGAGTCATATTCAAGGGACCCATCCTATGGTCATTACCGTTTTCTGGGAATGTTGCGGCCGATCGACCCACACAATCGCAAGTATCAAGCCCTCAAGCATTCTCTCAAAATGGGAAACGATCATTTCCCTCCCAGGATGGTAATGCTTAGAATATCTAAGAACTCACTAGTTTCTGCAACTAATGGTGGTTCAGGGAACCTCGACACACATCACGAATCTCCTGCATAGACCCTAGCCCCCTTGGACACCCAATTTATATCCTGATTAGCCGAAGCCGTTCAGTTACAGCGTTCGGAGGCACAGTACCCGGGTTTAAGTGCAAAGAGATACTGTGGTGTAAGCCTGAAGTAAGGTAAAAACAACTAGCAGGAGCAGGAGATACGAAACACGTTTTATGCCTAATTGAACGTGTGAATCCACCGCTTGTTTATGCTGAAGCCCGAATCTGGATAAGGTTACTGGCAATGATCCCCACCATCAATAAAACTTGCAAAAACAGCACTACAAGATTCCTCAATTAAAGATCCATGCTAGCTTTCTCTGATAGTTGATCTTACCCTACCTTAAGCTTATACCACAATGGAGGGTTCGAGGGTGAAGCTCAGCTTACTTCAGTTCCATTTGAATTATATGGAAAGTCTGTTGGAAGTGAATGTGGCTGAGTGACGAGTTGCCGTCCAACCCCCATCCTGACGCTACCAACATTTGGCCACTTAGCGCAATTTGAAGGGGGCTATAATGATATGAAATTAAAGGTATATGTCAGAAATTAAAAGCACTCAATTTTAAGCTAGATTGCGCCACTCAATTGGCTTTTCAGTTTACTAAGATCAATTTATTCTATTCCTTCAGCTAAGCCCTAATGCATCTACAAGGACTGGAACTTCCATTTTTAAACTAGCGTTTTATAAAGGTATACTTGATTCCTAAGTGAAGCTTGTGGTAAACCGTAATATAAGCTTAAAAAATATTAACAGAGAGAGTTAATATGGATCCTCACTTAAGTAATATTATAATACTGCTTTTAATATTTTTGAATAACTAAGATGTTTACTAACATTATTATACAAATCATAGTTTAAATGTAAACAACCGTTACATTCACTATAATACAATCTACTGTTAACAAAGAAAACCGACATAGATCTTCACTTAAGTAATATTATTATTATACTACGCTTTTACTCTAACCAGTAATTTTATCTTACTTTATTCCTCTTACGGTAAAATTCTCCATTAACATTTTTCCAGGGTAAGGACTATATTAGCCGTCTTTAGCACATATAAAGAATCGAAGTAGATTTTCTGTTTATGGTATAACGTAGATTACCATGCCGGTTGATTTTATCAACTTTGTTTCGCCGCCCAGAAAGTAATATTTTACTAACTCTAACTATTCTGGTACAGGTATACGTTAATTGCTTAAGCTGTTAATATTGCTAGAAATTAATTTTATTCAATTTGACAATGTAAGAAAGCAGAGAGAAAGGAAGTGGGTAAAGGTGATTGTCGATGTACTAGAACTGCATGAACTGTCTATGGCCGGTTCATATGCATGTTTATTTCCTGTTTGGAATACATCTTGATGTATTGCTTAGCTCACTCGCTTTCTTACATCGTTGCCTTGGCATACATTCAGTAGGTCATTAGTCAGATTACATAGAGAATTGCTTAATATCACGATGGAAAATGCACATAGGTAAGAGTTAGGCACGGCATTCTGGCATCTGATATTCCTAGGCTAACGGCAATGTATAGATGTAACAACCGGGTACACCATCTAAAATCAGTCCCCAGCAATTTGCAAATGCTTGCTATATGTTGCCAGAGTATCATAAGTAGATTGAGCTTCATAGCCCGTAATTGCTGGAAACTCCTAAAGATGTCGCATCCGAAACTCGTTCCGAGACCATTCGGGCCAATTTAAACATTTCATCCGCCTGACCGCGATTATGTTCCCGAGGCAGGAGTCGCGGCTCTTCCTGAGGTCCAGTCAAATGAGGAGCAACCGTCCACTGAAGACACGACTAAATTTCTCATGTTAGTGTCATGGCGACCTTGTGTATCTGAGAGGGCAAAGCGTACGTTGGGCCCACATGGCGAAGCTCTGGGCATTTTTCAGAGGATCTCCACTATCGGAACTACGAGTTCCCGAAATAGCGCTGAAAACGTAGCCACCTTTGTCTAGGTTTGGTATTAGCAAGCCAACATGTCTATGTCCGAGTGAAGCTATCATCTTACCTAAAATGGTGCTATCAACAGCGTGGGTTAATTCATGAATTAGGGTCCTCGCACGCGTGGTCGTTTGCGTATCGGCGGAAACTCCTACCTTAGCAGCGCCCGGAGATGACTGCAGGGTGTTAAACCATCTTGGACAAAGCACAATGTGTTCACCCTGTGTGAAGGCACTAGGTTCGCTAGCTACTATCTGATACTCACTTTGTGGGTAACGTTTATCGTTAACCCACTGCGATGAGAGTAAGATGGTTATGCCACTGCGAAGAGTATATTAGCAGTGATACTATCATCTCGGATGCTTCACTTTGCGCAGAAAGATCATACTTAGTATTATCGCTGCATAGCGTCGATGGTTTCCCAACTGATCTTCGGTTCTTTTCTTCAATCCACGTATTGCCGCAATGGACGCCCACTCTTGGGCCTGTGAATTGAAACTTCCCAATAGGATTTGCTTTCTGGAGGGTGCCTGCGGGCAGTAGTTAATAAGGGATTGTGCAGCTACTCCGAAAATGTTACTGGTATCAACAGGCAACTTACTCAAGACCTGAGATGCGGATCCAGGTTTAAAGAATTTTTGGTACAGTCGGGCTCGGTGATCGTTGGATGTATCCATCTTGTCCAAGCCAATATTTTGAATGAGTGCAACCGCATCCTTAACAATCTGGCTGGCAGTCGTGCTCTCCGCTTTGATTCGGTTTACGGAGGTTGCATCACAGTCCGTCAGTGTTGAAGTGGCTTCGGTCCCTGCATTGTATGTCGAAAAGCTTCCGATTGGTCTAAGGCTGGCAGTCGAAGCGTTTTGGACGAGGATTAGGGCAATGAAGATCCCAACGAAGCGGAAAGCAAAATGAACCATCATCTTTAGTAAATGAATTTCGGTGTCTAATGCTATGGCGCCTAGCTCTTGCTCTGCAACTATTAAAACACAAAGTTCAATGGTCAGGATAAGCTTCTGGGTCCTTTCAGCCAGCAACATTCAAGAGACTGATATATATGCCCTGGGGTTGTACTTTCCTGTACTCGGGTGGTGTCCCGCACAAGTTTTCATCTACTCGTTGTCAAACTTGCCAACGTAATTCCCTGTCTCACCGACCACTCTGTCTTCCCAGCCCCTGAAATTTACGGCAAAATCCACAAATTTTGCTCAAATTAAATTTAAAGTCAAATCCTAATGTCGTTGGTCGAGTTATTGAAACTCAAAATTTGTTGATTTTACCATAAATTTCAGGGGCTGGGAAGACAGAGTGGTCGGTGAGACAGGGAAATTACGTTAACTAATAGTCCCGCTCTTGAGTAATAGTAAGCCCTAGCGATACAAAGTCGTCGAAACACATAAGCAAGCTACTAAGTGACTTCAGTCATAACTCGTAAATAATCAGCTGGTCCAGCTCGTCTGGGGGCGATATTAATAAGAACATTATCGATCCCTGTAAGTCCCGTCGGCTTAGGACTTTCGAACGACTCAGGCCTAGCTACCATGTCACGCACAATGATATCCCTCTCAGGAAATATACTATTGAATATGTCTTCTGCTTCTAGTCAGCTTAATTACGAAGTACAACTGCGGCGGAGGATGTGCTAAGTCTGTCAGCCTGCTAGTCAAAGAGGTAACTCATCCTTGACATGTATGCATTATCAAGTTATAGCACCTCCAAAGTTTCGGCATGCTCTTCGTGAGAGCACGCTAGTCGTCCAAATATCATATTTATCACTCGTTTGGCATCCTGAAATTAGGGGCACAACTTGTATGACAGCACTGGGGAAAGAACTGAAAAGAAACAGTTCAGATCGCTGTGTTCACCTCTTGAGTATTGCAAGTCTTGTACCATCTCCTAATGATATCATGCGACGAAAGCTGTTTGCAAGCGTTTTCTATCTTTTGGCAGCGTCTCTCGACGTAGATGCGGCAGCATTTAATGAGAGTAGAACCACATATCATGTTCGCAAGCCCGTACCTCCGGCGGCGTACATGGTCGACAACACGGACAATTTTTTTGGTGTAGCACCGGATCAAGGACTCGAGCCGCCCGAACCTAAAGACACTGTCACGCTTTTCGATGCTGCAACACTCAAATCAGCCTCAGCCGCTGCGTCATCCTACTGGTATCCTGCTATGCGGCATGGAAAGGTATGTTACCGGCAACTTGATCCGCGGTCATATAACTGTGACTAACAGCTTAATGCAGTCCCCTTTTGCCTCTTCGGATTACCAAGTCTATCGAAACGTCCAAGATTTCGGCGCCAAAGGCGACGGAGTAACGGATGATACTGAGGCCATTAACAATGCTGCGTCATCTGGAGCTCGCTGTGGACCTAACTGTGGTTCTACCACCATCACTCCCGCAGTCGTATATTTCCCCCCCGGCACATATATGATAAGCTCTCCAATCATTCAATACTACTATACACAATTCGTTGGCGATCCGACTAGCCTGCCGACGATTAAAGGCATGAAGTCATTCAGTGGCATTGCGCTGATCGACACAGACGTATATTTCCCAGGAGGTAATGGTGCTGAATGGTTTGTCAATCAGAATCAGTTCTATCGCCAAATCCGCAATTTTAATATTGACCTTACGGCAATGCCCAATAGTAATACACAAGGAGACCAGACTTATGTCCCCACTGGTATTCACTGGCAGGTTGCACAGTCAACATCACTGCAAAACATCCATGTGACCATGCCACAGGGAGGCGGCACAACTGCAGTTGGAGTTTTCACTGAAAATGGCTCAGGTAAGCACGACATGTAATCAGCCGTGTCTACTGAAGAGCGATTATACTAACTACTAACGCCTAGGCGGATTTATGAGCGATTTGACTTTCTTTGGCGGCAACATCGGGATGAGGGTAGGAAGTCAGCAATTCACCGCACGTGATATTACGTTCACGAGCTGCTCAATAGCAGTCTCAATGATATGGCACGTATATTCTGATTTTTAGCATCATGCGCTAACCTTCAGTGACAGGGATTGGGGCTGGACCTGGAAGAACATCAAGGTCGTTTCTGCTTTTATAGCCTTCCAACTAACAAACTTTGGTGGGACTGATAACCAGGGCACGGGCAGTCTGACACTCCTGGACTCTCATTTTATTGATGTTCCTTTTGGCATTCCGCTCTCTACATCATTCAGCCCTTCTATTGTGCTAGACAACCTATTAGTAGAAGGCAACTCTCCTCAGATTGTTTTTATTGATGGCACAACAAATAACCTGCTGACGGGAACCAGTGGGGAATCCATGGTAGTACAATCTTGGGCTACAGGAGCACGTTACACCTCACCAAGTGACACAGGCTCAAAAGCTACTGGTAACATTACACCGGCTCCAAAAAAGCCAACTTCACTTCTTGATGCTAGTGGAAACTGGTTTGTCCGCTCCAAGCCTCAGTATGAAGGTATGAGTGCTTCTGCTTTCCTGAATGTCCTGGACCGCGGAGTGACAGGGGACGGATCGACTGATGATGGGCCTGCGCTCAATAGCGCGCTATCGCAGTGTTCCAGCTCAATATGCTTTATTCCTTTTGGAATTTATCGCACGTCTATTACCCTACAAATTCCCCCTAATGCAAAAATTGTTGGTGAAGCTTGGCCACAAATTCAAGGCTTTGGATCTTTGTTCAGCGATTTGAATAATACAGCCCCAGTGGTGCAAGTTGGCCAACCAGGGGACACAGGTACCGTTGAGATATCTGATGTGCTGTTCACAACATCTGGGCCAACAGCTGGGGCCGTTGTCGTGGAGTGGAATATTAAAGCCTCGTCCCAAGGAGCGGCTGCCATGTGGGACTCGCATTTCCGGCTGGGTGGTGCCTTGGGCACTGCAATCGACAACTCTAACTGCAATGCCTCACCCGACCTTAGTGGCGATTGCATAGGGGCGTCACTTCTGCTGCACGTAACCCCTGAAGCCTCTGGTTATTTTGAAAATTGCTGGGTGTGGACGGCAGACCATTATCTAGACGACTCGTCTCAACAACAACTCAACTCGATCACAGGTCGTGGCCTTCTAGTAGATAAGTCCCAGGGCCCGAACTGGTTCTGGGGAGGTGCTGTTGAGCACTCCGTGCTTTATCAGTATAACGTCCAAGGAGCCTCTAACACATTCTTTGCTCATATGCAGACCGAGACGCCCTACTTTCAGCCAGCTATTCCGGCATCCGGCATCTTTCCTACAAACTTCAACGGCGACCCTGATTTCGGCGACTGTAACGGTGGTGACCCTCGGTGCCTCATGGCTTGGGCTTTGTACATTGCTAACTCTACCAATATCTTTGTTTATGGTGCTGGATTCTACTCTTTTTTTAATACATACTCTCAAGACTGCGTCACAACCGAGAGTTGCCAGCAAGCCCTCATTAGGACTGACTTCAGTCAGGGAATCTGGCTTTACAGCCTCTTCACCAAGGCGGCTGTAAACCCCATCCTACCTCTAGGTGCTGTCGCGCCAGTGGTCCAGAAGGACGTACAGAACGGATTCACAACGGAGATCAGCGTCTGGCTGGCACTGGCGGAGACGGGAGCAAACCTCGGCGGGATCGTTGTCAGCGCGGATCAGTCAAGTCCCAATGGTGCTAGACTGGACCCGCAGCTCCAGAGTGCCTGTGGAAACGTTCAGCCAGGCGGTACGCTCGTGCTCACGCCTCAATGCATCGATGCCATCAACAATCTGCCGGACTCGAGCTCGGCCAACAGCAACGGTGGCCCTGCCAACTGCCAGGAACCCTGCGATCTTTTCCGGAAGATAACTGACACGTGCTGTGGCAAGAACGGGACCATCGGATTCACCGTCCAGTTCCCACCCAACAGCAACGACTCAATCTGGAGCCCGGTGATCCTGCCTAAGGGCCTTAAACCTCCGGGCCCGATATCTGTACCAGGAGCTGACCCTACCGGGAATCCTACAACGTTTCCCATCCCGACGCCAATCCCATTCCCCATCATCTTTCCTCCTGGGATCTTCCCTCTGGGAGGAAGCCTGCCGTTCGACATCCCTGAGGACACTGATTTGCCCGACGACGATGAATTTGGTATTCAGTTTGTCGTCGCACTAAACGAGATCGTTGACGATGAGCCTGCAACTACGATTCCTCCTCCTCCGCCGACCCCGACTACTACATCCATGGCGCCACCTCCACCACCGCCACCGCCGTCGCCACAACCGACGAATTGGGGTGCCATCTGCGGCGGTCCTTTTGATTCGAATCATCAACCCAACTGCGATGACAATTGTGATGCTATCGATGATGGGGAAGTCTGCCCCGAATTTTGCTGTGCTGTTTGCCCAGTCGTTGTCGGCATAGATTGCTGAAATCTATGATTATTAAACAGAGATAGGCATACTATAATATAGTTAACAATACAATTTTGATTCTCTAAGAGTTTTCTTGATGTTTTATGTACATTATAATATTATAAAACATAAATTATATTTAATTAAAGATTAAGGTTTTTATATTTAAAAAAAAGATTTTAATAATATAACTTAATAAATAATATTATTACTACTTTATTTAAGCCTTTAAGACTCTAAATAATAAATTATTTAAAATTTATTAATAATATATTTTTTTATAAATGACTAAAATTAAAAGTTTATCTGTTAACAGTAAGTAGGCTCTCATTTTTGCTCATGTCAAGATTATGCTTGAAGGTTGTCCAAGTACATAATAATATTGAATGCCTCGAAAATGCACATTGGCCAGAGATTAGAGTAGGTGCCTTGTACTGATAATGTAGATGATTGTATAGATGACACTGGTAACACACCATGCAGGTTAACGGCTAATGAGAGTTAGGCGAGTGAATGTATATAGTACAGTCGCAGAAGAGTAAATGTGTGAGGTTATTGATGATTTAGAGTACATACGTAAAGAGCAGACAGAGACTTATAAGCTCAGTTCTCGTCCTTTTTAGTGACATATTCTAATTGAAATAGTTGAATTAGAGAATGAGCACTTGAAGTTTACGTAGAATGTACAATAAGCATTTTATCAATATTAGTACACCTACATCGAAAAGCTCCAGGCACAAGTCCGTGGGATGAATACTTTGGGAAACAATAAGACAATTAGAATCAAGAGCTACAACTTTCACGAATATATCATCTGTCTTCAATCACATCTTATTATAGCGGGAGGGGAAATGTAAGTCTAGTACACAGTAAACTGAGGGATAGCACCAAGCTCTACGAAGGAGTATGATAGAAAAGAAGAAGAGAATTGATTACTACCATTTCGGCCTTCATAACTGCGAAAATCAATACTCATACGGACATGATCATCGTTGTCATTTGAAGAAATCCAAGATCATCTGCACAACAAGCCTGACCGTAAGTCCAAGAGTTAAAGAGACCCCTCCTGGTCCATATGCCATGATGAGCCGTTTCGTTGCCTTGCCGCGTCCAGATTGAGACTTCTTATTCGGTACTGTAATGTTCCTTGAATGCCTGTTTGCGGTTGAGCATTGGAAATTGTCTCCCTTCAGCCGTGCTAATTTAATCGGTTGCCTCGCGAACTTGTTGCTAGCTGCATATGGTGACCCATGACTGTCGACATCAACATACAGTACTTCAGAGCAACTAGCTTCTCTTTCTCCGCTTGTGGGAACTGTGGCGCACTAGTATTGCTTTACACAAATGGGCTGGAACGAACATATACTGTAGCTAAGCAGTTGTCTTTTCAAGCCTAAGCCGTTATTTTCCGACAGAGCCATAAGCCGAAGTCAATGACCATATTGAGGAGAAGGAGCTTGATGCCGGCGTGAAGCTGAGTGGTTATCTAACTCTCACGTAAGTGATTTGACCTCTATCAGCGACTAGTTTACCTGTTATTCAGTACGAGCGCTGTGCACAGTGTCGTAGGTCAATCAGTACTTGACAATTTCTACGGCCCACCTACTGTCCACATGACTACAACCCCTAACAGCATTCTGCGATGAGATTCCTCATCATATTTGGAGGTTTCGCGTACTTACATCAATGCAGCCGCTTAAATCTAAAGCCATACTACTCTGGTACTTTGCGCCGCCATTCTCAATGTCCTCGAGCACTGTACTGCTGCCTTATTAGTAAGCCAAAAACTGGTCTAAGCCATGCTCTCTCACGTACTGATTCACCTTCCTCACAATCTATGCGGTAGTGTCGCTAATCCCTAGGTATAGGATCTTGCCGGCAGCCACGGCATGCTGCCTCGCGTTTATGACTTCGGGATGGAAGTTGTGTAGCACCACTCGTAGACATACAAAGATGTTGTTCATGTAGCTTATACGTAGTTTGATCAAGTCACCCTGCTGGGCGTCTGTTGTGCTGGTGAAACTGCCCACGTTCTCATAAAAGTAGTCTAGGATTTCAGTGGCTGACTTCTTGTTACACTTGCCCATGAAAGCATCCCGGGCGCCGCCAAAGCTCACTGCACAGGGCCAGACTCTGGCTCCGGTTGCAGGGGACAGGAGGCAGTGATACCCAAAAGGGGGTTTAACAACAGGAAGCGTAGTGAATCCACTGCCGTTATCGGATTCTTTGTTGTAAGGACGCGTGAAGGCCCGCGAAGAACATGCGGAAGCCGTCACAGGACTTGATCGATGGTTATTGAGAGGATATCAGCCAGTAATACTCATCGAGGGCAATAAATGAAAGACGTCCCCTCGTATTTCCCCTAGCATCCGCACGTCGTTTATTTGGAATATCATATAACTATGACGGATTTTACATAAACTCCGTATTATCTCCAGCAACCTGCAATAACTCTTGACTCAATTGTATGTCTAAGTAGCGACCTTCATCAGAAGAATAGCTGAGAAGTTGTCCCGGTGTTAAGGCCGGAAAGTAGCGCACCCTTGGAAGTTTCAAGGATGTTGCAACTTGCCTTTAGCTGCGGGCATGATATATTCTAGGGTGCCATTGGAAGCTCAAAGCAGGCTATCATATTAGCTATTACCGGGAAAATATTTTGGAGCTTTCTGTCTCAGTCGCCGGCATCTCGGATAGAACAATCCTCAGTGGGGTCCCTGGCTTTATACCGGAGACTCCTACAACGTGTTATGGAGTTCATAAAGTAAGTATTAGTGTCGAAGTCTGAGGAATCAAGGGGATCGATCACCACTGTCGTTATATTAAGAGAAACACCCATTTATTTAGTAACCTGTGCAAGCTTCTTGGCTCCATTGAGACCAATACTTCTTACAATCGGAAAATATGTCTTCCACGTCGAAGCCCAGTGTCCTGGTTGTGCTCACTTCTGTGGGCAAGAACAGAATTACCGGAGATGCGATTGGGTGGTTCCTGGTAAGTGCCCGCACCTTTGATGACCCCTCCACCCTTATTCTAAGTGTGACGATGTCTTGTAGCCCGAGTTTGCACATGCCTACGACGTCTTTGCCCAGCACATGAACATAGTAGTGGCATCTCCTGCCGGCGGCGAAGCGCCTCTTGATAAAAGATCTATCCAGATATTTCAGGATCATTCTTCGGTTGCATTCCTCAAAGACCATGAAGATCTTTGGATGAATACTGCTAGGCTATCGGACTTTGTCGGCAAGAGTAGGGACTTCGAGGCACTTTTTTTTGTTGGAGGTCATGGACGTAAGATACCCGTCTTGGTTTGACCGACTTGATCGATAACTTGGTAGCTAACGATCGGTTTGGCAGCGATGTTCGATATTGTTGATGATGAGGACTCTATACACCTTATCCAAGAATTTGCTGAAAAGAATAAGGTCCTAGGAGCTGTATGCCATGGCCCTGTTGCTTTTCTAAAGGCCAGACTATCAGATGGGAGTCCCTTGATTAAGGATTGTGAGGTCACAGGCTTCTCTAACTCAGAGGAGGATGCTTTGGGCCATACTCATGCAATGCCCTTCCTGGTAGAGACCGAACTTAATAAAATAAGCGAGGGAAAGTATATCAAAGCAGAAAAGCATTTTGACGAGAAGATTGCGATTGCCAGAAATGGAAAGCTAGTCACAGGCCAGAATCCCGCTAGTACCAAAGGCGTGGCAGAAGCAATGGTGAAAGCTCTCGGCGTTTGATTTACACGTATATGCCGGCCCAGAAAGCAATGTAGCCAAATAGTAGTGTAGTGACAATTCTAAATCTATCCAACCACCTCACCAAATTGAGTTTCACAACCAATTGCCCTATCGAATTTGGCAGCGCTTAAGTTAATTAGCTTATTTCTACAAGGGATGCGTGATTCTTTTGAATATATTTATAATGATACATATATATTTGCCGGATTATATTATTATTCAGACAGAGTAATGGGAGCGTATGGAGTGCGCGGTGAATATTCATGAGATTCTGCTGAGGTTCTAAGGCTTCCATGGATAGGAGTGTGTACCAGAGATATGCTCTTACATTATCTCTTATACAATTTGTATTGAATATGGCGCAAAGTCCATAATCCCACTTTTAGGTTCTTATGGCATTTAAAACTACTTGGATACTCATTTCCACCTTCTGATTTGATTACCTTCGTGATATACTTTGGAATTTTTATGTTGAAGCTTAAAGTTTCTTTTATAATATATCATCTTTAATGTGCTACAGGGAGCACGTGCGGCAGGTATGTAAGATAGCAACAAAACCACAAACACCATATAATACGATCACTAATATCGGGATACCGTAGCAATCGTAAGGGAACCAATCACATTCCATATAACTTGTAGAATCGAAGTAAAAATTGTTGTTGTATTGGTGATGATGATAATGATGAGGACGTTCTGTTCCACCCGGCTAAACCTAAAAGGGTACTAATACTACGCATCTATTTTCTAGCTGTAGCACTAAAATTTGGCTTCTTTGCGATTTCAAATCTGCAGTCGCTTTTTTGAATTGAAGCTTCGTTGACCTTCATATTGGTGGTTGAAGTGTGGTGGTCAGGGGCAAAAAAGTGGAGAAATTGCCGGGATCACATGTAAGCGAGCCGCCACACCGCATTTGGAAAATGTACTCTCTTCTATGGTGGGCCAGAATTCTCGGAGCGCTTGTATTGGCAAAGCCTAACCTAAAACCCTTGCTCTTACATACAAAGATATTCCATGCCGCTTTAACTAGCGTAGAACATATTCTTCTCCAGACTTCTTAGCCACTTGCCGACGCGCTCCGCCTACAGTACCGGCATTGCAACGTATAACAATTTACCATGTAATTTGTAAGATAGAGAATGCATTTGTGTGGAGCCCCCGAGCCTTGGAGCCTTCTGAGGACGCCTGGAATCCATCACGCGAGTGCAATAGCTGTTATACCGCCGGATTCTGAAGTTTCCTGCCTCATGCCTGAGGCTCGCCAGGGGTTCGTAACATACAGCTGTATATATAAAGTTTGTTCATAACCATCTATATCTTTATTAAAAACATCGTGGATCCCTGATTACGTAATTTGACGTTTTACGTCATCAAATTGGAAGGTCTCATTGGCTGGGTGGCTTTTTGTCCTTGCGTAGCAAGGCGCAAGCGCAGCTTGTAGAATGTACAAGCATTTCAACAGTTTCTCCTTGTATTCTTATATGTTTTGCGCTACGTCCCATGAATTGATGAACGAACAATCTGCCTTCTGCTGGCTCACACCTTGCCTTAATTCCACTTGTTTCCAGTTTGTGTACTACTAGGGATGTCACAATCTCGCCCTCTAACACCTTTCAGTCCATGTTAGGTTGACGTGACAAATGACGGGATCAACCACTAGCTGGAGAAGTTAACGAGAAACTAGGAAAAGAGACTTGTTCTAATCCTTCCTCTCCAATCTAGGTCAGTCTTAATGTAGTGATTTTGGCTCGCCGTGCTTCTACTGCAGTCTCTCGGCAGCGAGAGAGAGACACGTACTTGGGAGCGGCCTTGGGTGACAGGGTCGTTCATGGCTGATTGATCAACTTTCTGGTTCTCAGCCTATCCTGAAATCGGGGATGTGGCTTGTAAACCACTTCGTATTAGTCGAACTTTACCGAACAGAACAGGGAATGTACTCTACCGCGTCCCGCACCTATTCGGAGTCGCGACAAATTCGCACCTGACCATTACTCCCTCATCGCAGCTTTCGATCCCTTCCCTCCGACTCCCGTATGTAGATATATATCAATTCTTTGGCTCTCTACAACTGGCGGGGACTTTGCGAAGAGAGCTTCCTTCCCACTGCTTCTCTTTCCTTCCCTACACACCTTTGTACACATTACATATATATATATGCATATACAACATTCATGGCTATTCGGCAGTGTTGAAGACTAGTAAGAAATCGTCCCCTGCGTTGGAACTTAACATGTTTCTCGGCAACCCCAGTCTTCAAGTAGTCGAAATCATAAGCGGAAAACCCTCAAAATGAAGACAGAGGCTGAAGCCGAGCAGATCAATTTTGTGGTGACCTTGTTGTATGAGGTTGCCTCACGACCGTCACAAGAATGGAAAGTGCATCTTCGGCTAGCACACGCGACCATATCAGCTCTTGATCGTCTACGTTTTTTTCGACACCCAGGATGCTTTGACGAGCAGATATGGATTGTTCAAGGTTTCCAGGATTACGCCTTCCATGAAGCTGACAGCGGTGCCATCCAAGATATCGCACAATGGTGTCAAAGGGCGTGGTTGAGCGTGCTGAGCAACCACCCGAGAAATATAGAATGCTTGACAGGTATGTTTTCTTTGTCCCCTTTTTCTTTCTGTCCTACTTCCCGTCTATATATGTCTTCCTTAGGTTTAGGATTAGAAAAAGGCCTCGGATGTTTTTCTAAAAAGAAAATTTACTGAGTTTTAGATTTAGGTCTCGGATATAACTGGCTTCTAAGTGCACAGGCAATTCTCGTAAGAATCTACGGTGAAGAAAGCAGAGAATCATGCAGCGGTGGCAGTAGTCAGGATGGTAAGCTCTACAAGACCGCTCATAACTTTCAAAGGCAACACATTAACATCGGATTTATAGCTCAGGCCTCAAAACAAAGCGACAACCCAAGCTATGTTGAAGCCCGCGGTTATCTGTACCCAGCTCTAGACTTCTTCCATCAAGCTGTTAAAGCTGCTGACGTCAAGGGTTCTACAAATGGTGATCTTCTTTCCCTGGTAAGCTAGTTTCCTTAAAAAGAAATGTCCCTGGGTAATGTAGGTTATTATTAACCTTTTTAGGCCGCGGACGCCAATATAAGCATGGGTATCGTCAGTGGTTCACCAGTAGACGAGCAATACTTTGTTAATGCAATCTGTTTTCTACGTCGGGCACAGGCTCTTCCAGATTATCATCTGTCATCGTGGCTTGGGCGGTACCTTGACGAGTACGGGAAATACGTGAACTGAAACCTATTAAGGATCTCATCTCTTTCAATAGTTTGGGCTTGTTTCCGATGTCAGTATAGTTTATTGTCGTCGAGAGCAAGATCGAAAGAGCGCCATCCACGGCACGATTATTGGCATGCAGCAACCAGTTGTTTTAGGGTGTGTGATTAGGGAACTCGGGCTTGATCAGCGCTGGGAATCAATAATTGCTTTTCTCGACGCAGCTGTAAGCGCCTTCAAGCCGGTATGGATTACAAATGGTCTCGTAAAGCACACTCTGGGTCCTGGCCCTAGAGTACATCACAAATCCCAATGCTCACTTCGTCTGTCGGACAAGGATATTGTGGTTGTCAGTATCCCTCAGATGCTCCGCGTTCGACGCTAATGCCACGGCTGGATATAAGTACAGTCATTCAGAGGCACATAGCTGCATCTGCGTAAAATTGTTCACTTTGCAAAGAAGCTGGAATCTGATATTATACGCACTCCCAGCCTTGTCGATGACGCGGTCCACGATACCTCTCCACTTGCCTGGTACTGACGGCTCTCTGTGTCTATGTCAGCAATCTCAGGGACATTGCCAATTCTATGCATTCATTTATATAGAAAGTTGTTGACAGGTACAAAAAGCCCTAGAGCACAAATATGTCGCATTGTACTAAGATTGAGAATTTCGTCGGGAGACACCCCCTAGATCTGACGTTGCCTTTAAAGTGCATTGCTCACCTTTGCATTTGCCTTATTAAAATCTCGAAATGAATATGTTGCAATATTTATAAGTTAGAGTTCTGCCACATCACTGGCACCCCACTGTTCCCACACACTCAAATATTAGGGCATACATCTAGGGCTCCACTGTACGCTACGTACAAATTGTTGGGACGGTTATTATCGGTCCTTACGGTTCTGTACAGACGTAAGTCTTTGTGCTGGGCAACAGAAGAAGTTAAATGTTGGAATTTGCGAAATTTTGAACGTAAAAACCTGGGATATTCGTATGTGAACAAGGAGAATAAAACGCACTCAGACAGAATCGCTGCGACTCAATGGTTCCAACGTTGGTCTCCCTGTCAAGGACCTGTTTTCAGGCAGTACATACCTGCCTCTTACGGGGAGAATGGGCTCTGTTATCTGACTTGACGTTGTTTCATTCGCTAGCAGCTTTGCCGCCAGTTTCAGCCTGGTTACACAGTGTCCAGCCTCGTGAACGCCTGGGGATCTATTTGAAATAGAAGAGTCGCAAGATTGTCACCGCTATGTTCCGTTCTTTGCTCCCATACACCTCGTCCCTCCCTCTGTGTTGTTGACCAACACCGAGGCTGCACTTGAAAAAAAATTGAATTGAGTTACTTGCGTCACAGATCACCCCCCCACTGCTCTGTCATATTCACATCGCATGACCAGAGAAAGCAACAACCATGTCGAGTGATTCGAGGGAAGAAGCGCGTGTCTTTATTGACAAGTTGAGGGAAGACAATGGCGGAATAGCGAAGCGGATCGGGAATTTCTCGCGCAAACCAAGCCTCACATACTCACAACCCTTGATAAAATACGACGGAAGCTGGGTGCTTCTACACAAGCGTAAGTTCATAACCTCGGTCAAAGTTACTTTATCGGTCCGCTGAGTCGCTAACGCATTTTTATTTAACATAGTTTAGCCGCCAATCTATACGCAAAAGACACTCGTTTCGTTTACGAGTTGATTCAGAACGCTGAAGACAACAAATACTCTATTGCAAATTCTTCTTCCGAGCTCCCTTGGCTCACTTTCTGGCTTTATCAGGACCGGATCGTGATTGACTCTAACGAGGATGGCTTCTCGAAAGCGAATATCATGGCCATTTGCTCCATTGGTGAGAGCACGAAATCATCAATTCAAGGCTACATTGGCGAGAAAGGGATTGGCTTCAAATCTGTTTTCAAGGTTGCACACAAGGTTCACGTCCAATCTGGGCTATACTCGTTTGCGTTTGAGTACCAGCGCGATGAAAACGACAATGGGCTTGGAATGGTTACACCCATGAACGAAGATTATCTTGACGTTCCTGATGGAGTACAGACTCGAATAACCCTGCATCTTCTGGCGAGTTGTGACAGAGCCTCGTTACGCAAGGAATTTCTGGAACTCCCTGACACGTTGTTATTGTTCCTCAAGAAACTGAAGCAGCTATCAATCCATATCACATCATCTAAGGGATTTCCCGAAACAGAACGAACCTATTCGTTATCTTCGTCCGGGAATCGAGTGAGCCTTCACACAAGCTGCAGGACTCCTTTTGGTGGCTCGGTCTCCTCAACCAAAGACTACTGGATCAGTAGACGACATGTCACGAACATGCCGTCCGACTCGGCACGGAAGAACATCAATGAAGCCGAAGTCATCCTTGCATTTCCTCTCGATGGAAATGATCACCCTGTTATAGAAACTCAGTACGCATTTGCATTTCTACCCATGCGGAAGGTTGGCTATAAGGTTAGTTCCATTGAATACTCTGCGAAACAAGCTGACGCTTTATACCCTAACGCTAGTTCCTCATCCAAGCCGACTTCATTACCCAGGCGAGTCGGGAAGACGTATTTGATAGCCCCTGGAACAACCACCTACTTGAGGAAGTTGCCGAAACCTTTCTGCAAAGCATCAATGAATTCTTACTTCATCCAACTCTGCGGCATCACTGGGTAAGATATATCCCAACCGACTCAGTTCCTGATGACTTGTGGAACCGAATTCAGATCAAGCTTCACAACGCGATATCGTCACGTAGCTTGTTCTTTTCGAGAGACAACGGCAGGTTGTGGCGCGCAAATGAATTACGCATAGTGGTCCCGCGCAATAAAGACGAGGACGGGGAGCCTCTGTTTCCAGATCTTGCCTATCCTGGACCAACCGCATACATATCGGACATATATGACCGGGTAATTGATATTCCTATTTTGAAAAGCGTTGGTCTTTCAATATTGTCTGTGCAAGATCTCCTGGACAGGCTTGCACAGGATCTTGATCGCCTCAGTCCTCGGATGTATTCTATGTCACAATCCAATCAATGGCATACCAGAGTTGCAGATCTTCTCGTTTCTTTTATGCAGCATTCCGGTCATACCGCATTCCTCAAGAAGCTTCCGGTCGTCCCTCTCGGCAACGGAAAATGGGTGCGCCCGCACAATGCTAGTATTTTCTTCCCAACGTCGGGAGGAATTGAAATCCCGGATGGGCTGCCCAACTTGAACTTAGTTGATACCGGCGCAATGAGTAATCAAAGTCGAAAAACCTTCTTTTCGAAGCTCGGGGTTGTTGAGTGTGAACCATCAAGAATCTTTCCACTCATTGAGGAGCGGCACCAGTCTGGTGGCATCACCTCTGCCCAAAGTGTTGATTACATTCGTTTCATATACTGGCACCACACCAAGTTACCCTCTAGAGACCTCACGATTCGACTGGCGCCGAACTTTGCCCTCAATAAACAATGGTTCAACCCCTTCTACTCTAGCAACGGTTGGACATATTGTCCTCGATCTGAAGACCTTCATGCAATGTCCAGGTACGTAGGTATTGTGATGCCCGACCAACTGGATGACCAACTTCGATTTGTCTGTCCGCTGTATTACGATGAGCTTCAGAAATGCGAGCGTCGAAATGATAAAGCCGGCGTTGACTGGTTTCGGGAATATTTCCAGATCAAGCATGCGCCTCAGCTTTACCGCAGGGACAATATACAACGGATTTCTTCCGAGGTTGACCACATTACCAAACACCAACCACAATCCCTCCTTGGGGTATTGCAAGCAAATTAGGATCAATATCGTTCCGAATGGGATGCGTATATCAAATCTACCGAACTTCCGATCCTTCATTCAGATAAACTACAACGTCTTGATACAACGTATCTTCCTTTGCCGAAACTTAAGTCTATCGTAAGTCGTCTTGGTTTAAAAGAAGGCTTTGGTTTTCTTAAAGAGCTTGAGGACATCACAGAGCATACGGCTCTTAAATGGGCATTCTTGGATCGATTTGGCGTCGTGATGGAGGAGAATGTGTCCTTTTGGTTGGGACTATTGAAAAAGGCCCGGAGCAATCCCGAAACCAAGATTGAAGCTATTTTTGAGATATATACCAACTTGCAGAAATTTGTCGATCCAAAAAGTAGAAAAATTAAGTACGAAAAACATTTTGTAGCTGTTGAGAATCTCAGTGTTAACACATGATTTTTAGGGAAGTTTTTGAAGG
This sequence comes from Xylogone sp. PMI_703, assembly GCA_021399445.1. NCBI lineage: Eukaryota > Fungi > Ascomycota > Leotiomycetes > Xylogone > Xylogone sp. PMI_703. The sequence continues at coordinate 684,887 of JAJTUQ010000009.1, read as the reverse complement.
AGACTTCGTCCTACTACCGTCGGTGGATTCGGGGAGCCATAGGTCCTGGAACAGTCTCGATTCATGTGTGTGGGATGGTCCCGAGTGGTTTAAATTCAAACACCGCCTTGGGGCCATCACGCAGTACCAAGATCTTTATAGTCTCTTCAGGAACACGCTACGTGTTAGCGACGCCGGATGTGATGATTTCCTGGCCTACCTACAGCATATCAAGGATTCGGAAACGAATATTACATCGAGCGTTGAGGCGAAGATTGAGCATCTCTATGAACAATTGAACGAAGTGACCAAGGCAGCAAGGATTCTGTCGCCAAAAGATAAAATCAAGTATATATTGATACCCTCTAGTAAGACCCCATTTCGATAAAGCAGTCCTAATTGTAATAGATCCATATTTTATCAAAATAAACTCATATACAACCCCGAAGCTCAGTCTTGGTATGACCCCTCGTCTTGTATCTGGGCTGAAGACACTATCCAACTACCCGGAAAATTCTCCCTTGCTACAACGTACAAAAAGCAGAAATCGTTCTTCCTTGGCATACTTGATGTTACCAAGCCTAACTTAGAGATGCATATACTTGCATTGATGCAGAAAGCTACAGTTCCGGACAAACGGAGCATTATGCAGGAGATGCTGAACATCTGTGCCTTCGACGTAACGCCTCAAGCAGTGGAGAAACTCTGCAATTGCAAATTCTTACCAGTCAAACTACCTTCTAAGGAGATTCAATGGCTAGATCGATCTGGAACTTTTGCTATTGTGGATCGCCGCGATTATGGCCAAGTCTTCACCGGCCGAATCAGGGTGCTGGATTTCTCGCTGGAAGAGGTTCATTCCTTAAAACCACTCCTATTTGCGTTAGGCCTAGGCGAAAAATACCTGTCCAGAGCGGTGCGGGAAGAGACTACTGTCGAAGGTGGCCTTATTAATGAACACCTCACGGCAGACCTGAGAGGGAAGTCATACGCAATTTGCTGGTAAGTATCGACACACTTTTAAGTTCGGACTGTGTTAATTTCCTAGATATGCTGCTCATCTAGGAGGTAAGAAAGTCAAAGATAATGCATTAGCCATGCACTGTACTCTAAAGAATATGGACGTCTATGTCAGTGATGGGATCTCCAAGTCTGTCTCAATTCGGCAACACGGCAGAGACGTGACAATCCCGCAAGAAAGCGCATACTTCCATCTCGATCAGCAGGATGACAAACTCAAGCTCTACATCCCACAAAGCAGGAAGCACCAACAAGTATGCTTATCGAGACAGCTCCCGATTACCCTTCTCAAACACTTTGGCGTCACAAGCGTCTTATCTGGGCAGGCGCTCGGATCTATCATGACAGCTTTGAATCTCTTCGTGGTAGATGCAATCCTGGATGAAGACGGCATCATTGAAATAGAAGGAATCGAGAGACCAGAAGACGACAGTGGATTGGGGACAAGCGACTCCGAGACTACGAGCATCCCAGCAAGTACTTTACAGACGAGAGCCTCTCCCTTCAGATCAGGGAACTTCGAGACCTCAAATATCCCAGTGAATACTTCACAAGCGGGAAGTCCTAGCCAGAGTGCTAGAGTTCTCATACCTAGTCCTCCGCCCTCGCGAACGGGTCTCGGTCCGGACTTCTTCCTCTCGCCTACATTGACACCTGGTACATCAATATTCGATGCATTGCCCAGTTCTCCTGAACGGCCGGATCTCTACCGAGAATTGCTAGATGCAGTGATTCGGCAAGCGGGAGTTCTTTCCAACCTGCCGATGAAAGGTCACACAATTGAAGCGCCCACGGCCGTGAACCGGGAATTCGATACGTCGTCAGCCGTTAGTTCGCACATACCCGGCGAAAAGGAATTCAAGATCGGAGCTGCCGGTGAGCTCTTCGTGAGTATATCCCAATTTAAACCTGTTACATACAGTAATCACTTACGTGAAGTAGGTTTTTGAATTGTTGAAAGGTCTTGCGCTCCCTGGATTTACCCTTGCAAACTGGCAAAGTACGATAAGTTACCGCGTTGCTGTCCATGAGCGCTACCATGACCTCGAGCGATGGTCCGGGCCGGAGACGGCGGATATTGTCTACGAAGACCAGAACAGCTTCTTAACAGAACTACTGATCGAAAGAGGATATCTGGAAAACGCCATTTGGGGTGGCCACTCGCCACGATATTACATCGAGGTGAAGACGACTACAGGATCTCTAGAAACGCCGTTCTTCTGTAGCCAGTTGCAGTACGAGCAGATGGAGCGTATGCAATTGAATGGTGCAGCGAACGAAGTTTATCTAATCATGAGAGTCTTTTCGCTGGGTGTTTCTGGAATGGGTTTGAAGGTGTATATGGACCCAGCTACGCTTCGGAGGGATCGTGGGTTGATCTTCAAAACGGATAAGTACGCCGTTACGCCTAGATATAGCAGATAGAGTAAGCTCAGTTGTTTTAGCGTCTGTGTTAGACGATGTTAGGCTGAGAGCTTGGCCCAAAGGGTTTTTGAGGTTTTGCTCTCAATACAACAGTAGACTCGTTCCTACACATACTGCATGGAGGATGCCTCTTGACTCTGCCGACCTATAATACCCCACCCCTATTTGCTCGAGCAAGTTGGGTGTTGTAAAGAAGGACTTGATAGGACTCTCACAGTGATCTTGGACTTGTTCTAATTTTAGCCAATGACAACAGTCGCAACCTAGGTGCTGTAACAAGTCCCTGACGCACCATTCACCTGCTTCCCACCTTCGCCTCACCTTAGCTCACCCAGTATTTCCAATAAAGCAGCTCTGCTCACCTTTCCAAACAAAAAATTTTTCATTCAAGTTAAGATTGGGGTTTGATAACCAGCTGTTATTATTAATACTATGCTGGGAACTCTGGGATATGTTGCCCATCTTCTCGGATCACTCTCAGCCAGTCTTGTTCATCAGGAGCTGTGTACATTATTTATTAATCCTATTTTGCTTGCATGGATAGATAGTTGACTTACTTGGGTTGGGAATATCAGCTGAACTTTCACTAACCGCGACAGTATGACTGTCAACGCTGTTTACGTATTCATAAACACCATCGCTCGGTGTGTACATTCTTTGTGCCAGAGACACCCGGATGATGTACCTCCCAGGCGTGTTAATGACCAGATAAGGAAAGTGAACATATACAACGTTTTGGTGGCTTTGGTGGCTCTCTGATATGCCGTTGAAGGTGTCTTCTCCTAAGAGATGTGGAGAATCGTTATAGCTCCTTTCCCGGGTGGGATATGCTCTACCAGATCTTTCGTCAATGACAGTAGCTACCGCAATGATGTGGGATAGGATATTCCTCATGCTTGTGTTACTCATGTCAGTGTTAAAGATACCAACGACTGGAGGCCAAAGTCTAACACCGGCTCGTGATTTGGATGAAGGCTGCACTACTAGCCGTAGCGCAATAGGCTCAGTTGACATGGTATGTTCCTGGCTGCTGAGACATCTTTCAAGTCAGCTCGAGAATGCACCGAAGGAGATGGATACTTACCAGCCCGGTTGTCTTGGTAACGCTAGCAGAGTAACCAGATATTGTCGTGACTATCACTTTGTTCTTCAACGAGGAATTCCTAATAAGCGCTGGCTGAGACCCGTTATCGTTACCCATAGACTCTGAACTACTGTCATAAATTGATAATCAGAATATAGTCATATATATTGAAACCGGGCCTTTTGTTGGGAAAGTCACCCTTTCTATTTCCTCCAGCAATAGAAGAACAGATTGATAATCCAGAAGAAAACATACTAGATCTAATATTTGTCTTCCACCAGCAAGTATGAGCATGTGTCCTAAAGTTCTGTTTGCTTTAACGCCCTGTATCAGAGTTCTAAACCAGTTTATATATTGCTCGAGTCAAAAGTATTTGGGCGCTAATCTAAGGAGGGTGCCCGGAATAACTGTGAAAGAGATAGCCCCAGTCTATGGCCTCGCCGATTGTGATACTTCAGTCGCATAGAAGCCTATGAATAATATAGGAGACGTGGGGTTTTTCAAGTATCTCCATAAAATTAACGGCTTTAACTTTTACTGTCGAAATATCCAATGATGATGTCTTACGACTAGCATACGGAATACAATGGGATACAAACCACTCCTATCCTAGCCCCATGTAAACGATCGCTGAACGAAGCACTTAATGGTTAGAAGCGAGCTCGTACCCCTTGCCACCTAATGATATGCCGTATACAGTACTGTACAGGTAATACTAGATCTGAAAGGAGTTGACTGGGCATCCTGGCTTACCTCGGAGAAGAGTACATTTGCCAAACTTGGTATAGTAAGAGCTCACATCATGTGAGGGCTGGAGTGGCGACGATGCTTGATTCAAAGTTTCTTCCTAGCGCGACGGTAAGAATTTGCCGTCTGTAGCATTTGGCTATCTTGGTAGACTGGAGCCTTTGCCAGCATCCCAAAATCTCACCCCTTCGCCACAGTATCAATGGAACTAACTAGGGTTATCGTATTCGCATTAATTTATTACACGTTCTAAAACAGACAGCCTTTACTTTAAATGAGGAACTAACGGCCGGAACCAGCGTAAACCATGTCAAGGGGCCGTAGCCTGATATAAACCCTCGAAGATGAAAGGCCGAGCGTTACATATTTGTATACCATCTAGCTCGCCAGGGGACTAGTAGTAACTCAAGTCTATCGTAGTCGAGCTAAGAGACAATGTAATACTGCACAGTGCGAATTGTCGCCACTAGAAGGCAAATAATTCGGTAAACATGCCATATAACGGAATACTTTGTCGTTCCCACTATATACACCTAAATAAGAAGTGTTCCACCATCTCCTTCGCTTGCCCACATACGCACATATCTGTTTCCGTTGCCTTGATTCTGAAGAGGTAACTGCTTAACCTGCTCTTCCCTGTCCGTAGCTGTGCTAATATCCTTACATGCTTCTTGTTGAGCTTGTCGTACAGTATTCGGGTGTGCTTTCCCGGTAATGCTGTGTCTAATCTTCTCGAGTATTCTCCTGCTTCCTCAGGTATGATTCTGGCCTTCCTTATTCTAAGAGCTCTGTTCGTTGTTCGGGGTTGAATAATGTAGCGAGGGGAGTCTTTAGCCTGAGCGCTACTGTGCGGAACTATTTTTCCCCGATCCCGAGCACTATAGCTAGAGCCGTAGAGTAGACGTAGTAATCAATTCTCTTCTTTCCTATCACACTCCTTCGTAGAGCTTGGTGCTACCCCTCAGTTTACTGTGTACTAGACTTATAATTCCTCTTCCGTTATAATAAGATATGATTGAAGACAGATGATATATTCACGAAGGTTATAACTCTCGGCTCTAATTATCTTGTTATTTCCCAAAGTATTCATCTCACGGACTTGTGCCTCGAGCTTTTCGATGTAGGCCTGCTGACGCCGACGGAACGCCCGCTGTACATTCTACGTAGGCTTCAAGTGCTCATTCTCTAATTCAACTATTTCACTTAGAATATGGCTGGTCTTTATGATTCTATATTTACACATCCTCTAGCGCCAAAAGGCCCCGGTCTTTCTCCGTCTCTGCTTTCCGGGCTCTTCAGCCGCTTTCACATATGGGGGGAAGGTTGAAATTTAGCATCTGTTCCAGCCACAGCCGCACGCCCCGATGCGACTAGCAGGATCGCGAACTACTCGCTAGCTGCATATGCAAGCTTTAAATGCGACGTAACCATAAACTAGTAACTAACTGCATACTTCGTATATGTCACTAATATTTCTCTCAGGAGTGAGTAGTTAGTTTCGCTCAAATTTGCGGTGAACTATAGTGGGCCAACCGAGTAGGATATACTTTATCTCAATCATCGTTACGGATCCGTACAATTGACTTAACTTAGGTGTGTGGTTGAGCTGATTCCACAGTAAGTGTATCCACAAAATGTAACACCCGAATCCTCTATAGTAATGCAACATCAAGGGTACATTTGCGATTTTAAGTTTAGCCGAATCAGCTTATAATTCCATTGTTAATCTACCCATTCTGCCAGCTAGCTAAACACTGGATGACCCAGAATGGAATGTTCCACATAACTCTGTCTGAACTGAAGCATTTTCAACGGTCTGGTAACATCCCCTCTCACTGAAAACGTCTATCTCGACATGTCGAATAGTCTATTCTTAATCCACCGGACCGTTGTATTCTTGATATACAAATGTGTGCATCTTGCATCCGGTATAGTAACAGAAAGGCTCTGCTTCATCGGCAAGTAATCGAGATATATTAATATAATTTTACTAAGGAAAGCTGTATTTCTACTAAGCCAGAAGCAGCGGTGATCAATCCCATTTTATTCAATGCCGATAGTTGGTTCAACGAGTTCCATAATACGTAGTAAGAGACTCAGGTGTGGAGTCGGCAGGTTTACAAATCCACATTACCGTAATGCCCGCAACTTCACCGGAGATAGTCTGTGCCTATGATGTTTCCGTTGGTTCCCCCGGAAATAATTGGCTAGCATCCTTGATGAACAGTGCGGCAACGAGTGCAATCACTCCGAAAGGGGCTGTGCTGTAAAGGTACCTGTGGGAATGCATAGGCGTACGCACACGATCTGCCTAAAGAGTTCTATTGGTTCATTGCACTATAAGCGGAGTATAAAGAGCGTCTGGGCGGGCAGACTATAACTAATCATTATTGTCTGTGTTACTCAAATTGACAGAATCATACGGCTTTTCAGCCGGCAAGAAACAGCTATGACTCTCTCTAATCTTACCAAAATAAATGAGACCCACGAAACATCTAAGCGGACTCCTGCAACCAAGATCACTGATCTACCAGGCTTATTACCGAACGCACAGGTTCTAGAAGATGTGGACATTTTAGCAGTGGTGGAGTCCAAATTACGAGTCCTTTCCTCCCTTGCTAGGGAAGATCTTACCGACAATGCTGTGTGGAGAGACTCTTTTGCTCTGACAGGTACTTTCAGAACGTTTTACACAGGCGACTCGGTTTTTGAGGCATGGGAAACAACAACCACTCAGTACAACCCAGTAAACTTCGTATCAGTGCCAGACACGGCGCATATAGTGAGGGTAGGAGCTGAACACTCGTGGGTTGATGCTAGATTCACTTTTGAGACAACGACATCGCAGCTGAAGCTGAGCTGCTCAGGCTATCTGTCATTGATACCAGATGGAGATGGTCAGTGGAGAATATGGATGCTACGCACGATATTAGAGCAACTTGGCGGTTATGGAAATGTGGACGCTCTAAATCCCATCTTAGAATCCCATGTCGACGAGAGTCCGAATAACAGCGTCGTGTATGACGCACCTAGCACCCATAATGAACTCCGACACTTCGATTGTATTGTAGTTGGCGGGGGTCAAGCTGGACTTGGGGTGGGAAGTCGACTGCAAGCTTTGAATGTTTCATATTTGATTATTGACCGCCACCCTATAGTTGGAGACAGCTGGAACTCGAGGTATGATTCGGTTAAACGTAAGCTGTCGTTCCTCGAGTGAGCAGACACGCCACATGCTAATAGTTTAATGCAGTGCATACCGCTAGAGAATATGGTAAATATATTCCACCAAAGGTAACCTTAAGAATCTTACACTTAGTCTAGGTCACCTACCATTCTGGAGAACATATGATTCCAGCTATCCCGAGTTTCTCACCAAAGAACTCATTGCGGCTGGTCATCGAGAGCATGTCCGCAGGTTTGGCATCGTAAGTAGCCACGACACGTTGGTTAACAAGTGCTAAGCGTTCTATAAATAGAATATTTGGACCTCAACAGAGATGCAATCAAGTTCATGGTCAGAGGATCAAAGAATATGGACTTGTAGATTAAACCGTGCTGGGGAGGAGTTAACCATGACTACTCATCACCTTGTTTTCGCAATGGGAGCGGCCAGCCATTCACCACTAGTTCCCGAGTTTACCGATAGGGTAAGCAAACTCGAGAAATTTTTGTCATTGATTCTAAAAAGTAAGCACAGGAGAAATTCAATGGTATTATCATGCATTCTGCGGACTATAAGTCCGCATCTGACTGGAAAGGGAAACGTGGACTGGTAATAGGATCGGCAAATACTGGTAAGGTACTATAACAATTAGTGCTGCTTCTGTCTCTGAAAGATTTATAGCGCACGACATTGCAGATGACATGTTGAGAGCTGGCCTTAAGTCAGTAACTATGGTCCAGCGAGGACGCACCTGTATGAGTTTAAAAATCTCAAATCGTGGCCTTATTATTGACCGACTGCAGGGGTTTTGCCTGTTGAGCATTATATGGCAATGACGATTCGTAAGTTTCACTTGAATAGATTTGAAGAAAAAAGATTGAAAAAAATCTAGCCTCCTATAACGACAAAGTCCCCATAGATCTGGCAGATAGATCATCTTTCTCATTCCCACTATCAATACAGCGTCAGATCACAATGTTTTATCTCCATAGCATGGCACAGAAAGAGAGCAAGCGATATGATGCTTTAGAACGAGCCGGATTTAATGTGGAACGCTACGGCGATATTGTTCAAACTATCTACGAGCGTGGGGGTGGACATTACATGGATGTTGGTACATCCGCTAAAATATCACAAGGACTGGTAAAGTCTAAGCGTCGTTCTTCGTAGAAGTAGAGCTAAGGCTGTGATAGATCAAGGTTAAATCAAACGCTACGGCAACACACTACGTACCTGATGGCCTCGCATTTAGTGACGGCACAGAGCTTCAGGCAGATGTAATTGTCTTTGCTACAGGATTTATTGGGAACATGCGTCAGCTTGCTGGCACGATTGTTGGACCCCAGATTGAGAATCAACTAGAGGATTTTTGGGAGCTGGATTCAGAGGGAGAGATAAGGGGTGCTTTCAAAAATACAGGACGTGAGTCCAACAGGGATTCCTAATCTTCAACCGTGCACTGATTCAGTACTGCAGATCCGGGAGTCTGGTATGTTGGAGGAGCGATCGGTGTCGCCAGATACTATTCACGATTTGTTGCATTGCAGATCAAATTAGCCCTGATCGGTGTGACGTTACCAGCATACACTGAACCCCCTGCGAGGAGACTTGCGACTACGAATGAAGTTACGAAGGAGACTATTGTGTAGCTACAATTTGAATTTGTCATATGTTGCAAAATGAGAGACAACTTTGGTTGTTACTTTCACTTCTATGGGTTCAGTAATTAAACGCAGATGATAATCTGAAAGAGGAAAGTTTTTTAATAAGACGAAGCTGTGGGGTAGGGCGTAGAAAAAACTCACCCATCAGTACCTAATCAGTCTCTGCTTTACCTAGTAATCATGGACAAAATAATACGAGAATGTGCTGTAATGCCATGAAAACAAATCGTATTTTTGAGAAAGTTGTCAAGAAGATATAAGTTTGAAAAATCCTTAGACGTTATATATAAGGTATGCTATACCCTTTTCTCTTATACACCTGCATAAATTAAGATAGCGATGTGTAACGATCATGGGCTTTTTCTGACGAAGACCTAAGTATTGCAGACTGCTGGGAATTGTACACAATCATCAGGTGTACCGAAGGTAGAAGTGTCACCGACCTAGTGGTTCGGAGCGTGGGTCCGATATACCACATGGTGGGAACTCAGAGACAAGATTGAATTTCTACCCTACTGTGCTATAACTTATAGTGGAGATTACACATGGGCACTTTCACACAATTACTCCTCATTTAATAAGAGTTAACATAACCATATTGAATATGTATGTATAGCGAAGTGTATGTGTAGGCACTTATCGAATGTTGTAAGAATGACTGTATGTGAACGGTAATTACAGTTCATGGTTACTGTAATCTCTCTGACAGTTCACTAACGTTATTCTTATAGATGTTCTTTTCTTTGTTGATTTTTTCGAGATTTCATCAAGAATATTAAGAAAACCTATGTCTAACTAGGAGGATACCTGTTTATTTGCTTAATACTAGCAATGGAACTTCAATCAATCAGAAAAAGCCAAATGGCTGGTTACCTGGGGGTGAAATCTAAATTTGAGATGCAGAACTATTTCAGCACTCGACAGTCGCACTATTGGGTGTATATGCTGTCCTGGTATTGATGAAATCCAAGCTATACTACTAAAACTGCATCGATACTTTATATGTTGTGGTGCCAGACAAATCATCTCTTTCGTCCACCCTTTCTCGTCCCTCCATTTTCGCCGTCTTGGAGTCGCCATTGGCTTGCAAGCTCCAGGTTCCCCGCTGTGCATTTTTATTCCTTTCAAGTGAGGGTCCGCTTTTCCTCAGGAAACCTTCTCTTCAATTATCTTAGAGACCCGGTTCCCACTCTTAGTAGTAGCACTTCTAGGAGCAAGAACTAGCGCTTGAAGAGGTTATAAGAGCTCTCCAGTACCGAGAGTACTTCTGCCTGTAGTTGGTCACATTCAGCCTGGAAGGCTCCCTCAATCCAGGATATTTTGCGTACAGTGGTCATCATTTCATCCCAACTTCTATATTTCAGCTGCACGAATCTATCTGCCACCTCCGATGCAAACCAATTACGATCTTCGTATTTATAAGCATGGATACCACCCATTATAAGTAACCAAAGGTGAATGGGTTTCGTTTTCATCAGGTCCAAGTTATGCTGATGCTTGATAGTCTGCTTGAGCTTGAGAATATAGATGTCCCATGAAAGGTGGAGTCCAAACCCGTGTAGAATGCCAGCAAGATATAGCAAGATACCTATCCTACATGCCTCCTCCATTAACGCCTTTGGGTTGATGATGGTGCTATCATGCCGTGTTGAGAGTAGTTTGTGCACCAGGCGAGCCACCAACAAGACCTCATCACGCTTTAAACCACCAGTCGTCCGTCTGCTCGCCATTAAATGAATTAAACCAAATAACTCATTAATGGCGGAAATCATGTCACCTGTGTAGCACGCGTCGAGGAGCGTCCGATCCAGAACGAGAGTCGATGGTAGATGATCGGGCTCGGGAAGCATGTCGACCGGAATCGGGAATCGTGGAGCATGGTCGTTGATAAATGCACTTTTCACGTCACACCTATCAGACGATTAACAGGGAGCGCGCGGATGTTCAAGGCAAGTAATTTTACTGTACCATAATAATGCTGTTCGCAAGACCGGCTTGCAAATTAATGTATCTAACCCTCCTCTTCGACGTATTATCTCTTCCAAACCATTGAAATGCGTAATTACGCTCTGCCGGTCGTCGAAAATGACCTTTAACCTATTAGCCTAACGTGTCCTTCTTCGTCCAATCATTGTATAGATGCGAGGGGTCTAACCGCGTGGAGAGCGAAAGTCAGAATTGCGATAATAATTCCGTCAGTCGTACACAGCTCTGGGTCAAGGAGCCTTCTATGAACCGACCGTATTGCTTTCGTGGAGAGAACTATGGCTTCTGGGTTCTTGTTTCGGTTGCGAAATCTCTCCAAATGGGACGATGAGGTACAGAGCACTTGACGAAAAGCGGCTTCATCAGAAAGAACCTCCCGGAAAAATCCAATCTTGTTCAAAGTTTTCAATGCTGGACACTCCTCTCGGCATACTACAATAAAGCAGTCAGTGATATTCTATCACCTTTAATCCGTACAAGACATACGTTGATAAAACAGCTCGTGTGATCGTGAATCCATTTCAATAGGAAATGAAGTGAACGGATCTGAGCGTCCAGCTCCCAGATCGCTCAGATTTGGCACACCTGACTGAAATAGGCTCAAATCTGGTGGATCTTCTTGTCGATCAGGATGCCATTCTGAAAGAGGTGCAGTATCCAAAACAATGTTCCTCTCTACCCATCTCCTTAATTTAATATTCCTCTGGACAACCGTCATGGCATGGCTGCGAACCCTTTTCTTGGTCTCTCTATTTGTGCTTTGATCGAAATCCGTAAATGTGAGGAATCGTAAGTCGATCGATTTTAGATGTTGAACCTCTTCTTTGTCTGTGGCCTGAGAATCAGTTTGCAGAAAGGATCTAGATTGACGTGGCATCGCTCGGTGATCAGAGAACCGTATGAAAGGTTACCATGAACTCCTTGAAAGCACAGTGTTACCCGAGATGGCTTATATTGTGAAAGGGGGAGAGGATTGCTCACTTGTTTCAAGTGCTATGCACTCCGCAACTCCCAGGATCGAGTTTAGATTAGGGATGGTAGAATAGCGAAGCTCAAAGTTGACACGATTCAGTACTCGTAGAAGTTGAAACCTGTAGGTCAATCACTCCATCATGGCAATGGATTATGTAAAATAGGATCAACCTATCTAGTTATACACTAAGACCGGGGAGCTGTACATATCTAGTAACGGTGGCTTAAGCAGCCGTAGCGAGCATACACTTCTTCTCCCGAGCCTCCACTCCTTCTCCTGAGCCACTAAATAAAGCACGTCAAAACAAATTATGTCAGATCAACAGGTTCGCAATAGTAACTAACTATACTGTCATTCAGTATTAATCCCCCGCCCCACATCTGTGCACTATTACTTGAAGAGGAACTTATCCATACAATTCCACGATAGAGCACAGGCGTCAGATGGGGTGTTGATTGGGCTTGTGGTAAAGTATTATATTTCGACTGATTACACAGAAGATACTTTAATGAGTGATTTTCGATTTAGGGCAAAGTAGCTCATCCACATCGCCCACAAACATAGCTTAAGCTCCAATGGTGATTCTACTAAAATGATGGAATTTGCATATTTTCTAATTCTGTTCAGATATACATTATTTTAGAACCATCATACTATTATCCCATATCAGAATACAGACATAACTTAAGGTTACTTTGGCAGGGCTACGACTGCCGGTGGCTGCTGGGGACCCATGCAACGTCGGGTTTAAGCGTTCTTAGCGCCATGCAAGCATCCAGGAGTAGATTTTCCGTTTACAGTATAACGTCGGGTGGTGCAAATTTGATTAGCCCTCCTTGGGCTTAGTCCACTGGATCAATATTGAAACAGCGATTTCACACTTATGTATTATTATGAAGCTATCCCACACAAAGAATTTAGTTGAACCAGTTTCAAACAAAATTCTCAGGAGAATAAGCTTAAGGGAGCTTGAGTACCACAGACTTTCACCCCACAATTGAGACTACTCAAAAACGCGCAGACCCTGGCTCTGCTGAGATAAAAGGAAACCTGAAGCCTGGAAGCCAGTGCAATGACTCCTTATAGTATCCGGAAGTATTACAGGATTTACTGTATCTTCTCCATCATCTTGCTCTTTGGGTGCCGGGAGAGAGTGAGGGCGTAATCGGAATCTCGTATTTTTGCACCGATAGTGTCTCGTATTTCTACGTATCTTTAAACCAATGGTATCGATGCATCCATCAGCAGCGGCTTCCGTGAAAACATTAGCTCTTATTCCACTAAATTCAGAGACCAGGGGAGACAGTTTTGGTTCTGTAAAGGCACAACATTTTCCATAGTGCATTTGAGTAAATAAGTATATTTCAAAGTCAGGAAGTGGCGCTACAGTAGAAGCTCCAGGGTGTGGTAAAATTCAGTTAATTCTTGCATTCTGAGCCATCAACTATTCTAACTGTGTATAATACAAACTGCCAGTTACTATGCTAGCCTATAATACTAGGCTATGTACCACTATAATTGCCCATAATTATAGGCCACTGACAACTGTAGCCGCCTATAACCAGAGGCTACTAACTATTATATCTGCTTATGATTACAGGATATTAGCCGTTATAATCACATGACTTGCAGAATAATAATTAAAATCTCTCTTTATTAACTTTCAATTCTTAATTATCTAGTTATTATCTATTGTATTTCCACTGTATTGTATACAGTATTAACTGTTCTTTATTAAATAGCGACTTACTAAGAAAATTGTACAAAATAAGTTAAGCTCCATCCGATAACCGCAGATTTTGGGTACCAATGTTAGGTAAACCGTTGGTGCCTTTAGCTCAGGCCTTAACATATATCCACCAGCCTTGCAGAATTGCAACATTAGAACCTTAGTGCAGTTTGTATCAAGATCATTCTTTCCATGCTGCTAATCAGCGCTTCAAGTGGGCAGTATTTTTGAATACAGAGTGAGCATTATCTTCATTTGAAGACGCAGATGAATTGAGAATTATATGGATGCACCATAGAGAATTAGGATGTCGCTCTGTTTCTTTCCGGTACTGCCGTAAGGGCATTTTCAGTTGCCAGTAGAATACGATGTTCGCTGCCGCATTGGTGCAGTAACATCCTAGAAGACCTGCTGCATTCGGTTCTACATGATTCCACATGCTTACGTGCCCCTATACACTAGCCATTCCTTTCACTGCAAACACAGAAGTATCCCCTCGACCGGTGGAAATGGAGTCACTTCTGCAAATGTATGGTTTCTAAAAGTCTACGGATTTAATTGGTTAAAATGTCAGCACTAAGCCAGACGGGTCAATTAGCTATACGGTTTCAGTGAAATTAAGCTTTTGCATAAGCCTCCTAGCCTATGCCATACTCACAGAGACGCATAACATGAGAAATCTTTTCGCTATTACATGCTTTAAATGGCAAGTTGTGATCGTACATATGCTAATAGCGTATCTCTACTAAGGGATGATTAGCGACCAGGGGTTCAAAGAGTTCCATAATCCTGCAGCCACTCTTTGCCTTGTTCTCTGCATGCACTCGGAGGTCAGCCACGTGGTCATGAAAGCACAATTCCATGTTCGGAGCTCCTTACTCATCCGATCCTGCATATCCCGTCGGTGATCACTAACACGATCTTGCGTCGGGGGACTCTCCCATGTGAAGTGGATTCCCACTAATTACTTTTACTCTGTAATGTTTAGCCAGCTGTGTACGAGACTGATTCAATCCGCATTGATTAAAACCACGCTCCAACGTATCAAATGCACTACTCGGAGACTCAACGAGCCACTGCATCGGAAACAACATATTCACAGTACATTTCGTGATTTTCTAAATCCATTTCCTGGTACGCGGTAATTTACAAGCGTAGAAAAGATTATCGGGATATATAAAGTTTAGAATAAAGACACATATCAAAGGCTAAGTCACATTTGGTGCAGAAGACTGAGCGAAGATTAACTAACTATATTTTAGAATTATAACACAAAGGCGTTGCCGCTGTGTAATACCAAAGCATCTCCTACAAGTCATTGGTCCGTCCATCGATTTGTGCTTTGAGTTTTTCTTTTGGTTTTGGAAACCCTTGAAGTGTTTCTGCATTGAAAATTCAGAATGCTATTAGAGTACAGTTGAGTCCGAATGAGATCAGTAGTTTCCCGAGAGAGTGGCATATTAGCTCGGGTATTTCAAGATCCGTATCAGAACCGGGTTAGACCTTTTAGCACCACGATCATATAGGAAATGTGAACTTTCGTGGGGCTGGCTAGACCGTGTTTGGATAATGTACTCCCCTGTAAGAGCCACCCAGGGGTAATCATAACACCGGATTCTCGAAGTCGGCGACTGTGAAGGGCTCTCGCTCCGAGCTCGGCGAATGGCTAATTTAAGATGACATAATTAAGCAATGACCGGAATCCTCTGCTTTCTACATTTGATCTGCATGCGATCTGCATGTAATCGTCGGCTGGCTTAATCGGCCTTCATTTCTACTTGTAGTCATTGCCTCCTAGTCGGGGAAAGCGGATGTCACTGATAAGCGGCTGCCACACTTTACAACTTTTATATATAACCGTACAAACTGAAGAATGATTATAATCATTATAGCATAAAACTGATTCTATTATAATTAATCACTTGTGCATAAATATATTTATCCAAAATATGTTGATAAAATTAACGATTTATATGTTTATGATTTAACTATTCGAAATATAAGCAAAAATTTGAAAGGAAGCCAACCT
Organism: Xylogone sp. PMI_703; assembly: GCA_021399445.1. Taxonomy (NCBI): domain Eukaryota; kingdom Fungi; phylum Ascomycota; class Leotiomycetes; genus Xylogone; species Xylogone sp. PMI_703. The sequence continues at coordinate 669,085 of JAJTUQ010000009.1, read as the reverse complement.
TTTTGCAATTTTGCTGTAGGTATAGATTCCAGCTTTATTATTGGTCAAGACCCCTTCTAAAGAGGTCTAGGTTTTGGACTGGGGCAGGCCCGTTACGCACCTGTTCGGCCCAGGCACAGCCCAAGAGCACTGACCCGTCGCGAACCGTGGCCAATACTGTACTCAATGGCTTGGGGTTTGGGTGGCCTTGTACGTAGAGTGGTCTGCCCTACTGTACGGAGTACTGTGGAGTTGCTCGTACGGATAAATACTTTGGTGCAGGCCCCAATAACCCCCCATTCTAAGTCTGTACACTATTATCTAAGCAGGGAGTTCATGAAACTAATCACTGCTAAGTGTCAAGGAACTGGAATCCGGAATGCACTGTTAATTTATCACAATTGTGACATGGAATGGAAGTGGCGAGTAGATCATCTGGAGTGAGCACGACAGTACGCTAGGTCGGTCTTATGACGGAGGATTCACTTGGCTTGTTGCGGATACTACAGTATTAAAGATTCTTGGCTAACGGAGATACCGCCTGAAGTAGGAATCTTGGAACTTTACGGCAAACTAGTTTTGCCTATTTCTAAATACTGTACAAGATGCATCCTGTCAGAACAATTGCGGTTGCGAGTACGGACTGTAAATAAGATAATTGCCTCAATAGGTTTAGTCAGGAGGACCCTGTTATTCAATTTGTTGGCCCCTGATGATGGTGATGATAGTTATTTGCGTCCAGCGGGGGCAGGTGAAACCTGCTCCCTGAGACCTCCCTAGGGGCATTGGGACATGCTAAGCTAAGGAATTATGTACAAGTTTATATATCTAAATATATTGGCCATGTCCACCCCAGAAAGCATTTCTTGCATACGCGTGGCCGTAGCCGTTCCACAGTGAGTGTTCCCCGCCGTTTGGGATGACCACTGGAGGTGTGTTGGCCCATGATACGACTCTTACTAATGTATAAATTGTACAGTAACTGCATTGTAGGGTAATTTATTCAATTAATTCTTTGCGCTTTACCATAATCGGACCATTGTTCTGACACACCTTTTTCATAACTTAGTAAAGATTAATGGCACCAGGGCCTTTATCTCTAAAAACTGATTCGAGAGGTCATTCTCGTGAAGCAGCATCCGGACTACCAAGACAAATACAGTAACAGGTCCGTGAGATATAGAGTGATTTGTTTCTAACGTCGTGGAACATAACATGTAAAAGGTTATTGTCGGAATGAAACGTTACTCAATGCTGGCATGTCGGTAGTATAAAGGGTGGATATCACAAGTCCTCACCCTTCTCTACTGGTTCTACTAATATCTATTCCAGACACAAACAGACATGTTTTGCAAGGCAGTTTCGATCGCGACTCTCCTAGCCTCTGGCCTCATTGCCGAAGCAACCCAGTCTTTTAGCAATACCGGTACGCTTTCCGGTTGGGATGCGCAAACCATCGAGGATAAGGGTACCATCGACCAGGTTACCAATGTCGTCTACAAAGGTACGACCGCTCTGAAGATGACTCAGACCTACGATGCCAGCTGGAATGGCCGCTTCCACTCAGAGAAAGCGAAGACTGCAGTGTACAAGCTTGGAGACCAGGGCTTTTACGGATTCGCCTTCCGTCTGCAAGAGCAGTGGCAGTTCTCGCCTGCTCAGTCCTACAATCTTGCCCAGTTCATCGCCGACTTCTCAGACACTGGATGTGATGATTGGATGCCTTCTAGTATGGTCTGGATTCTTGGTAACCAGCTCTACACCCGTGTAAAATACGGCACTATCTGCAACCAGCAGATCCGCACTTTCTCTAACGCGACAGTGTCGGCGGGAGATTGGCATACCGTCACTATCCAAGCTAACTGGCAGTCCGATAACTCCGGCTACTATAAGCTCTGGTTCGATGGCGTTAAAGTTGTCGAGGAATATAACCTCCCAACTATGATCAATGATGGTCGTCCATTTGATTTTCATGTCGGTCTCTATGCTAATGGCTGGCACGATGATAAGGGTATGAAGGGCACACAGAGTTTCCGCCAGGTTTGGTTCGACCAGATCTCTGTTGGTACCACGTTTGCCGATGCGAATCCTTCTGCATGGTAGAGGAGAGAGGCAATAGTATAGATGTAAGGAGTGGATATAGTCTAGGTGTCTTGAGTTGCGGAAGCTTGCAATAGCTATTTGTATTTCAATTGGCGGACATCAATGAGGTCCCTAGCTTCTACTTTCTATCACTTCATGTCGAGCCTACAAAAACTCTGGCCTAGCTGGTCCATTTGCTCGAGCCCAGTTTCATGAGTCTGAAATTTTAGAGATATTTCCGAAATGCGCTTCTAACGTTGTTGAAATCCCGGTGTAGTGCTTGTTTGATGAATAGTGTGATCCTTGTTTATACATGTTATTACCCCCAAGTTCCTTGACTTTTGGAAGCGTGAGTAACAAGAGAGACTGAGGCGGGTGTTAAATCTGATCAATGATTCTGCTCGATTTTGTTGTAAATTTCGGTCTCCAGCATGTCTGGGATTGCGCCATTTTGCCCCAAGAACACTCAAGAAGCGTTGAAGAGCTTCGACAACTACTTCCGCACTTGGACCTATGCGAGTTAGTATGTAGTAAGCTCCAGGAGAACGGCTTCTGTACCACAGTAGTCTCGCAGCACTGGTTGAAGGATGGTCTAGGGCGAGATTGGGATCGAAGCCGGTGGAGAGTTGCATTATGTTCGCTAGATATATCATCTACAGTAAATACCGCAGCTAGTTCAAAGCTGTACTTGGTTGCAAGGATAAATATTCGTAACCATGTCATTCTCTTCACTTCTCCTAATTGGTTACTGAGCCAGTTTCAGCCAATCAAGAGAAGCGAACAGAATGACAGGGCTGCGAATTATTTATCCTAACACCACAGTAAGCAGTGAGACCCTACGGTATTATGCTAGCCGTCGCCTGCCGGGGATGCCTTCCACTGCAAGAACATCGCATATCCCTGCCCTAAAATATTACCCTCTGGGCCGAATCAAAACCTAGTCAAGATTTGTTTGGCATCCTAATTATGCCATAAACAGAAAATCTACTACGAGTGCCTGCATATGCTAAGAGAACTTTAATTTCTGAAGGCAAATCGCTCAGCTCTTAATGCGAAGACCATTTTCTGTATTGAGCCCAGATCATGATTCCATATCGTTGTGAATTGCACCACTAGGACTAGCAGTCAATTGAGTCTCTGTACAGTATGATCTATGGGCGTAGTAGCCTCACATGTGCCCTTTTATCTCTGACAACATCTATCTCCATAAGGTGCTGGTCGATAGATGTAGATGGAGTTGACTACCTGGAGCTGTCCTATTCGAAATCTCGAAGTGTAAGGGCGGAAACCTACAAGCAGATCTAATGGCTTATGAAGAAGGCAGAGGGAAGCTGATGATGAGCAAAGACTAACAGTTGAGGTAGACTTAGTTGGGTTTGATCTTGGGAACCTCGAGGACAAGGACTAAGAGATAGAAAGATGCTAGGATACGCTGCTAAAGCAATAATGCTACAGATGTAGCTTATCCTATTCTAAGAATCCTTCGCCATACCAAGAAGGCTTAAGGAGACTGTCCACAGCCTGGCTTCCTTTTGCCTATCATAAACCCAAGGCGCATAACCGGTCCCCCATTGTCCAGAAGATACGTCGTAAGGTTTCGCAATCTGACATTCTTCCAAGTATTTACCCCCCATTCCCTCAAGCTCCTTCGTCACTGCAGCCCACACCGTAGTTGCGGCCCCCTGTTCCGCACTCTTCATCAGTTTTAGGATAGTCTTATCTTTGCTCCATGAGCTCATTTGCTCACTTGTAACGTGTCGACTTAACTCTGTCATGATGATACCAGGGTGCAGACTGAAAGCATGGAGACCACGAGTGCCATACTTGTGCTCAATCTGATTAGCTGTCCAAATATTTGCTGTTTTGCTTTGTCCATAAGCTTTCCAAGGCTCATACTCTCCATCTAGATTGATATTCTCGAAATTAACCTCGGAAGCTCCATGATTAGATGAAGAGAGAATGACAACTCGAGAATTAAATTCCGGCGTGGACGAAGCTAGGAGAGTCTCCTTCAAAAGGAGAAAGAAGAGAAAGTGGCCAAGGTGATTAGTGCCGAATTAAGTTTCAAAATTGTCCTTCGTACGACCTTCTGGAGTTGCCATTACCCCAGCATTTTCAATGAGAATGTTTAGTGGCGTGGATTTCGAGAGGAAATCAGCGGCACAGTTCCGAACACTCTCTAGAGAAAAAAGGTCAAGAGTTAAGAGATGAACACGGCTAAGTTCAAGGATATCAGACAAGGCGGCCTTCGCCTTTTCAATTGCCTCATGGCGCACAGTAAGATAAAGCGTTGCACCCGTGGAGGCGAGAGCACGAGCCGTTTCAACACCAAGGCCAGAAGAACATCCGGTGATCAGAATGGTTTTATCAATCAAATTATGTTCAAGGCCTTGATCTTGGATGATTTGTTGAGCGGTCGGTCGCGCATCACCAGGACCGCGAGAGGTGTCCTGAGCGATAGGGTATGAAAACATGGCTAATTTGAGTCGCAATGCTAGAATAATTATTCTCGTTCAATAAAGAGAATATTTAAAGACTTGTTAGAACTGCTCTTACGTTAAGATTTACGTGGGGAAGAAGGCCTTATATGCTCGAGAAGAGCGTAAAATATACCTTCAGTTCGCAAGCTTAACTCCTGGCGAATATCAACCAGTAATGAATACAATTTCGAGTTAGAAATTCTGGTTGGGGGCAACCATAGGCTCCCAAACTCTTCTGACAACTTCGATCTATCTGACTTTGACTTTGGACTTTTCGTGCAAATGGGGTCAATGAGTCGGTTCAACATATTAACCCATTCAGGTATCCAAATATGTGATTGGTTACTATAACAGACCTCCAACCAGCACATCAACGGGATGGTCTCTTCGGAGTTATAAGGGGCTCCAATTAGTATTATCCATATCCATACATGGCCACAAGGTGAAGGATTGGGGTAGCGGTCTCAAAAATATTAACCATTAAAAGTACCCCAGTCACTATTTCCTGACTCTCTACTAGCCTCTATTACCTTTCTGGCGGGAGCCATCACAGATTTGGAGGGCGATCATGGTACTGTGTGTTTCTTAACAGGTCGTCGGATAAAATACCGTTCCGGCGTTTGCTCCTAAACTTTTAGTACCATGCTCCATGCTTCCATGCTTCCATCCCGAAGGGGGAAACAAGCAAAATGAAGGCCGCATATGCGATTAGCCGACGGTTCAGAATGTGAACTGCATTAATATCGGCGGAACTCTATATGCAGCTAGTGGTTAGTTTGCGTTGCGCTCGTATCTGCAGCTAGCAGCTAGCTCACGATTCACCGGTGCTTTATTGATACTTCACATCTATTCGAGCTTATTCCCACAACCCCTTCTCAACACTACTTCCACACTATCACAAAGTTTGATCTCTTATTCCATTTAAAAGGTCAAGACTGTATCTCGGGCACCATGCAGTCATTATCGCAGCCGGGAAAGAATAGATGCCCTCTGAAGCGTACTCGGACAGGCTGTATCACCTGCAAGTCGGTTACAACAAATATCCCTCAAGATATGTGACAACGTATTAAGTTTAGGCAGGAATCGGCATGTCAAATGTGACGAAACAAAACCCTCTTGTCAGCGATGCACGAGCACAAAACGTAAATGTGAGGGGTATCAGGCTCCTAAAGAGCCAGCTCCCGTGGCGTTCCTCGTAGTTGCCACTTGTTCTGCGCGGCCAGACTGCAACAGGAAGGCTCAAATGGCATTCCAATTCTTTTACGAAATTTGCGCGCCAAACCTGCTAAGATCTGGGAACTCTTCGTTCCTGAGCAAGTTGATTCTACAGGCATGTCAAGTAGAGAAGAGTATCAAGCACCTTGTGATCGCCGTTTCGTCTTTAAGCCTCCAACAACATGGCTTATCAGCTTCATCTGAGAATATCATATTTCTTGTCCATTACGGTGAAGCATTAAAGCTATTAAGCAATAATCAGGATCCGGACATTACTATTATGCTCATAGCTTGTCTTTTGTTGATTACTTGTAGCCAGCTTCAAAACAAAGATGATATTACCACTCAACATGTTCTAGCTGGGAAAAGGATCCTTGATTCGTACTCAGGAAGAAAGGTTTCAGGTTATAGAAATCCTGTCGTTGAAGAAGTCGCTTTAATATTTTCGCGTTTGGAAATTGAAGGGACAAAATTGTTATCAAAGTAACAAAGTTTGTTGAGAGTTGTGCGTCTATGTAGGTGATCGACAATCTCACTTGTAGCCTCAGGCGACCTGTTGTAGCATATATATACCCGAGTCTACATAGCCTTCCTTGAGAGTGTAGTTAATACAATTAACAACTGACCTTTCACATAGACCAGCTCCTAGTACTTAAGCGTGTTTGTTACTCTTCCACTGTGCCTGTTAGATACTCCAATACTACCTATATTCTGTAATATGTTAGCAAAATTTAGATATTTTGATACTGTAATTATTGTAGATATTAACCATTACCGTACCTGGCAATCGGTTTTCGAAAGAAGAAAGAAGTAGCGCTACGGAAAAGCTAGCTGACCATGACACACATTTTCTTTTTAAAGTGTAGTGTTCACCATCTTAGCAATAAATCCTTCTAAGTAACATAAAGAAGTCCTATATATTCTTTCAATCAGTCCAGGCAAAATCGTTGATAGAACGGCATATCATTCTCCGAGGGAGAATCATAATAGTCACTTGGAAACGTCTAGTTGGTGTCGGTTTTGGATCTATCTTATCGAGTGGGATTGCGTGACAGGTAGCAATTGCGGAAGTTACTGTACGGTCTCAATGAGTTCCACTTGCTATTAAATAATGTGTGGAAGCTAATTTTCTGCCATGAATAGGGCCATACCGATGCTATACTACATAAACGTCTTTCAATCCAACAAAGCCTCACTATTCCAAACTTGTCCAAGTCGATTGTAGACCAGCTTAATGACAACACAACGCGGCTCACCCCTCCAGCCAATTTCAGTCCTGGTGATGCTATCGATGATGGGGAAGTCTGCCCCGAATTTTGCTATGCCATTTCCCCAATCGTCGTCAGTATAGATTGCTGAAATCTATGATCATTAAAACGGAGGTGGGCAGACTATAGTGCATGTTGACAATACAGTTTTGATTCTCTGAAAGCTTTCTTGGCGCCTTGTGCGTGGTGTGATATTGTGACACTATTTGTACTAGTTTATGTAGGTAACGGGGTCTCCTTTTCCGTCGAGCTTCTAGAATGACAAGATAAAAGCGACATCATCGGCGAATCGAATACGATTGAGGGAAATTTTACACTAATAGTTTTATCGGTGTTTGAGAGACTCAATTCTTGAGAGATGGGATAGAAACTACCGCTTCAAGGATAATTGATTGGAGGATACAAGCAATATTTGATTAGAGGCCGGGGTTTATATATTAAGAGAGAAGGTTCCCGCAACATGACCCAGTAAACAATATCATTATCACTCCATTCAAGTGTTCCAGTCTTCAGGTAATAGGTCATTTAAAGCTTGCCGATGGCGCTTTCCTTTGTAAGTAGCCGGGGGTGATAAGGCCCATCCGCTAGCCTTAAGTGAGCCCCATACAGTATAGTATAGGTTATTAGAGCCTATATATCGCTATAGTTATAGAATGTTTAACCTACTGCGCTACTAAACAGGCTCACAGGTTCCGCAATAGCCGTTATTAGCGATAGGTGAGTGCCCGTAGGTAAACGGTGAGTGCCTTTAGCTCAGGCCTTAATGATTGGGTCAAAGGGGAGAAAAGCTACTCTTCAATAGGAGGTTGTAACTTTCATATTGTTATAGGGCGACACTTCACTAGGCTTCGTACATATGCATTGTATTGCAAAATATCTATGTGTATTACTGCGCGTTTAAAAATATACGGTTTACTTCCTCAACTCCTGGAAAAGCCAAGAGAAGCCAGACTCAATGTGGAGCTTACTGTATCTGTACACGTCGGCACTCTAGGCGCCAGCATCTGATTTCGTAACGAAAGACCCGCGCAGGCGAAGGACAATCTCAGTATCAACGTTAGCACTGCTTGCGCCTTAAAAGGAAGCCTAGTCTAGGCCATTAGTAAGCAACAAGTATTGTATGTTTTGGCAGGTGGAGCTTGCCACGCAGGCGAAGCAATGTGCAAATGGCTTAGAAGATGGTAAGAAGTCAGCCTTAACCTCACGTATCGGCAATCATCGAAGTAGGCAACTACGAACTACGCGACTTTTAAGACGGCCGTTTCTTCACTGTCTTCTTGTACCCTATTCGAGCTCTTCTTAGGTTACTCTCAGGATTCGTATTTACATCCGCAACCACATCCCTCGTTAGGTGTCTGGCTTGACATTCTCAATGGAATTCGCTAGAGACTCGAGCATCGCGGAGATTAAACCAATTCCCGGGCTATACATCTCCGAGTAAGTGGCTCAATACAATATTGACCCCAAATTCTCTCCCATCTGCCCTTTTCTAGCTTGAGGATATAACACTCAAATTCCTCACGACCTCGATGAATTAACTTTTTGGGAATGTAGCCGATTCGCCACCCGTAACCGACCACTGCTTAAGAGCCTCAACATCAAGTATATCCTCTCAGCCACACACCAGGAAGATATTGCCAAATTTAATGATAACGGAGACACAAAAATCATCCGAAAGCATATTGATATTGATGATGATGCTACGGAGGATATTTTGTGCCATCTAAAAGAAGCGTGTGACTGGATCGATGCAGCGCTCAAGAATAGGTCCGGTGAATCGAATGTGGGTGTACTTGTTCACTGTACTCAGGGGATATCTCGATCAGCTGCATTTATCGTTGGATACTGTGAGTTCCGTTTTACTATTTTAACTTTCCGTATTCTTCATTACTCTGCTCTATTGCTATCGGACAGGCTTGTTTTCACTTCGCATGTTTTGCTTTCTAGTTAAAGGCCACTTGCATTAGAACCAGATGTCCTTTTCGTTCCCGCTTCTTATATCGTTGAAATAGTGATGCGAACTCTTTCCGTGCCATATTCTACCGCTCTCTCTATGGTTCGCGAAACCCGCACCTGGGCCACTCCAAATCGGGGGTTCGAATATCAACTTAAAGTCTGGGAACACTGCCAGTACGACGTCTATCTCCCAGATTCACCGTCAACAGCATCCGAATCCATATCCAATGAGGGTCCAAAAGAGAAGCCGGCGTATAAAGCCTGGAAGAGAGAACGAGATGCTCTCCTGAGCAAGGGTGAGGAGGTAGTCAACCGGGCTCGGGTTTCTTCGATTGCAAGCTTAGCTGCGGAGTTTGGAAGGAAAAGGAAAGAATCTATAGAGGCTGCTGGAGCCGTCAAAAATGAAAGCGAAATTGAAAGAAGTAATGACATAGAGGAACGAGAACGTAAAAGGCAGGAAGATTGGCAGAGGGTCGAGCAGATGGAAAAGGACTGGAACGAAAGGTTGATTTCTGGAGAGTATGCGTCAACTGAAATTAAGAAGTAAGGCACTGGGTTGATCCGAGCAAGTTAAGAATATTAGATGGTAGTAGAGTTCAAAATCGATACTGGAATCACTCTTAGCGTTTTGATCTAATTTAGACTCTGCATAAGATCTATTAAACTGAAGTCTAACGGAATCGGTCCTTCCCTAAAGATTGGATTGTTAGCTACATGTTTCTGAGAAACATTCGATGAGCCACAAGTAAATGAGATCATGCCACTAACCCCCAACATGCAATCAATCTTTAATATTTATATCCCAACTCGGCAAAGCGCGCTCTGCACCAATCTTCCAACTCTTCCTCTGGCATCCCTTCATCATAGTCGGCTACGTAACGGTTAAAATATTCCTCCGCGATATCTGTACCAATACAGAGTGGACAGACTACCACACCGCAGCCGCAATTTCGATCGCCGAAAAACTCTCGACCCAGACCTCCGCTACATCTATCGTCCGGGCATATTTGTCGGCTGCCCCAACAGAGGTTGCATGCATCCCCCTCGATACGTGAGATCACATCAGGAACTGTGAGGTTTGCGAATATTAAGTTTGCTGCCGATTTCAGTGTCGTCATTTTGATCTTGATTCCGTCCTTATCTTCTATATCTTTGACCTCTGGTTGCTCGAATGGTGGTACTGGTTTGTCTTCATCCGGTTTGAAATCGGCTAGGGCATCAGGCTTTGCAAGATAAAACCTGTAGTGATCCATCTCCCAATCGCTCCGGACGTCTCTACAGCGCTTGCGCGTCTCTTTCTTCATCGGTGCACATATGAGGAAATCTCCTTCAGGAGTCTGCACAATTGACTGGGGTTGAACCAAGCGGCAATTGCCCCATACGGGACGGGGTAAACTGGTACATGGCATATCAAGTATTCTCAGCCATATCTCTAGAGGTAGTTTGATGCCGCCCTGTTTGGTCGCGATGCAGTCCGGATTGCGACGGATGAATGCATCAATTAAGTCGATTTCCACGGCAGCCACATTCAAGATAACAATGGGCTTTGTCTCAACCAGTACCTCCAAGTCTTCTTACCTTACGGGCTTCATGGTCAAGTTCTATGTTAAAAGTAAGTTTGTAATTACAAGCTACAATAATGAACTGCTATGAATTTTAAATAGCACTGCGATAAAAAGTTTTATGGCTCAGTCCAAAATGTAATTAGCTTGTGGCCGAACTTGTGTAATCGTTACGTAGCTAGTGCAATCGCTACCAAGAATCTCATCTAAGCATCCTTCGAGACGACTGTACTCAGTGCAAAAGGTTAATACAAGTTATGTGATGGATATTTGAAATTTATCAGCGCACCGGGTTGTACGGTACGGAGTGAATGGAGATGAAATTCAATTTCTTACTTACATCGGTCTACTTGGAGTCCTTCGAGAATCATTTTCACAGTGTATATTATGAAGGGCTAACATGATGAGAATGAGGAATCTGTTTGTAGTGAAATCTTGGATAGGTGAATGAGGTACTATAGTTCAATTCTCGTCAAACGTTGATGTGATTTCTCATTAGGTTTGTCAAAGTGATGATATCCTTTTTATGGGCTCATCTAAAGCTTCAACTTTAAAGTATCGTGGGCCTGTGCCATTTGACTATGAGCATTAAATATTTCAGTCAGCTAGTCAAAGCCGAGACCACTCGATAAAGTATGCGAGTTAATTTGGAGATGGTTCTGGTGGAGACACTTCCCGCCATCCCATACGAAGCTCGGCTTCTTGTTTGGGAATGCTTCCACCATGTAATGGCGGAAAGGGTCATTGACAGTCCCCTAAGTCTTTGCGAACAATACAGCGTATAGTTTGCAGAATCACCGATGAACATAGAAGTTCCTCGATCATTCTTCACAAGTCTCGACAGTAAGGGGATTGGAAGAGGAGTAGCATTTTGATGTTGCTGCTGCCGTTGGGACTGCAAGCTTTGATCCGTGCCCAAGTCCTTAGGATTATCCGTCACACAACCACCATTAAGAAGCTCATGATCAGGACTCGGCAAGGCTGATACCATCGGAGGTGACTGAGGCTGGAGGCAAGGCTTGCATTCTGCTCGAACACCCCTCTCGATGTAGCGCTGGCATGGCAGACGTCCATCACGTCGCTCTTTGCGTCGCTTACAGTTGCTGCAAGCTCGGCCACAGCGCCAGCGCTCACAAGCTCTGACTTTCTTGGAAGGCATGTCGTAGAGTAATGAGCGCGAATGAACATGTAGGCTGCACGATGGCCATGATCAGATGCTGCTGATGTGTTCAGAGTCTGAGTTAATACGCTTAGGATTGAAGAAGAATCCACATAAGCTAATTATAATAGCTAGTGCGCTCAAGATGTAGTAAACTTATCCACCATCCAAGGGCGCTGACGCATAAAGTTCGGTATAGATCCCAAACATACGCGGTAGTCCATGTTTTTTACCGTCCTGTTAATTACCCTTATTGAAGCAATGTGACAACATTTCAAGATATCGAAACTCAAGTCGGGTTGACAGAACTCGAGCTTTAAACCTGAAGTGGAATTCACTGTTAATCAATTCTTGAAGTTTATATAGGTTATCACCTGATATGTTTTGTTGAATTCTCATGAACATTCAACGGCTTAACAGCTTACATGGGTGATATTTCAGAAATAGAGGCTGGCATGTCACTTCCATGGCCGTTCCCGAAGCATAGCTTACTACTTAGTAATCCCCCCTTCGGGGCCCGAATCGCTTACAGCTCTCAAGACGCAATCCACTTGCAGGATTTAATGCTCAAACATATTGCGGCACTATTAGTAATCTGAAATTAACTTACAGGCTGTCAAAAAAAGTGTAATAATGCTAAAACCGGAGATAAATTGCCTACGGAGACTGGGAAATAAAAGAACAATTAAAAATCAGCTGTAAAATGATCGCTTCTATCGTCGGGTCTATTCCGTCATTGATGTTGAAAGATATAAAGCCGAGCCGTATCCGTTGCTAATAAGGGTATATTTGCCATCACACTCCTGTTTCATATATTATCACTTTTCTCCATCTCAATCTTTCAAGATGAAGGTTCCCGCAGCGTTTCTAACTCTTATTCCAATGTCACTTGCGTGGCTCGAACCTCAACCAGCTCGGTTCAGTAGTTATGGTGGATTCGGCCAGAACCTCACATCAGGTTTCCACTATTCTCAGGCTGTTCGTATGGGAAATTTTATTCGAGTCGCCGGTCAAGGAGGTTGGGATGCCAACACGGGCAACATAAGCAATAATATCACTATTCAGATCCAAAATGCCTTTAAGAATATCGACATTGCTCTCAAGGCAGCGGGCTCTCGGGGCCTTGAGGATCTTGTATCCATTCATAGTTTTCATACTGGCGACGCCGCGGCAGCTCTGCCTATTGTCACCCAAACAATGCAGGCTGTTCTAGGTGACTTGGAGCCCACGTGGACTGCTGTTGGGGTGACTCAGCTGGCTTTTAGCAACCAAGTGGTCGAGATTGAAGCGGAAGCATGGACACAATGACTCTTCTCTGGATACATGCGAAAGTACGGATAGCAATATTGTAGGCCATAGTTACAAGGTTGAAGGGAATTTCGTTTTGCGCTACAGTGTCTACGGTCCTATTCAGAGTGTTTTAGCATCCGATACTCACTATCAACAAGCGAATAATTGAAGATAGTATCCAGACGATCTAACTGTTATTTTTATTACATTGGATATTTGTAAATTTAATTCAACTCCTCGTCTATTCTCTACATAGAATTAACAAAATAAGTCTATTACTTAACTATATTCTAAACAGACATTAATTCTCAACACATTCTAAGTGTTGGTAACGGAACTATTCCCGCGTATCAACACCCCTGGGCAAGTTGGTTAACGATTATTTCCATCCGCCGGTCACCCCTGCGGGCCAGCCGACCATTAGTTACTTGTTAGGGTATCGAGGATTTCTTGCAAATCCATTACTCAGCTAGCTGACAAGGCCACCGACATGCATTATGGATCTTATTTACATTTCAATCTCTAATATCCTCTCGTGTTTCTTTTAAGTGATAATGTAAATTCCACCTTCCCGATTACCGAAATTTATCGTAAAATTCAAACCGAAGTTTCTTAGAAGAGCTAACTTCTGAAAGAATAAGAACAGTTGAAAGTGTCCATCGAATCTTTTTGGGTTTAAGAAGTGAATTTGATCTAAAAGCTTCATTATGAGGCTTTTTGAGAGCTTTGATCATTAAAATCTTGCCTTTTAAGCATGGTATACTGGACTAAAATATGAACATACGGAAATAGCAAAAGCGACGTGATAAACCAGGCCATCGCTGTTTATAGCTTGATTCTCTCCATACGCATCGCATGTGTCTTTGATACGCGTACCAGAATGCCGGGTACAGTGCCAATTTTTGCAAAAAGCAGGTAGATTTAGAATATGACAGTATGACAGTAGCTTACGTTGGAGGACACCTATACTCCTTAGGTTGTCACTCACGTCTACCTTGGCTAAGTTGAAGAGTTGGTACTTGTATGAACGGAAGTCACTATCCGGGGGGTTAAATGCCACGAAATAAGCGAGGTCTGGCAACGAAATATAATCCGTCTCATAATGAAAAAACCTTCCCAGGGGTTGTTTGCTGCATCCGCCGTCGGATGTAGATGTTCGGATAGTGATCCGCACTCACGCAGGGCCGGCGGCAGATGATTAAGCAAGTGCTCATTTTAATATAAACCATAGCGGAATTCGTGTTACTATATTGTTAAGCAAACTCTGATAAAGCTATCCTTGATAATCGGCCGAATCTGTTATCTTATTCATCGAATTATAAAAATGCGGTATCAATACTTGGAAAGAGATATCCATACGCTTTCATGCGTTGGCTTCCTGCACAGTTTAGATCTTGATTCCGAGACGTCAATATCATCATGAAGTTGCTAGTTCTCTCGTCTCTCTTATCTTCGTATGTGCTTGCACGTTCGGTCTCCAACTCTTATCCAGGTCACGAGCCGGCAATAGAGACCCGGACATTGGATGAGCAATATGCTGCAGCTCAAAGGGAGTCAGGAACGCTAACTGTCCTTTGGGGAGGTGATGGTACGATCAATCTTCTAATTATGATCCTAATTATTGTATTAATGGTCGGAGATAGCTCAGAGTCAAAGCGCAAGCACTGTCGCCGCATTTACCGCTCGTTTCCCCAAAATCAAGCTTAACCTTACGGTGGATGTCTCTAAGTATCATGACAGCCGCGTAGACCGCCAATATGAAATATCAGGAGAAGATGGAGCCGACGTCGCCTTCTTGCAGACTCTCCATGACTTCGACCGATGGAAGCGAACCGGTCGATTGCTGCCATATAAGCCACCAACCTGGAACAGTATTTATCCTATCATCAAGGATCCCCACGGAGCTTACTTAGCAGGTTTCTTTTGTATGTATTTTCACATTACTCTCTCCCTCCCCACTGTATTTTCGTGGCAATGACTAAGATGGGGGGGATATAGTTCCTTTCGGTAACATGATCTATGACAAAACACAACTTCATGAGTCCCAAGTCCCTACAACGTTTGATAAGTTCTTAGATCCTTTCTGGAAGGGGAAACTAGTCCTAGTATATCCTAACGACGATGATGCTATCACTTATCTGTTTTCCCTTATCATCGATCGCTATGGTTGGGAGTGGTTTGAAACATTAGCTGCCCGTCAGAATGTGATCTGGGTGCGAGGCACAGGGACTCCAGCGGCGAATCTTGCTGGATTCCAGCATACCACTGGAGCTCTTTCTTTTACCACAAACTTGATCAACGCAGCCAATCTCGCCAGTAAAGCGACCACAGATCCACATATGCTCTGGCCACAGAGTGGTGCCATCTTCGCTACTACCAAAAGACCTGAGAGTGCAAAACTCTTCATGAGTTGGATGTTAAGTGATGAACATCAAACTGAACTCGCTGCGGGTGGTTCGTATATTGTCCGCTCGGATCTCAATGTATCAACACCTGAGGTCTGGACTGATGAGTCGGTGGCTCCAACACGGTTTAGTACCTTCATGACCAATCGGGAGGTTGTGGAGCGCCTGAAATTACAGTTTGAAACCACCTTGGGACCAGCACAAGGTCCTAGTCCATTGACATTTCCGATTTAAATATCCGCTATTGTCACGGCTACAAAAGTAAATCACACTAGAGCGCTTGCCAAGATTACCGCCAGTTTCTACCTTAACATTATTACTATTCTAAATATACAATTAGTATCATATAAAGAAATTTAATATATAAGTTAATTTCATTATCTTATTCATAGTCTGAAAAAGTAATTAAGTTTAGATAAGATATCAAAATCCGTCTTCGTGAATTCTTGCCCCTTAGAGTATTAAAGACAGGGTTCGGAATTTAGTATACTAATTTAGCTTTCACCTGAACTAAACTAATTTAAATTTTGAAAATTCAAACTAATACTAATTAATGAGAATCTGTAGTAATACTAAATATACTAAACTAATTAAAAATACTAAATTAATACTAAATTATACTAAAATTTCATAACATTCATAAAATACTAATTTGATGTAAATTATGCAATAATCACGTGACGTAAAAAAAAATCTTTAAAAAAATGAAAATTAAATTAAATTATTATTAATATCAAAATAATAAATTTTATATAATATAATTAATATATTTATTAAATTATTTAAAATAGTTTATTAAAGTTTTCATATTATATAGCTTTTGAGTATCTTTCACGTGATATACCACGTGCCTTTAGTATTTTTAGTATTTTAGTATACTAAAAACTATACTAATTTAGTTTGACCTTATACTAAATTAATTAATACTAAATTAGTTTTCTGAAAATTGAAACTAAATTTAGTTTAGTTTTTAGTATACTAAAAATACTAAAATACTAAGAACAAAATTCCGAACCCTGATTGAAGAGTATTGGAAATTGCCAGATTGCTGTTGTATTTACAGATGTAATCAACAGATTAATGCAGAATTATCACGTATGTCAGCCTTGTGATCGAAGCTAATATTAGTTCCAGCAGAGGCAGCTTTGGAAGTCTGGATACGAATGCACTATAAGGTTTACATTGCAACGGGCACTACCAAAGTCTTCCTCAATGGCGGATACTCGACCCACTACACTGGCGGCTCTCTGGTACTCGTGGTTACCCATTCGCTATCACTACAGCCTCTGTTTCCTGAGCTACAGTAATTGCGATAAACAAATGATTATAATTTGTTAAATAAACACGATTACTAATTATTCTATAAGATTTTCAACTAGTTTTCGAATAGCAATGATTAGGAAGCTCCCCTACAAAGAAAAGACAAAAACATTAACACTTCATTTGATTGGAATCCAAGCTATAGACAAGAGAAGTACCCAAATGTTTGTACGAACGTACATAATTATGCTGAGGTTTGACCTGAGCTTCTAACTGAACGTCCAAAAGAATATCTCAGACAAAACAGCTGCCCCACCGAACCCTCGTTCCCGATCTGAACAACGCCGCCCCATACGCTGACATTCATGAATACTCAAAGCGGATCCAGACATTGGCAATCACTCACATCACCCTCAGTCCGTTTCCCACTCAACAGGGTTGGACACTTCAATGCAATGTCCATTTCTGAACACTGCAGCAGAAGCGACCACATTCTTTCCAACGTGAAGCCAAAGAACGGCGCGCTCATCACATCAGGTTGGCCTTCTAGATATGTCTCACGATGGGCCCAACTCTCCGTGTACACGAGGGCATCACTCAAGTGCTGGTAGATGGCCGGATCGATGCCTCGCAGACGGCGGGCTGAAGCGATGAACTGCCCCTTGTATGACAGAAGCGCTGTCGAGCAAGTCTTGTTGTAGATCTGTGTGTATAATGACTGGAATCTGTCGTCGTGCCAACCCCATCGATCGAAGCAATTGTCACAGTCACAAGTGTGACCTGAGAAGCCAAGGCTAAGCATGCCTGTGCTGGGGACAAAATACTGATCTATGCGACGGTGCATTTCCCAGGTGTTGTGAATGTGTGATTGGAGGAAAAGAGTGTGCGTGGCTAGGTTATTTCGCTGGGAGAGAATGTGATAGAGATACGTTTCACCCTCACGGCCGACGTTTGGGCGAGGGAAGAGATGAACAGCGCCTAGATGATGTGGTAGATCGAATATGGGTTCGCTTTCGCCTTTGTAGTATATGAATACGCGGGTGGATCGATACTGGATAGTCGGAAGTTTTTTCAGGTCCAAGAGCATTTTCATAACAGACGCAGGTTCCTCATCATACATATTGATGACAATGTCCAATTCAGTCTGACTCTGGTATGTTGAATCGATGATTGGTACGCTCCTAATTTCTAACGGACGCCCTAAACGATGGTAATTAAGAAAGCCGAACGCAATCCAGACACCCAATACTACAGCTATGATAGCAGAGGTCAACGCTTTAGAAACGATGCGCTGGCTATGTAGTCTCCAATGTCGATTGGTAAAATTCTCTTCCTGGAGGGTGGAAATGTCTGATGTAACCATATGCGGGGCAATGCCGTTAGGAGATATCAAGGTGTCTAATTCAGCGGATTGATTGTGAACTTCAACTTCATCACGCAAATGTATTACGGTCGTTGATGATCGGTGTTCGGAAGACTGTTCAATCTCCATTTCATCAAGATGGCGGCCGCAGGAGGTTTGGGTAAGGAAGAACAGAAAGCAAAATGGCGCGGAAAAACAGCCAATCTGCACTGTGCTTGAGACGAAAGGGATCGGGAACGTTTGGTTCATGAGCGCACAGAGACCAGCGAACAAGAAGATATGAGCATTAGTCCAGCCAAAGTTGGTCTTCTGCTTCCGCTCGATACTGAAGAAAGAATGTGAACACAGTCCTTTGGTGAGTGTACAAGCAACCAATGAGACATTAAGCAGCAGTAACAGCGGGTTGATTAAGGTCAATGCCTTGATTGCACTTGCAGTGCTTTCGCAATACAAAGCCCAAAATCCGACGATGACGAGGCTCGTAAGGATGGCCGTATAGATAATGGATCGATGGGAACCGTGGGCTGGATTCCTGTTGAGTTCGATGGCCGTGATGTTTGCTTGTTCACAGGACTGGATGAGAGCCTTTGACAAGAAGATTCCGATTATAGCGGCCATCCCAAAGAGCAGGCCCTCAATTGTCAACCTATGCTCATCATATAAAAGGACTACTGCTCCCATAGCTACAATTGAGAGTGCGAATACTTTCAGCAGTGCAAGTAGTGGGGAGTTACGGATAGAATCTGCAAGTGCGGCGAGGCTCTTCAGGTGGATGTTAGCGAATTCACTCAAAGCAAGGAACTTATACTCACAAGCACCATCACCAGCGTAGTGAAGTTGGGGGTATGCAGAAGTGCTTGAGAGAATGATGGTAAGGTAAAAGACAACGTTATAATGGAAGCACCAGTGAGTACACGTCCTCGTCCAGTAACAAGTTTAACATATCTGAGAGATACAGTGGTCTGGTCTTTGTGCAGGGCCTCCCCTATCAAAATGCTACATGCTGCCAGTAGTTGGGCGAGAAGAAGATGCAAGGCTGTAATAGAGTCAGTTGACTAAAAATACCTCGCGACTCAGGGCGGCTACTCACGGTAGTCTGGACGGTCAGTACATGTTATCAATGGGGCTATAGAATGACTCACAGTATCTGTACTGGAAGAGGATGCATTTCGTACTCCAAAGAGCAAAGGATGCAATGATCGTGTCGATCCAGTCTGAGAACACCATGTTGTCCGACTTTTTCAAGTCATTCCAAGTGCTAATGGAATGTTGCAGGATAGCA
This sequence comes from Xylogone sp. PMI_703, assembly GCA_021399445.1. NCBI lineage: Eukaryota > Fungi > Ascomycota > Leotiomycetes > Xylogone > Xylogone sp. PMI_703. Next base: position 649,784 of record JAJTUQ010000009.1, on the reverse strand, counting down.
AAATTGCGGGGCTTGAGCAGCATTGGAGAGACAGATACGGCGTGGAAATATGTTCTGAACATCCTGGACACCACCCACAATGCAATTACGGACATAGAGAATAGCCAAACAGAAACCAAAGTCATCCATACGATGCTCCTCGTATATCCTATGCTCCAACCTCGCTTCGCTACACTCTCAAGGTCATCAACAGTGAGCATATCGACACCTTCCTTTGTCAAAATATCCCATATATAATCTCTATAATTAGTAGGCCATGATGGCAGATCATAATACCGCGATTTTAGACCACTTTTCTTCGCGATATATATCTGTTCCCTGACAGCATTGAGCTGCTTCTGGCTGAACCCCAGACGCACTGAGCCAATCGCCTTTTTGAATGAGGTTGATGCATAGTATGCTTCATCAGCATGGTATAACTGTGTTGATCCAGTCCACGACTGCCCATTTATCACTCCCTGTGTAAATAAGTTTCCATACGGGATCATATCTAGCGGCGCATCATAGAAATAGTCGTGATATTCGTAATGCTCGGAGATCGAGTAACCGTCCACTTGAATATTTGGCCGGCTAGTTCCGTATTCATAGTATGCATTTCTATCCATATTCCCCGTCCCTACAATTGTGACTGGACCTGGCCACATGTCCTGTTTCTCTTGGAAACCAGGGGCTGTGTGAATGACGTGAAACCGCGCGAGGAATTGTTTTGCTCGCAGCGCCTCCAGTTGGGCGTTGACTACTTTCCAAGTCTTTTGCGGATCCGTCTTTACGTTTATAAGAATCGTCAAGGTAGTATTGGGATGGGTATGGAAGACACCGCGCGCGCGATCATATACTGTGTGATTAGCCCACTGTTCGTCTGGGTTCTCACGGCTGAGAATCTCAAGTAGTGGTTGTAAGTATAAAGTCCTCAGCGTGCGACTAGGGTGAAATTCGGATACATTCTGTTCAACGGCCAAGTCATCATCCTCAGTAAGCCAGACGTCAACCTCAACTCCCGTGCAGCCAGCAGCGAGTGCAGAAAACAGAGGATACGGGAGCGCGTGGTCTTTGTCTGAACACGAGATCGGAACAACAGATCTAGCAAAATCCTCGTCCCAACGCCTCAGTCCATCGGCTAGCTGTCCTTCAGTATCGAATCGTTGCTCGGGGAGGAAGGCGTGTGCTCTGGAGTGCGGTTGCCATAGAAGGATGATTAAACAAAGTATTGTTCTATTCAATAGTTGTGTCAGTAACGCCTTTTATAACTGTGCATCCAACTCCAAGGAAGAAAAGAATGGCGCACAGTGCAATAGTGGTCCTGACAACGACGACTCTAGCCCAATTTGCCAGCTTCCTCTTGGGACCAGATTGTGAGTAAGTCCTGATCTTCAAATAGCAGTTTTGCCAGGCGTTCATTACGAGTTCCGAGGCCCTCTGTCTACGTAGCCGCTGCCGCGCATCTTGTTGAGGGTCACTGTCGCCGGATGGTGATGCCGAAGATGAAGATGTGTCGTCCATTGGCGCTTGGAACAAGTGCCTTCGAGATCAGCTTCTTCAGCCGTTATAGACATAAACATGGAGAGTGTGTCACTTGCAAGAGCGACCAACGGACAAACTCAATTGAGTCGGGTGTTTAGGAGGAATGAAAAAGATGAGACAACTTTACAACCGATGACAGTGCAATCTAAGTCCTTTGTAAATGACAGCCAAATGGCAGCCTAAAATTACGATGAAGCGGTAATTGTGGGCACAGTTGCTTCGCTTGATGCTGGCTAGGAAGTGATTGGCTAACGTCTTTCACTAGCACCCAAGGATTGAGTGTTTCCAGCACTGGGATAATTTATACGGAGTAGACCTGGCTGCAACGGCTCTTATTTGGTGTGCTAAACGATGCTACCAGTAGCCATGCATTTGTTGGAAGGGACAGAAAGCTTGGTTCTACTTGGCCAAGGAGTTGTATCCTTACTTTCAAGGCATCAATATCTACCAGTATTTATTAGCCATTGGCCAATCGGACACTTCCTTCAACCGGATACCCAGTGATTGATACAGTGTTAATTGCTGTGGGTAAGTATGGCCATACTTATAGTGCCTTATAGGTCTCTATAACCGGCCATATTCATGGCTAGCTTACAGCCATCTATAGCGGTTACCTATAAGTAATACTAGGTGCTACAGGTAATAGTAGGCGACAGTCAACAATGTGCATTGTTTGGTGGACTGCAGAACAAATTCAACTAGTTCGTAGGTTTGTCTCTGCGCAGAGTGCTGGATTCGCCCAGAAAGCGGCCCAAGATGCAGCTGATCGAGACAGGCAGGTCATGGAGGAAGGCGCACCAGATGAGCAGCAACCTAGTTTCAACCCATTGCCAACGGCTGCTCCACCTCGACCTGACTACGAAGCTGATTCCCAAATGATCATCGTGGATGCACACTGGGTTCGTGCAGTGAAACTTACTGTTCTAGGTATCAATCAAGGGAGCTTGATACCCCAGTTCTGTACCTGGCACGTTGCAGAGGCCATAAGCGGAGGCTGATTGCAAAGGGGTATACCAAAGAGCGCCGTGAGAAGCTTTACCGCCTCATCTGGGATTTGATTAAGGCCCCTGGACACTGGCGCCGAATGACTGGATGTCACCCAATGTACAGTACTTGGTCTATGTCTCCACTCCTGAAACTAAACAATTTCCTCATATGTTCTTGGTTGGCAACGAAAAGAGAGACCGCGTCCGCGAAATCATCCCGGTGTACCATCTTTCCACCACAGCGTAATGATTCTGACCTTGCGAGCGAGATCTCTTGAACAACCCATCGCCTTGAGAACCAACAATCTCTCATCAGCTCAGAAAGGACGCCCACTTGCTTGCATATTTCTTCTCTCTTATGCATCTATCCAGCACCACTGTGTCCATAATCTTGGGGATAAAGTCCATGGCGGCATCGCTTCTCCTATCTGTATCACTTTCTCCCAACCAAACGCACACATTTTCAGCCATGCCATAGATGTCGATCATTTTGCTGAGTTGTTGTGTCTTCTCAACAAGGATGACCTGGTCAATGCAAATAGCATCAACTCAGGTAACAACAGGGTTTTTGTCATCCCGAAGTTCTATATAAGGCGGGGGAGAGATTAGCCTGGATGGGAACATCATATGATGGAATTTTACCCACGCTAGCGCTTAGATGGGAGCATCTGATCTCTAGCTGCAGAAGGTAGATGTTGGCTAACTGAGAATCTGTTCCACAAATTTCAAGTTCTCTTTGAGCTTCACGGTTTTAAGGCTGCCAACTAGTGGCATGCTATTGGTGCCAAGGTGGACGACCAAAAGCCTAATTTTACTCTCCCCGAGCTCTTCGTATGGATACCTGTGCGTTCGTTGACGATAAGGATATATCTTGTAAAATGACTGCCCCGGCTTTCGGAAGTCTGGCCGATTCGATTTCACCCTGGCCTCCCCAGGGCACTTTGGCCAGTTGGGTGAATCGTAATCATTCTTCAGCTTATCCAACCACTTGATCTCCTCCTTCTTCTCGAAGATGTCGCTCTAACGAAAACACAAAGTCCTCGAACGATCTAAGCTTCCTCTTCTTATCTCTATCCATCCCCGTCCTGAACTCCACAAAAAAGTCATCTTCACCCTCCTCATCCTCATTCACGCCCTCCCCTACTTCATCATGCCTTGAAAGTTCATGTAATAGATCCTCTAAAGTTGCCATATTGATGAGATAATAATCTAAAGAGTAACATCCATCCACAACGTAGGCGGATGCTGAATCAGCTAGAACACGGCAAGGAGTGTTGATAAGTAACTATATGCGATCCGGGGGGGGGGGGGGGAAATGATTTTCGGGGGGCCTCTTCACTCATAGATTCTTTGCTCTTCGACTGGCGCACATCAGTATTTGCAGTCCCATTACTCGATTGTTCGACAACCTCTTATTCTAATGTAAACTGATTTGAATCAAAACTAGATGCAACATTGAATTAAGTATGCTGCCATGTAATATACTCGTGATTGGCTAACTTGAATAGGTCACTTTTTCAATTACTCGTTAATGGATGATTAGTTATTCATGATGCATAAACCTCTACCCTTGACTGTTATCTATTTATATTTTAATTCTGTAACCTATGAGAGTAGTTAATTATCTTGAATTTCTCTCTAATCTTAGTTATGTTATGAACACTCAAGAGTGAACGTTGTAACAGTAGCATTCTCACTATGAGATGGTAGTTTAATAAGCTAGACGCAGGTAAATATATATGGACATTAATGCGGATTTCAATATAGACAAACTCATATTCCTAAATTTTTCTGAATCAATAAATTTGTAGAATAATACCATGAAGTCTCGCATATTCTTGGCCAGATGCTACAAGAGACATATCATTCGATGAAGACAAAGCTAAAAGTGGGATAAGAACGCCGAAAAACAACCTTGCCATGTTCCTGAGCCCCGCACGTCAGAATGTAAGCATTTGATCCCAACTATGTCCAATAATACCCGGTTAATGCATGTCGTGGATATTGTACCGACAAGGGCCTTTGCACGTGCTTGTGTTCTCGACAGACGGTAGCCGCCAAGAATGACTGACAGGAGTCGTTTCTCTCTGCCGTCCCTGGCTTTGTACAATTCCAGAAGGTGAGGATCTACAGCGCATTGAATGTTCCTTGGGTCATACCTTAGTTTAAGCAGAGTCAAGGAGAATACCGATGCCCAGGAACCTTTTGTCACTCATAACATAATGCGATGCTCTTAAATACCGGCCATAATGTCGCAGTTTTGCCTGTCGATTTTAAGAGCAGTAACGTCAGAGCAGATCTAGTTTGACGAACAAGCTCTAACCATGAAGATATCAGTTTCATTCCTTGCCTTGATTAGCTGTGTTGTGGGAGTCCGCGCGACTTCCAATGGTACTCAACCGGCCATCAAGAAGACCTTAACCGGCCATATCGACGCATCCCAAGTTATGACGTTCGTATATGTGCCCTTTGAAATTGAACCGGGTACCACGTCTCTCTATGTTCTGCAGAACTATTCCAAGAAAGGAGCAGGCAATTCCCTAGATTTGGGCGTCTTTGATCAGCGCGGCCACCATATCGCCGATGGCCAGAATGGCACGTCAGGATTCCGGGGTTGGTCAGGAGGTTTCCGTAACAATTTCACCATCACACCATCATGGGCGACCCCAGGATACAATGCTGGTCCTCTCTCCCCGGGTACATGGAATGTCATCCTTGGTCCGTATGGATCTGTACCGGAAGGGATTGATTGGCAACTCGATATTGAGATGGGCTTCGAACCCATCGGGGAGGACACCTACTACTCAACCGACTTTGCAACCATTAACATGGACATGCAGCCCATGAAACATCGAGAAGTAGCTGCATGGTATCGTGGTGACTTCCACATGCACACAGTGCACTCTGACGGGCGATATACCCCTGACCAGCAGATCCAGAATGCGCTGAACCGTAATTTGTCATTTATCTTCTTCAGTGAACATAACACTGATACAAATAACGAGATTATTGGAGCGTATCAGACTCACCTCGCACCAAATCTACTCATTGGTCGTGCCATTGAAGTAACGACACGACACGGTCATTGGCAGGCAATTGGTTTGCAAGAAAGCCGCATCATCGACTGGCGCTATCATCCCGGAGATACTCCTGGCTTTCCTGAAGCTACTGAGATTGTTCACCGCGCCGGAGGAATCGTCTCAGTCAATCATCCATTCCAACTTTGTGACCGCTGCAATTGGACGCTGGACTGGGATCACAACGATGCCATTGAGGTCTGGAATGGACCCTGGGATCCTACTGATGAGATCTCCATTCGCAAGTGGCAGTCTGAGCTTGTGGCAGAAAAACTCATCACAGGTATTGGTGGTAGTGATGCCCATAGCTTTCCGGATGTCTTAGGCCTACCAACAACTGTAGTCAAGACGCTGGGTCGCAGCCAAGCAGCTATCATCGAGGCTGTCAAGTATGGACGTGCCTATCTGCTTCAAGGACCCGGAATGGATCTGTCGTTTACTGTAAAGACACATTCCTCTGTCTCGGAAATTGGTGATATTGTAGCACAGCCGCAGCATGGACATGGCAATGGAGATGCCACGGCAATTCTCTCAACCGGGGGTCTGCATGGTATGAAAGCCTGCTTCGTATCGGACAAAGGATATTTCTTCAATAAAACAATTAGTGGCAGAGATTCTATTACTAGACCTGTCCCCTCTCATGCCAAGTTCGTTCGTGTCGAGGTGCGCAATAGCACGGGAGATGCGATGTTGGCTCTAACGAATCCGATCTGGTTCTCTTAGCCTAAGGAGGGATTGTGAGACTTGATGGAGAGCTCTGTATCAATATATAATCTCTGTCATAGTCAATAAATAGATCAAGATGTTTAACCATCATCATTTTGCCATTAAGTTTCTTGAAACAGTTGTATCTTATGCCAGTCTTACCTATTGCTGTATGCAAATATGTCTCCTGATGACTAAAGTTCTATTCTTTTATCCAAACCTACATATTACAGGCTTTGCCGGCTTAACATTTAGCTCAAATTTCAATTTCATCTCATCCCCATTCTCCAACTCCACTGTTTCAAACTCCTGAAATAACCTTACTAGCACGTACGCAATTTGGCATATAGCGAACGATCGTCCCAGACACGTTCTTGGTCCGTGATTAAACGGAGCGTATGTCCACTTCTCTCCTTTCCAATTGTCCCATCGATCAGGGTTGAATATATGAGCATCAGACCCGACCAGTTCTGGTCGCCGTTGAGTGCAGAGAACTGAGTATACTACTCGAGTTCCTTTGGCGATTAACACTGGTTCTTTCGAGTCTGGACCGCCACCATGAGGGAGTTCAGTATCGACGAGCGCAGTACGCATGTTTATACCCACTAACGAATCCATAAGGATTAATCTATGATGTATACGAGTCGTCTATTGTCACTTACATGACGGGTACATCCTGAATGTCTCTTTTATGATATTCTGTAGATAGCTCATTCTTCCTAGCTCTGCATATGTTGGATCATGGTTCAAACCGATACTTTTAGTCCTGTTACCACAGCCTTAAGTAATTAACAAATTGGGCTTATTACCTATTAACAATTTCTGCTCGTAATTTTCGTAATATCTCCGGGTTTCTTGACAGTTCATAAAGTGTCCATGCAAGCGATATCGCAATCGGCTCCTGTGGGCAGAAGAGTAATTAGATAAGGGTCATTTTGGAGATGTCCAAGATATATACTTACGCGGCCTGCAATCAGTACAGCTATAAGTTGATTCTTGATATCCTATAAGATCCTACGTATTAGCTTCAGTTCCTGATATTGAAAGGAGGAGTATGCGTCACGTCATTATCTGCGTTGGTAGAATGAAGAGCATCAACCAGACTCAGATTTTGCCCATCATCCCTCTTAAGCACTTCAATGGAAGAGACTCTTTGTATTCGCTCATTAATGTACTCATGTATAGTGAGGATATCGGATCTCAAAAATATTGTTGGGAAGAGCAATCCCAGTGGACTACAGAGTGGGCGACTCAGCACTTTTTACTCATATTTGATATTAGGGAACTTACCCAAAGATGGTCCTCATTGAGTTCAGCGACATGAGTCTATCTAGTGCTTTTGAAAACTCAGCGCTACTTCTTCCTTTTGAAGTCGTCTGTCTCTCTCCCAGGAACACATCCGTAACTAGGCCAAGAGAATATTGTGTCATAAGCTCACTAACGTTGACACCAGCTTTGTAGCCCTTCTCGTGGATTTTAGAAAGAAGCGATCGCATGTGTTGCTCAGCAATGCGGAGGTCAGAAGAACGATTCTTAGCAAGCTATATTCAGAACAGAACTTAGTACTCCGAAGTGGTAGAGGTGAAAAGATTGCTCGATTGGGCTTACGTGAGGCTGCAGTGAGTTCTTTTGCAATTCCCAAGAATGGCCATCAGCTGAAATAAGTTCAACTTAGCTGGGTTCATATTGGCCTGTCTAATTGTTTCCTACCAGTGAATATTGAGTCGCCCAATAAGTCATTCCAGATACCCTTCAATATCTTTCCTTTCCCCCAATCTGCAAACCTCGCACTCATAATGGACTTAATATTCTCAGGATCATCAGTAATGACAAGCTGGGTCCCCATCATACGGTACTCCGCTGTGTGGCCCAGAAGAGACATATGGCCCGCGATCATGGTGAACATTTCATTTCGGAGAAATGAAACCGCAAAGGTAAAAGCAACATCAATTCCTAGATTCACATCAGAGATTTCATTACAAGAGAGATAGAGACATTGGAACATGGCTTTTGTCCAAAACGCACCGAATGGAAGAAAAGATGGGACGGGCCGAACAGCATATGAGCTTTTCCCATTCCTCGACGTAAGTAAGGTATGATATAGTGTGACAATAATATAGAATGATATTATCAACAGGAAGATCACCAAAGGCCCATTCTGAGAAATGTAGCCTGGAATAGAGTTCAGCGGCGGGATAGCTAGGTAATACTGGTAATCGATGGGTAACAGCATTGTGGTCATTCACTAGACACGATGACGAGTACTGAATCGAGGAATGCCACCAAAGAGAATTGAGAAGATTTGGAAGAGTAAGAGAGGAGTGGTTTCCCAAATTCCATAGCGTCACGCACTCCTACGAAGGTAAAGGGTGAATACTCGTAGGGCGGAGGAGTGTGCCTAGTAAATTACTATCGATCACGCAGGTGAGCTGAACTTTGCATGGGAATCACTGATGCCTACGGTAAATAAATTTAGTAGGCCATGTATGCTTAATTATAATTATTGCCGTAAAAGATATACCTAATTTGTATAGGACGCTAGCCACATGTTCAGGATCTTGGCCTAGGGCATGGCTGGCTAAGCCTTTGTGGCATTCCATTGCCCCGCTAGTAGATTGAGATACATGTAATGTAGGTTTCAGCTGTGGCTGGGAGAAGATGTGGAGCGGAGTATTTGGGGGCCACCCATAGCTGTATTTAAAGAATGGAGAAGCATCAGTACCTGCACTGCTAACTACATTCGGGATTTGCGGATATATCTTCGCTGCACTTATTGCAACCTTCGAGTTAGGATTTCTGTGCCGTTGAGATTCCTTCAATTATTGGCCTAATTTACATTACTGTCATCGAGATCGTGACACAGAGAGTATTAGCCCCACTCGGTCTCACGTAAATGTCCTAAGAAGTGAGCCATATGAGTAATTTAATTAAAAGTTAAAGTGTAATAAACTAAATTTAAAAGAGTTCCCTTCTATGTTAATGAAAGTTATTGTGCCGTATTATTTCAACTCCTATAGATGTGTTTTGTTGTCACCAATCGTTCAACTCTACTCCACCCTCAGCTACTATGAGGTTACGCCACACTTCTAGCTCGGCTTCCATCTTCCCTGACCGCCAATCTGATGCGGAATACCCAAGCGAAGACTTATTTTTGAACCCTGTCAAATAATCTTTGAATTCGTAACTTTATGTTACTGATAATATATGGTATTTAGAGCGAGCGGGGGTATATATACCGTGATTTTGATGGGTTGGATAAGAGGTTGGTTTGTTGGAGATAATCGGCTGAAGGATCAGGGACTGAGCTACCCGTTTGACCTGCAATCAAAATGGCTTCGGCTCTCTTCAGACGAGAACAAATTCCCTTTCCGGATACGGTTTCCCATTATTACCATATCCCTTCATCAAATGCCCATCCATGAAACCATTCAAATAGCATTCCCCAATGAATTCGAACTCCTCTAACCCCGGTTTCTTCCTAATTACATACGGTACTTGCCCACCAAAAAATATACAAAGTATATCTCCCGCCTTTGCAGCCGTAGGGGCAAGTCCCATACACAATTTATCCGAAAAGAAGAATTTCCGTTGCAGTGTCGCATATTTCATTGTATGAAACGTAGCAGTACGATCGCGACTCTCGTCGGAGTCTGCAATATTATCCCAATTATCGTCGAAAATCCATGCACCGATCGAATGGCCCCGTTGTACGGGCTCCCCATCCACAGTAGCCACGTCTGCTATTAGGGTTTTGAGACAAGCCGCTTGCCATATGTCGCTGGTGATAAGTTGCTGGAAAATGTCGTCCGTACCGGGAGGAAGGCGCCTTGGGATCCAGTCTTTCACGAAAGTTCGATCATCCTTGTCCTTGTCGGCCCGTGAGAGAGCTATAATCGTATCGAATTGAAAGCCTTTGATGTGCATTTTGGCGCCATTAATGCGTACATCGGGTCGAGAGTCGCCGCTTGCGGAATAAACTCTGGGTGGCGGATCCTTGTCTCTGGCGGATTCGAGTTGTTCATTTTGTTTGGACACCTTAGATGCCTTCGAGAAGGCGATGTTGGCTTCGTGGACGGTAGAGAAAGACCGATTTTCCAAGGGATGCAGATGTCGATAAGGATGGAAATGCTTTGCAAATGGGTGGAGGCTTCGAGTGCGTCTCCAATCTGGAACCCAAGAGGGAGTTGGCTCGTCAACCGGCCCTTCTTGGAGCAAAACGTGCCCGAGGAAGTCTAGTCGATGGTAAGGATCTTTATTTGCAAGGCAGAAATGCACAACATCGGTATAGACTTCAGGGATGGATCGCTCATAATCCGGAGTGATGGAATCGCCGACATCATGCGCAATTCCAAGACCAGCGTAGACTTTATCACGAGGGTCTGCGCAGCCATGCTTGTACAACTTTGATAGAGCGTCTAGAAGTCGTAGATTTTGCCGTTTGCGCTTTTCTCTAATTTCATACATGACGAAGACATTGTCGGCATGACCTTTTCCCATATTTCGAACAAATTCGGGGAATCGCTCGAGTTCTTGCAGTATGCCCATCGCAAACTCCACTCCTCGAAATTCAATGAGGGATGTTCCAGCGAATATCCACAGGTCGGGCTTGCTGGTAGCTTCTTGCACAACCCAGGCTCTTGTCCACCACGGCACATTGAACAGCTCAAATATTGACTTCCATTTTTGCAAATCGCCGGCTTCTAATGAATTGAAGAATGAAGTATTTCCAGGACTCACTTCGGCGAACGCAGCAGACATGTCGCCTTTGTGTTTGACGATCAACTGATTCATTGATTCAAACATGAAGTGTATATTTTTGACAGCAGAATCGGTTTCAGGGGTACCAGGGCCTAGCCAGGCGTGGATTTGATGTGCATTGTCGTATATTTTCGCCATTTGAAGAACTTGCATACTCCGCTCCGGAAAATTGAATTGGTCAATACATATAGCATCAATCCACAATACGAGATTGTTATTTAGATAATGGCCGCCAATTGTAGTCAAGAAATCAAACAAATTTTTAGCCACTGGGAATGGGCATTTGTCGACCATAATGCAGCGGGTGAGAGCAGGATCGCCCCAGGCATAGGATAAGGCGACATATGGCGGGGCATCTTCAATGGTGGTGTAAATCAACTCGCAAGGCGATAGAACAAAATGTTCTTCTGTTGTAGTGTTGTTTGCGTTATCGTGAATTTCCATATCAAGATAAATATTTCCAGGGTGGAATTTCAGGAGTCGGATTTCTCCCTCTGCCAGGGGCTTGTATTGAAACGGCTCTGGTTTAGGCTTTTGATCATCTTGTTCTTGGCCTCCACCAGAATCCGATTTCATCTTGAGGTCTAATAACGAAATGCGGAGACAATAATAAGAAAGAAAGCACCAACAGATGAGCATTAATAGATGGTGGAGGTCGTCTTCTCAAATACTTACTGCTTCGGTCAAGATGAAGAGGGCTAACAATACTTATTGCCACAAGCATTCCCATTCACGTTTATCCAGCGATATGCGTTTGTGTTTGGGCCTTGATTGCAGCTGTGATATCACCAGTAGCCGCTAACATAGTTATGAGGGCAATCACTCCTGCCACAAGAGACCTTGAGCGCGGCGTAAGGCGCTAGTCGTGAGTTTCTTCCGTCGCTTTATAGCATTACAATGCAGCAATATCGGCTGGCAAATATTGGTAGATATAGACTAATGTTAATCTGGCCTAGTGCAGCCCCTTCAGCCAGTTATGTATCTAGGCTAGGAGCTATTTTAAAAGGATCCTACACCGGCTAATCGTCTACTTATGTAACATTGAAAGCATTACAGACCTTTAATCGAGCTGCTTTGCTGTCTTCATCTCCTCACCTCTTCTTTGGGCTTCGGGTTGATAGCTCTTAAACTTCCTAGCAGGTACACCCTTCATAAACATTTCATCCAGCTCCTCATAGGACCTACCCTTTGTTTCTGGTTGATACCACCATAGGAATGCAATACATGGGATCGACAAGCCACCGAAGATAAAACCAACTTTGCCTCCCAGATTTGCCTTGTCCGGATTAAAAAGGTACGGAAGTACAAAACTCCACATGATTGACCAGCAACTCTGGAATGCGATGCCTATAGCAATTGTCTTGGCACGAAGACGTGCTGTCGCAGTCTCTGTTAAGCAGGTATATGCCGTAGCTCCGATGGTGACATTATAAAAGAAACAATACAAGAGAATCATGGCAACCGTCCCCTTCAACTCCCCTGGAGAACCACCAACAGCGAGGCCACCCATGACCCACAGAATTACTGTGAGTCCCACGGTGCCATAGACGGTTAGAGCACGACGGCCAACCGCATCGATGAGATACCATGACATGACATTACCAATCATGGATAAGACTTGCTGGACAATTTGTAGTCTAAAAGATGCACTGGTGCTATATCCGGCAAGTTGACAATAGTAAGTTGAGTATGATGCAGCAAAAACAATACCAGTGAACATCTGAACGGTTAAGGGAGCAATAGAGACGATTGTGCGGCGTAAATTTGACTTGCGGAAACATTCCAGGTAGGTGACACCCTCAGTTTCCCTCCTAACTTCCTCTAGCGTCAACCGAATGTTAGCTAGGCGCTTCACATCTTCACCAGATGCCGCACTGTATCCCAGGCGATGGAGACTACGAAGAGCCACATCTTCACGGTCCTTGCTCATTAGCCACCAAGGGGATTCTGGCATAAAGAACACAAAGAGAGAAGAGATTGCCGCGAAGCCGTACTGAGAGCAGAATACAGCACGGTAGGCCCAACGATTGTCGTAGGTCCCGGTGCTGTTTACTATCAAAGCAACGGTAAAAGGACCGACAGTGTAAGATAGAGCAATCAAGCAAGTCATCAGTCCTCGCAGTGCAAGCGGAACAATCTGGCCAGATAAGTTAGTCTCTGAATAGTAAGGTTGAACTGGGAGAACAGGTTATACCTCGCCAATGTACGCCCCTGCGACTATCTGAATCGTTCCAACAGCAAGGCCGTTCAAGAATTTGCCACCAAAGAACAATTCGTTTGTAGTGGAGACGAATTCCATTGTGATAGCAGCGAAAGAGATAACGAGAGCAATAACTAGGGTGTATTTGCGTCCAATCCAGTCGGAAACTTGCCCAGAGCAAAGAGCGCCAATAATTTGTCTAGCACGAGAAAATATATTAAATTAGTAAACTAGATTCTTATTTTAAATGGAAAATTGATCTAATGGATTTAGAACGTACGAAGCAACAGGTGCACCACTGAAGGCGGATTGCCATTTTGCAGCAAGGACGTAGTTGCCGTCAAAGAAAGAGCCAAAATCTTTGCGGAACTCGGGAATTCCCAAGATATTGCCGGAGGCTTGGTTCTCGAAGCTGACGAGCAGAACAGTCCATACTGCGAATAGACACCAGCCGAAGGCATAAGGGTTGCGCTTAATGGCATTCCATTTATTGGTCTCATGATCTTCTTGGTTAACAAGATGAGCCAGACCTTCGTTGTTTACCAGTTCATGATGCGTAGCTGGTTCGGCCTGCTTCTCTGTATCCATTTTCATCAATTCGAAAAGACGTCCAATGCTATCAGAGAGAGGCAATTCGAAATATGATGGTGCACCTAAGTGGACAAGAACGAAGCGTATAAGGAGGTCTATTAGAAGGAACTGCCAACCTTATACTAATATAATTAGTTTCCAAAGAACTTGTCGATCCTCTACTTAACCTTTGTTTATGTGGTAGCACCCTGTCGCACATATACACACTTATAAGAGTAACACTTTGTGGGGACCCGCATTGTGCCATGTGGTGAAAAGCTGGGGTAGGCAAATCCTACTCTATGGGGTCCTAAAGGCGGGAACAAAAACTTCTTCTTTCCTGGTTCTGGACTCTTGCTGAAGGTGGCAGCTGTAGCCACCGGCAATTTAAGCGTGAGGGCTGCGCATTCCTATATGGAAGTAGCCGCCTCGAAGAGGACCACGGAACGGTGCTTACAGTTGCCGCTTCGAGCTAAGGGTAGGAAACAGGCTATCGGCTCGATACTAGCTTCACCTTCCAAAGAAAATTCGAGACATCGAACCATTTGGCATGATTTATCTCCTAATAAATCGGAGTCTCCACATCTAATTTCCCCGCTCAGTGGCAGGTTGGAAATTCAATTTCCGACAGCAACGTCCTAAAGAGCAGTAGCCATAGTCTACTTTCAGATTGGCTTATAATTGCCGGTTTGATCGCATCACAAGCCAGGCTTTAGGTTATTTTTTCACGTAATTATCAATAATATTCTATATCTACTGAATATATTGATACAAGGTGGCAGATCTTTGAGACTATGGAGAAAGTAATGGTCACTTAACATCAAGATGACTGATCCAGCGAGACTAAGATTTTGTGCAAAGAAGCCACGGGTTTTTATTATATCCGACATATCAAATGAGCCTGATGATGCCGAATCATTGGTTAGATATCTTCTCTATTCAAATGAATTTGATACAAGAGGCCTTGTTGCTTGTACATCCACATGGATGCCACGAGCAGTTCATCCAGAAGATATGGAGAAGATCATTATAGCATATTCTCATGTGGAGGCAAATTTAAACCATCACGTCCACCCAGAAAACCCGTATCCCACAGCTAAGTCCCTGTTGTCACTCATCAAAACAGGCCCTGCTCTTTACGGCAAAGAAGCTTTGAAGCCAGAAGTACCTCTTAGCGATGGAGCAAAGCTTCTCATCGACCAACTGGATGAGTCCGAGGAGCCTCTTTGGGTACTTTGCTGGGGTGGAACTAACGTCCTTGCCCAAGCACTCCAGCACACGGATCAGAGATCACCTAGCGATTCCGCAAAGCTAAGAGCAAAAATTCGCGTATACGCCATATCTGATCAAGATGATACGGGTAGCTGGATCCGTCAAAAATTCCCAGATGTCTTTTACATTAACTCCGTGCATGGCTGGAACCAATATGGCCTAGCTGCTTGGACCGGAATTTCTGGGGATAAGTATTATGGGTTTGATCAAGGTGGTCCGGACTTTACCAAGGTTAGCAAGGAATGGATTAAAGAGAACATCCAAATTGGTCCTCTTGGCCAGGCATATCCGGATTATATGTTCATTCCAGAAGGTGATACGCCAACCTTCCTCTACCTCATCCAGAACGGCTTGGGTTCTTCTGAGCATCCAGAGTGGGGTAGTTGGGGAGGTCGATATATTCGTAGCGCGGCTGACGGGAATCATTACGGCGATGTAGTCGACCGTGTCATAGGTCAGGATGGCAAGAGGTATATCAGTAATCAAGCTACTATCTGGCGATGGAGGGATGCTTTCCAGAACGATTTTGCTGCGAGGATTCAGTGGACACTTACAGAAAGTATTTCATCCTGTAACCATGCTCCGGTGCCAGTCGTGCAAGGTTCAACGGGACCAGAACCTCTTGTCATTGAGGCAGAAGCTGGATCTGAAGTTACAATAAATGCTGCAGAAAGTTACGATCTAGACGGCGATAGTCTCACGTTTAACTGGTTCCAATACAGCGATGTAACGGCGACGCAATGGTGGGTTGAAGCTGAAGTGGCAGTCCTTGAAATTCAAGACGTGGACGAGAGACAGCATGGTAAAGTGATCAAAGTCAAGTTACCGCCTCCGGAAAAGTGTGCAGTGGATGTGTTCACTGGCAAACCTAAGAAAATAGGCCAGGCTTTCCATTTGATTCTTGAGCTTAAGGATAATGGAACCCCAAATCTGGTCAGCTACAAGAGAGTTATTTTGCAGACAACAAACAATGAGTTGAAGGGAGGGAGGGGGTATGCTGTGGAGGCTATCGCACAAGTTCATGGAGAAAAGATATCATATAGGTTCTGAAAACCTTTACGGTAGCATTATGGAGACTTTAAAGCTAGAGTTAGCCAGCCAGGTAGTTTTCGACATGAATTTCTTTGCATATAGGGATTTGATTGTTTATTCTTAAATTCCATTTTAAAATTTCCCTATTATAACTAGCGATCCCAAACAGAGCACAAATAACTAATTCTGAAATTAAGAAAGTAGCTGTAGCAAAATTGATCCAGAAATAGACATCAAGGAACGGTACAATAGCCGTCCCGAAATCGGTAGTGTCAAGGTGCCGCTTGAGCAACGTCTGTGCAGATTCCCAGGCAATCGACGTCTGCTAACAGCCAACAGTAGAAGTCCACAAAACCGATTAGTGGGTCAAATACCTTGATACTTAACCACAGGGCTTGAACTAGAAAGAGAGAAGCTAGTTAGGCAGCCCTAGTCCCCGTGAACTGATAGGCAGACAACTGAAATGTTTGAGGCACAGAGCCGAAGGAAAGCCATACGATCACCCCTTCCCAATCATGACGGTGATCGAGGCCGTTGCATGGCTCATCTTTTGGGAAATACATGTGAAGACTTTCTCAGATAAAATATTAATCTGATACATCGAACCCATACATGAATACATTAGATTATGGCGACTACTATAGGTAGCAAGGCCGACCTGTATCAGTCAGCCGGCCTGCGCCTCTGCATACAGGGGGGCATTTAACAGCCCGTCTCTTAGCGCTTGGAGAAGTTGTTCCCTGTGCTTCTTCTCATGAAGTGAATTATCTAGCCACTGTATCGCTTTCTGTACCACTAGCCTCCACAGCTCTACGTCTGCGATAAAAGTCCCCTCAATGTATGCGACTGCTATAGCCGTATCCATATCCTCGTCACGCAGCTTTATACCTTCCGATACTATTAATGAATAACAATCATCTACGATATTCTTAGTATCATGCTTAAACTTTGACAGTAGCAATTCTCTAATTGGCAGCTGGAGTCGGAAATTGCCTGCTGCCGTTTGAGAGTCAACAAGTGTGTCCAGAGTAATTTCTCCACTGAGAGGAAGATGAGACAAGGAACTCTCAGTAGAAGCATCCTCCTCTTGATGAGGTGAATGAGATATTCGCTCTTTGGCCAGCGGTAGTCTAGGTAATTTATCCAGACGGACTTCCCCAGGCCCCGAAGCTTCTAAGGTCGGGGATGAGAATAATGAGGCTATGGGTGAGAGCAAGATGGAGTCGCGTGATGATTTGGAAGGCTCCTTCTTGGAAGAAAGTTTAGTCATCCATTTTGACGTTATCTTCTTCACGGAGAGTGATATTGTAGGCTTTTGTTTAGCTCTGACTGGTGTATCTGATTTGAGCGTGACAGTCGAATGGAGCTTCTGGGCATCCTGTAAGGGGGGCGGGGAGCGCACGAGGCTAGGTACCGCTGAAGAAAGGCTACTTATGGATATATCATCAACTGGAAAGGGTAGTCAGCGTCTAGATTGGTCCCGGTCGATTTCTCTCATTTCACCTCCACCGACTCCTGTATCTCTGAGCATGTTGGATATACGGTCGGCTGAACTAACGTATTCGGCACACTCTCTGGAGCTCTGCCGCTGGGGAGGCGTATAACTCCCGGGCGTGGGACGTCCACAATCTGGAACCGCCCTGAACCAGCCGGATATATTATTCTGGCTTTGCGTAGGGCTTTGAGTATATCTAGATCGCGTGAGATCGGAGAGGCTGGATAGTTTTCTCGCTTTATACAAAAAAGATGGCGCCTCTGTTAATTTGAAGTCATCCACGATGATAAAACTTGCATATTTGCTGGATATTGACCATTCCGCACTGATCTTCTCACCTTCACTGCTGGCCACATCGTATGCATCTTTCTTTGCATTATTGTCAATGACTGCATCGTGTAACCAGCTTTGTCCGCCTTCGAGGTCATGTAGGATTTTCTTTGCTGTGAGGAGATGCACGCAGCTTTGACCAATCTCAAATTGCTCAATTGGGACTTCACCTGTGATAACTTCTCCCGAAGTCATTGCCGTGGCCCTAATCTTTACGGACTTGATTTCAAGTT
This sequence comes from Xylogone sp. PMI_703, assembly GCA_021399445.1. Classification (NCBI taxonomy): domain Eukaryota; kingdom Fungi; phylum Ascomycota; class Leotiomycetes; genus Xylogone; species Xylogone sp. PMI_703. Next base: position 631,605 of record JAJTUQ010000009.1, on the reverse strand, counting down.
CGTCGTTGAACATGAAGAAAACGGAGGATCGAGCAAAAGTGTGAATCTCGGGCATTTGGTTAGGAGCCTGGATGAAGAGGGCTCCATTACCTTTCTTGTCGGAGACAGATACATCATTTATAATGACTTCAACTCCCCAACTGGATGGTGTTAACGCAGCTCCCAGCATAGCGACCATCTTACGCATCCAATCACCAGATGTATCAATCTGCACAACCTGTGCAAGCCCGCCACCATATTGGCCAATCCCTTCCACAAGGTGATGAGAAACAGCATGTCCTATACCTAAGCAGAAGAATCTAACTTCGTTTTCTTGCTTTAGGGATCGTGTTTCCTGAATGAAAGAGAATATATCCGGAGAGTTCCAAACTTGGCCATCCGTCAGGGTTATAATCTCCAGTTTCTTATGCAAGCTCCTATTTCGGACCACTTCTCGTAGCGCATTCAGGAGCTCGGTCCCTCCCAGATCCGCTGCGAACTCGCCTGCAACGTGAGCCAACGCTGAGTCTACATTCGCCTGGTTATAGGGCCGCGACTGCAACCACATGGGACAGTAGCGACCTCCAAAGGAGCAAATGTTGAACGAACAATTGTTTGGGAGACTCTTGAGGAAAAATTTCATAGCACTTTTGAGACCCTCGATCTTATCACGCATCGAACCCGATCAATCTACGAGGAAGATTATCTCACGAGATTCCGTCGCTGCAATGATATTCGGAGTGTAAAAGTCCTTCAGATTCATAGACAACATCATTGCAGAGCGGTTGGGGACCGTTGGATGTGGTTCAATTAAAGCACGAGAAGCTAGCAGTTTTCCATCTCTTGCCTGTATGAGAAGGACAAAGTCCCTCCCAAGGCACGCAGTTCTATCGGATAGCGTCGCTCTGGCCTTTTTTGGATCAAAACTTTGCTCTTCGTGCTTCTTGGCTAGATCCTTAATGTTCTTCGCCACTGTATATCCGTGAGACCCCATTTCCACAGAGACCGGATGTGTGCTGCTCTCAATCCTGCTGATCGGTACTGGCAGTGATGCTTTTATTTGGATGCGCAACCCATCTTCGGGAGGCACTGCTAGAGAGTTCGAGGCTAATGAATTTGAAATTCCGCCCGGGGGTGTTCCATATCTCGGTGCCACTGAAGTAGGGATAGTGATAAGAATGCCATCTCCAGTAACATCGGGCTTAAGCTCAGTAATATAATGAATTTCGACCTTGACAGTTGTTTGAGCAGGTATATTGCCTATACTAGCCTCAAAAACCTCTGGCGTGTGCTCTTCAAGGAGAGCTGCAGCCCGTTGTCGAGTGACGGCCTCCTTAAACTCGGCTTTTGCTATAGACCTAGGTTTCACAACTCCTTTCATAACTCTGTTCGAACCTATCACACAGGAAAAACCTGTAACAGTTGATCCATCATATAATGGAAAACAGTATGTTGCTTCTTTAATAGGATGCGCAGCCTTATTTGTAAACATTTGGGTTAATCTGGTCCGCGAAATCGTCGCCACAACTTTCACCTCCACTGAAACCTCTAAGAGCGGGAAATACAGCTGTTTAGCATCCTCCGTAGTGCTATATTCAGGAAAACAAACGACTCGTACGCTCTGCTAAGAGACACGGCTCTATTATGTATGCTGTCTAAACCTGGAGGTAATGGATGGCCTACAGCCTCACCCTCTGGATCGGCCCTAAAGGACAAGCCGGATGGCAATCGAGGCTGATAGGGACCATTATGACGGAAGGTATAAGACATCGTGAAGGTAGCCGTTAATATGATTCATTCATTACGATTCACTAAAATAAGTAGAGCCTTGTATGAAGACAAAAATTGGACTAATATATTCTGGAAGGATTGCCAAGCAAAGGGGATTGCGGTTGAGTTGCGGTCCTACCCTCCGACGATCCCAACCTGATACTGCATTTCACATCCATGTACATCAAGGCAGCAACAGGTGGGGTCCGGCCTGATCTAACGCAGTATAATATATACCGTTATGACTCCTCAAGCGTCCAGAATTGACAACAGAAAGTCTTTACACGTGTTGGACGAGACAAAGAGAGATATCTCCACCTAATTGTAAGCTATTTGGAAAAGATACATGTGGATGTAGATACGGAGCCTTGCCACATAGTGGATAAAGGACAGCTGCCTTGAATTCGGAGTGGCTGGCTTGCTGTAATGTAGTTTACGAGGTGCTGGGATGACCTTGGGTATTCTGTAAGAGTAGTGGCTTTGATAAGATCCTGGAGCACAAAATCTGTTTTAGGCTCCAAACTTCACTTCATTTTGAGTCATCTGTTGGGTGAATAACAGAACAAAAAGGTGAGACGATCGGAGCTCGTATTTGTTGTAAAATGAAACAAAGCTGCAATTTGGGAAATATACGAAAAACTAAGAAACTTACGTCAACGATAAGTAAATTATGAATGGAAATGAAGATGCTGGTAATATGAGTGAGCTGAGAGATAAAATGACTCAAATGAACCAGACCCTTCGCTGCCGCCGCCCGCAGCTTTTGCCGTTTCACTGCCTCTGGCTCCCCTGCCTCTTGGTACAGCCACGATTTCTAATCCCCCAGTTTCCCGACAGCCTCATCCCAAGAAGACACCGTTGAGTTAAGTGTGCTTCTATCCCTTTACATAGTAGGATTGTATAAGATGTCCTTCGGCATTGGAGTTGGAGATATCTTGCTACTATCTAAATTGGCCTACAGGCTTGCAAAAACTGTCACTAGCGACCGTAAAAATGCAGACGTAGAATTTAAAGAGGTTCAAAACCAACTCTTTGCAATCAGCAACGCTCTAAATCAGCTTTCAAATACTTTAAAGGAAACCGAATACTCAACATCCGATTCATTAGATGCTCCTGAAGACGAGACTTTAGGTTCGATGATAGAGAATTGCAGAGGAACGTTGACACAGCTTGATGCCACTCTGAAGAAGTACCCAGTGGTCCAACTCGACTCGAAAAGGGTCAGACAAGACGACGGAGATGGCCGTCGCAACTGGGCAAGAGAATTGAAGAGTAATATAAAGAGGATAAAGTGGACCACTGAGGGAGCGAATCTCGACAAGATAAGACAAAACCTTGCGGTGCACATAAACGCCCTGAATCTAGCAATTGCTGCACGGAGCTGGTAAATACTACAAAAAGCTAACCTCGAAAAGTTACTAATTCTCTACCAGTACCCAAACAGAAAGAGTAGAAACTCGGATTGGTGATGTCCAAGAGAGATTGCAAGATATTCACACATGGTATCTTCACAATATCAAGAATGCCCCAAAACAGGTTCAACAAACACCAAGACAAATCCTGGGAGTACGCGAATCGCAACCTAACTCTTCACCTCGCCGTAATGTGCAGGAGTTGACATTTTTTCTATTAATCAATATTCCAAATTCAGTCTCTACTCGTCTGCTATGCTCCAAAGCGACCTTCAATCCAGGATGGTTGCAGACGAGTGATTTGCGTCCGTTCAGTTGTATCTGCGGCAGTAATCATGAGCTTGACTACACTCGTGAGTTCTCAAGAGTGTTTATTATGTCCTCGACAAGGTACTAACTCAATGCTTCAGTACTACCAGTGAGCATATTCGTGCGTCTCACCATGCCACGTCCGACCTGGGAGATCTTTGTGTCTTCGAGGGAATATAATTCTGCGGTGTCAGTACTCCTAACCAATATAAAGCCCGCACGTAAGTGAATTCCTCTTTTACCAGTACATAATCTCAACCATCATCAAGATCTCTTCGAGTTCGAACAGTCCGTGTTACAACTGGCAATGATGCAAGGCCTCCGATCAACATCTGCTGGAGTGAATTCCATGCTCTTCCACACTTCGACGCAAGAAAATGATCCATCTATACTTTCCGTTCTGAATACGAGGAGGTTTGTCTCATCTAGTTTTCTGGGACTAGTAATTGGACTGATATATCAATGTGAAGTGATGTGACTGAGTTTCAAGAACATTTAGAAATGGTGACGATAAAATCAAGTGGGTTCCAATACAGCACGCAGGCTATTGATAGCGTACAAATGTTGCATTACGTGGCAATCCCATTCTCCGGCTCAACTGACAATTTAAAACAAACAAATTCGGGACCGCTTTCATGTCAAAGTGCAGAGATAATCCTTCATATGGGGACATTAAGTAGTGATGTTGATGGTAGTGATATCACTCAACTTATTGTTCATTGTAATCGTCTCTCATATGCCTATTGATTTTCATGTGCTCCTCACTAACCGGCTTCTCTAGTTGATCATCTAACCACTGTCGAACATGGTGCGACGATACGCAGTTTTGTGCTGAAAGGCGTCAAGGCAAAAGCGTCCTTTGCTGCAGGTGAAGATTTAAGTATAGAGCGAGCAGATTTTGAGCTCACATTTACTTCTCAAGAAGCTGCAGATTCCTACTTGTGTTCATTGAAGGCTTTACAGAAGCATCTCTTTGTCACCTATTTACGGTCTCAACGTTTGGAGGAAGTCATTCAATTTCAAGAGTAAGTAGGTTCTTCGTCTTGTATAACAAACACTCACTAAGGTGCAAAGATATGTTGGGGACGTAATGATTCGAGATATGCAACTTCTTAACGCAGAGGCCATATTAGTCCTAAACACTATATCAAATGAACAAAGGATGATCATTCGTAGTAAATGTGGCTCCAAGTCGGTCACCGTAGTCTGTGAGTATTCCAACATCTTATGAATCAGATCTGTTTACATAGTTTTACTCGATATAGACCCGCAACCTACTTCCGACGCACTTTCATTAAGTAGAATGAACTCTACCCCTGAAATTCCTGCCTTTTTTGTCGACATAAATACAAATGATGTACAAGTTACTAAGCAGCCAGTCGGAATCATTTCCACATCAGATCAACTGAGACTAGATGACACAGAGGGATCATTCAGAAGCTTGCAAATATCGTAAGAGCAAATATAGAATAGCGATGGTCATCAATATGGGATGGGCGGCTTGTATTTATAGATAATATGAACAGTGACTGGTCAGTGACATTCTGGAAGCAGTTGTCATAGCCATGGCGTACTTTCTTTGGGCCCATATGTTTTAAACTGAATCACTATGACTATTATTAAAATTAAATACCACTATAGTGAACTATCACATCAGGGTTTTCAGCCTTTCGTCCAAGATACTGATTTGTCAATAGTTTATTCTGCTTTCAGAATCATATATAGGTCCCAAAGAGCTAGAATTATTCAACTGCAGTTGAGGTTCCCTATGCGAAGGCAGCAAGATCGTATACTCCTCCTTTCTCCAGCGCTCTCTTGTAGGCAGGCCGCTCAATCATTGATGTGTACCACTTGGCGACTTTCGGATACTCTTTTGGTTGAAAATATCCCCTTTGCGACGCCATGTCCATAGCAAAGCTCATATTGAAATCAGCGAGACCTATCTTCCTTCCGGAAAACCAAGGGAGTTCCTCTGAAAGCGCATCTTCCATAATCTGATAGATATCCCGCTGGTCGTCAACAAAATGTTTGACGATAGGTTTGATAAGAAGCGAGATGAAATGTCTCAGCCCGAATGGCAAAACTGAGGCAATGACTTCAAACAGGAGTGCGAAGTCGACCTTGACTACTAAGCTACACTTTGCGAGTTCCTGGAAAAAGATATCACGTCTTCTTTCCTGCTCAGATTCTGGAATCCACTCGCCGGTGGAATAATTGTCGGATATGAACTGGAGGATGAGACGGCTCTCGACCAGAACATTTGGCAGAATCTGATATACTTGGTCGGGCTCGCCATCCACTGGTTCCAGGGTTACGATCGGCGACTTGCCCATAGGAAATATGGCCTTCAATTCCTTTGCAGTACTCTTATCCCGTCGTGGAAGATTCTTCAGGTTGTATTTGATGCCATGGGCGGCAGCAACTTCTTCGAGTGCCCACAAGACTACCATGGCCTGAGAAGAGGACATGTTGTACAGTGTCGGGATAGTTTTCTGAGATACGGATTGCGCCATTTTCAATATTTCGCCTCCTAGAATTTCGATATTTGTTGCGAAATCAACGTTTGTCTTGAAAATCGTTTTAGAGGGGGAAGTTGATGTAAAGAGCTGGAATCAGCAGCCCCAGCATATGTCCGCGTACACGTTGTCAGGTGGCACAGCTTGTCGATCTAAATTCCGCCTCTTGGCCTTGGCTCGCATGTATCAAGGGAAACGTGATTCATGGATTGATATCACGACTTCTATAGCATAATAACCAACTTATTTATACGCCCAAGTATAACAAAGCTGTGAGGAAATTCAAACCATTTATGTCTGTTCTATTCCCTATGCTAATTATACTATTAGCCAGTAATCTGTCCCATACACCAATTGACCTATGGTCCATGAATAATAACATAGTCGACGCAGCAATGTTAGTAAATACATCTATCACATCTAACTGCTGTGTTGTAGTATCCTCGTGCGTTCCGGCATTGGCACAGTGCGGTGCTCATAGACAAAGTGCTGGTGCGTTTAGCTCAGGCTATTTAAAGAAGCCCTTTTTAGAGCTCAATAGCTCTCACATACTCTAAGCGATCAAGTATGATAGGACGAAGCATAATTTGGCCTGAGATCCAAGGTTTAAAATACAATGCTTGAGACACAGTGGAAGCCTAGATGAAACAGGGCTGTTAAATAGCAACTGGTGAGTTAATTATTACTGATAGCCTCAGAATCTATTATTACGAAAGAGAGAACAAATACACCTCCTTAAACCACGAGTATAACCATACCGGCTTGACTCCCCGAGCTCCCCTAGTATGGCATCTAGCCACTCCACATCTAATCGAGGCGAGGCACTATCCAACCCAGGCTTCGCTAACCTACAGTCATCTGTAACTCCCGAAGAGGAGATCGAAGCACGCTCCAGACTTGCAGACTTCCTCATTCTTCAGTATGACCGCGGAACTCAGCGTAACCTGCAGGACCTACTCCTTGCGATTGAGCACAGCAAGACGATCCTGCAGTGGCTGCCATGGGACTCACCTCAGCGGCCGAAGCACCTCAACAGGTTGTCCCACGCGCGTATGTCAGAGTACACGGCATCTCGGTCTCAGCATGCCATTGATGAGGCAGTGAGATATGGACGGTTGGCAAAGCTAGAGGCGGCTGCTGCAGGACTGCTGGAGAAAGACGTCGGGTTGTACTATGAAATATTGAATAATGTGGGCTTTGCGCTATCCCATCGATACCAGCATGCTCAGACCTCCTCCATGTCTGTCGCCGGTGATGGAGAGACTAAGGATAGTGAGAAGAGCACTGCCACAGCGGATTTGGACGAGGCGATAGATTGCGCTTGTGAGATTAAGACGCTCTCTCTTCCAAGAAGCAGCGACTACTCCACGGCACTGCTCAGCCTCGCCCCACGCCTTGAGGTTCGGTCGTCAAGCAGTGACCATCCGGCTGACCATGAGAAGGCGGTCGAGCTCCTTCGTGAGTTGCAGCTAACTTCCACTCCTAGATCCATTGGTGAGTTGACGACCGTTCAGCTTAGCAAAATGGTATTGGAAAAATTCAAGAAAACAGGCGCTCTGGATTGCCTCGACGAGGGTTTACGGCAGATCAAGGACGGAGTGGATGTTCTGCCTGAGCACTCTGAGCTGTGGCCGCGGATCCTTCACTTGATTACAGCGCTCTATTCAAGTCGATATGAGAAGACGAAGCACATCGCGGATCTTCGTAACGCCTTTGGCTTCTCAAACAAGACTCTCATGGCAGTATATCATGCAAGCCGTCAATTTGTATTTTGGAAAACGCTTGCAGTCATTTCTTGGATTATTAGTTATTTAAAATGAAATTTTGCTTTGGTGTTCCATGTAAGCTGCTCAAGTGCTGCTGCTCAATGATGGCTCACTCTAGCATTACTCATTAACCTTTTCTTATATCGCAAAACGCCTCATTATCCACGCTAAAATGTACGATGAATTTAAACAAATGACCCGCATAAAAGAATTCTAGAGATAACACGATTAGATGGCTGGGGATAAGTAAACAAAAGGTTCAAATACTGTTGTCTGTAGGTAATATAATTGAATTTGGCAGACTCTAATACCTCCTGGAGCAACAACCCTGGCTTCTCCCGTTCGGGCCGACCCTTATGATCCAGCAACAAATCATGGTGTCAAATGGTGGCCGCGTCAGCAACCACCAGTTGTCGAAGATCCGCGAACTCCCTTGTATGCCTTCTGTAAAGCATTGATTATAGATATATGCTAAAGTTACATAATTTTGATTGTGATCCCCTCCGGCTGTGATATCTTGGCATGGCACCGTCCAAGCTAAGCCGTTTCCGATTTTTAAATCGTCATCATAGTAGTGCAGATGACAAGAAGACCAACGAGGAACGTGGGCAAGGAAGGGCAAATGTGATTGTTGGCAATTCTACAAAGCAACAGGTTCCTCTTTCAAAGCTGCCTGTAACTGTGGCTCTGGGGCTTCCAGCCAGCGTAGACTCAGGGACGGTATCCGAGGCGCCACAGATAGCCGCTCTTTCCACATCTCAGAGACTCTGGAATGATGCCTTTAACAGCCTCAAATATGCCACGGACACTGCAGGCCTTGTTAAGGCATATATGAAGACTCTAACAGCGGTTCTCAGGCCAGAGAACTCTAATGCCACAAACGCTCCTGGAACATGCGATGCCTTAACAGAATTAAATGATCCGACGAAGCGGCAGGAGGATATGAAGACATTAGTTAATGCAGGTCTAGCGAAAATCTCAGTGGTGTCAAAGATTACGAACGGATTTGGTGATGTTGCACAATTCATTCTTTCGGCCAAGGGCATGATCGACGTGGCGATCCAGAACGTGCCACAGGCGGCTCTTCCATGGGCCGGTGTCTGTATAGGCTTACAAGTGAGCTGAAACATTTTGGAATCAAACACTTTTTCTTCGTGTAAGCTGATATCTTATTCAGATCCTTTTAAATCCTACAAAGGCGGCAAAATCCAATCTTGCAGGTATTACTCATGTCGTTTCCAGAATGGACTGGTATTGCGAGTTGACGGACCATCTTCTAACTGAGGACTGTATTATCATCGGAAATGAGTCTTTCGAGTCTATCATTGTACAGCTGGAAAAGGGAATTGTCGCTCTCTACAAGGCTCTTCTTCTGTATCAAATGAAGAGCATTTGTTCTTATTACCGGAACCAAGGACTAGTTTTTCTCCGCGGCCTTGTAAATATGGATGACTGGGACAGTGATTTAAAGAGTGTCACAGATGCTGAGACCGCTGTTCAGAAAGATTCCGACCAGTACAATACCCTTCAAGCAAAGAGCCTTCTAGGAAAGCTTGTTAAGGACGGCGAAGAAAGGCAGTCACTTCTCGGGGATGTTCGTCAAGCTCTTTGGGATTACATCGCTCTGCAGAAAGACATGCACATAGCTGATCGGGACGCCGAATGCCTTCAGGACCTCCGAGTGATTGACCCACAAGATGACATGCTGAAAATTGAGAATAATAAGGATGAGCTACTTGACCAGGCATACCAGTGGATTACTCACACTAAAGAGTACTCAGAGTTCACTACTTGGAATGGTGTTGAAAATAACCTTTCATCACGTCGACTGCTGTGGATAAAGGGTCCAGCAGGTACTGGAAAGACTATGTTATTGATTGGTCTCATTCGCGAACTATCAGACCGGCCATTGAAGTTTGCACCAAATGTTTCATACTTCTTCTGTCAGGGAACTGATACAGCTCTGAACAATGCAACGTCTACATTACGAAGTTTAATTTGGCTGTTACTTATTCAGCAGCCACGTCTTATCTCACATTTACGAGAAAAATACAAGAACTCCGGTGGAGCCCTATTCAAAGATAGAAACGCCTTTTACGCGCTCTCCACGGCGTTTCAAAGTATGTTGAAAGATCCGCAGTTATCACCAGTGTACTTTGTTGTCGATGCGCTTGACGAATGTAACAAAGAAAAGCCAGGCGTGGCTGACCTTATTAAACTGATTTCAACTTCCCTTACGCTTACAGATAGAGTAAAATGGATGATATCTAGCCGTCCGGAGGTTGATCTTCATTCTAAGCTCAAAGACTTGGAACCCTCGGTATCCCTACTCGAGCTAGACGCCCAAAGTCTAGAGGGTCCTGTTAACGCATACATCGACCATAAACTATCTACCTTGGAGGATAGGGATGGCTACGACAAAGATTGTCTATCTCAAATCTCAATTGAGATCCGTCATCGAGCTCTGAATACTTTCCTTTGGGTGGCCCTCGTCTTCAGAGAGCTCGATACAGTGGACGGATGGTATGCGCTTGAGGTTATTCAAAATATTCCCCCAGGCTTACTAGAACTATACGATCATATGATTACTAAGATTGAGAATGGTAAGATGAACGATCCTCAATACTGCAAGAATATTCTAGGGGTCGCTACTCTCGTATACCGCCCCTTATCCTTATCTGAGCTGGCCGTACTCGCTGGTTTACCACCTAAGGTCAATCCACAGACGATAGTTGACAAATGCGGCTCGTTTCTGACAATTAAAGAACAAACTGTGTTTTTAATTCACCAATCAGCTAAGGATTATCTGGAAGCAAACTATGCATCTAGGCTTCAACCGACCGGGGCCATTCAAGGACACATAAATATTAGTAAGCGCTCAATCGACGCAATGTCAAAGCTAAGAGTCAATATGTATGATATCCCCTACTCTGGGTGTCCATCAGGAGATATAAAGCCACCGAATCCAGATCCGTTAGTGGCAATACGATACTCCTGTATATTCTGGATCGATCATCTGTGCGAATTTGATAATCAGAGCTCAAATCGAGGGGAAGAATTACCTGAGTACGAGGCAGCTTTTACCTTCTTCAAAGAGCATTTACTTCACTGGCTCGAGAGTTTGAGCCTCATACGTACTCTTTCAGCAGGGGTAGTATCGATCAAAAAGCTTCTACACAGAGCCAGGGTATGCCGTCTCCATCTTTTAAACACATCTTTGTACTAAACTATTAAAGTCAATGGCGAATTCAGATGTCCAATTTACCGCATTCCTTGCAGATACTGAGAAGTTTATACTCAATTACTGGCCAATTATAGACAAAGCACCGTTACAGACCTATGGCGCGGCACTTGTATTCTGCCCAGTCAAGAGCATAGTCAGGAACCATTTCTGGGGGCAAAGACTACCATTTATAAATAGCGTTTCCGGCATCCAAGAGCGCTGGAACCCTTGTCTACAGATATTAGAGGGCCATAATGACTCGGTAGAGGCTGTTACCTTCTCACCAGACGGCAAGGTGATTGCTTCAAGTTCACGCGACAATATTATACGAATATGGGAAACTACGACTGGAGCTTTGAAGCAGACATTAGAGTGTCGCAGTAATTGGGTATATGCTTTAGATTTTTCCCCAGATGGGAAGACCCTTTCGTCAACCTCAAGCGACAAGACTATACAACTATGGGACACTATGACTTGGACTTGGAAGCAAACGCTAGAAGGCCATACTGAAATAATAAACTCTGTGTCATTTTCTCCGGACGGTAAGACGCTTGCTTCTGCTTCCGATGATAGTAATATACGGCTATGGGATATTGCGACTGGAATTTCGATGCAAACACTAACCGGGCATGAGGGATGGGTGCACGGTGTAGCTTATTCGCCAAATGGCAACATACTTGCATCTGCTTCAGTTGATAGTACTGTACGATTATGGGACGCCAAGACTGGAGCCTGTAAGCAAACTCTAGAAGGCCATACTGCTTCAGTAAGAGCCGTAGCATTTTCCCCCGATGGTAAGGCCCTTGCTTCTGTCTCTTTGGACAGGAGCTTGCGACTATGGGATGCTACAACCGGAGTTTTGAAGCAAACACTAAAGGATAACCGAGGTTGGCTGCTCAGTGTAGTTTTTTCGCCAACCGGCAGCATAATTGCAACAGGTTCAGATGACTGTACTGTACGGCTCCAGGACGCTACCACCGGAAACGTAATGCAGAATTTCAGAGGTCATAGTGGCTCAGTGCGCGGCTTAGCTTTTGCACCAGACAGTAACATTCTCGTCTCATGTTCCAATGATAACACTATACGGTTGTGGGAGGTCGCGACCCAGACTTACAAGCAGACCGGAGAGTCTCAGAACCGTCGCGTTTCGATTTGGGCTACGAAATTCTCGCCAGATGGCAAGGTGCTTGCTTCATCTTCATACGATAGCACCGTAAAACTATGGGATACTTCGACTAAAGCGCTAAGACACACGCTAGAAGGACATAAGTCTGTAGCAGGAGATCTAGCTTTCTCCCCAGATAGTACCGTCCTTGCTACAGCTTCCCTTGATGCGACTATACGACTATGGAATGTCACCACTGGTGCTTGTGAGCAGATATTAGAATGGCTCGGTGCCTCCTCAGTAGATATGGTAACCTTTTCGCCTAATGGCAAAGTGCTTGCTTCTGCTGATGCTGATAGTAATATACGATTATGGGATGTCACCACCGGGGTTACACTGCAGAACTTTGAATCAGATTCCGTTAAGAGTCTGTTATTTTCAGGAAATGGCAATCTGCTCGCATGTGGCTCTATTGAAAATGCTGTACGACTATGGGATGTCGAGGCTGGGCTCTGGAAAGAGACCGCTGAAACCGATTTGGAGGCTATAAGTCTCCTATTTTCAGATAACGGCCAATTATTGAAGTGTAAACGTGGAGTACTGAGTCTCAGCTCTAGCTTAACTGACACTGGTCTTGAAGAACAGTCAACAAAGGCAATAACCGTCGAATGGGAATGGGTGACCGAAGATGGACAGAATATTCTTTGGTTCCCGCCTGACTATAGGCCGACCAGCGAAGCGGTTTATAGCAATTTGGTGGTCTTAGGTCTTCGGGATGGCAGCATTATATTTCTTGAATTTTCTCCATATTAGAAGGTTAGATCTTTATCTCTACACCCCCTCTCACAGCGTCAATCAATTTTAAAGTCCACATGGCAATCTCATTGGCTTGACTCGTCGTGAGACTCGTTGAATTTGATAAATGGACCGACATCACCCCTAACCTTTTAGCCTGTACCATCAGCGCTGAGATGCCATGAATGTCACGTATCAACTTAGTTGCCATCTTTTTAAAAGTTAGCTGCTAGAATCTTGTTTTGTGGACTTTGAGCTTCCAGAAATCCTATTAAGGATATGCGCCAAGCTGTGATCCGTGTCGTCTCCGGACGCCACCAACCTTCCTGCCCATTCTAGAAGCGAGCTCTTTCATGCAAGCTACTCAAGTGCTGCTGTTCAATGATGATTTAGTATTGCCCATTGGCCTTTTCTATGTTGCACAACCAATACCTTACCATTTATGGTAAAAAGGTATGGCACAGTTTAATCAAAGGACAGTATAAAAGAATTTTAGAGATCAGATTCTAATAAAAAGACATATTGTGTTTCTAAGGGAAGAAGATTGGATCAAACGATTCCTAGAATAATTAACTACTTTAACATTAGGGAAATATGCCAATTAAATAGCAGAAGATAGACAAACGGGGGGTTCAAGCATCGTAGTCGGTGGGTGAGTATAATTGAAATGACGGACTCAAATACCTCCTAGGCGGCGCAACCACTTGCTGGCTTTTCTCGTCCGGGCCAACGTAATTTGCTTATATCCTGATCAGGCCAAACGGATACATCGGCTTTATAAAGGGTTCCTGCGCTGCTAGATGATTACCATATCCATATATCCAATTTAACCGGAAACCCCGCGACCACCGCGACATGCGTGATATTCAGCGTGGATCTACACAGGTACGAGAAGTATAGTACCGTACCTGGCATGTGCACTTAATCCCACCTACGAACACTAGCGGTGTATCGAAGAGAGCTATCTACCTCTTTGCAAGTGGATCCAAATCTCCTTGACGGGTCCTGTAGACGGTATACGGCTAAAATGAGGGCGGTATACAGCGGGGTATGGTGAGTGTAGACGTCATGGGTACCTTGCCTCTCTTGCCTTTTGACTGCTAACTTGCTAAGCTTTTGCGAAGCTTTGCCAACGCGGGGAGTTCCACCGCTAGGGTTCCGAGAGCTGGAACAAGGAAGCTAGCTCTCTGCCCGGCTTGTTCATCGGATAGCTTGATCCCTTGCATGCAC